>PVHT020000175.1:22064305-22119140 GCA_004024745.2 Catagonus wagneri
TGATGCCCCGCAACTAACTTTTGCCCCCTCTCCACTCCACCTCCCAAACCTTATGCCCGCCTGGAAGAAAAGACGAATGAAGGATTTTGCTCTGCATTCACAGTGACCAAGTTTTCACCACCTGTACAACTGAGGCTCGAGGCAGAAATGATGTTCAGTTACAGTAAAGCAAGGAGAATCTTAGTCGCATCTGAGTTCATAACAAAGGAAATTAATCCCTGCTATGCACAAGGGAACGGATGTTTGGGGAGATTAAGGAAACGGCCCCAAGGACACACTTGGTGAATGAGAGAGCTTGTCTGATTTCAGAATCCACGTCTGTAACTGCTCAGCTCAACTGTTAACCAACTGTGCCAAATCTATCATCGTTCTTTGTTGAACTAAATGTGAAAACAGAGTGACAGTAGAGTTTCTGTGGCTGCAGAGTGAGGACCAAGCCCCATCACCTCCCAGCGGCCCCTACACTCTGTCCCTAGGGGACTGTCCTAGGCAAACATGTTTCTTTATTGACCCTAAATACAACTTACCATTTTTATCTTCATGTTTTTGCTCCCTCAAAAATGGGCCCTTCCCTGGAGTTCCCACTGTGGCACAGTGGGTTAAGAATCCTACTGCAGCAGCTCAGGTCACTGTGGAGGTGTAGGTTCAATCCCTGGCCCAGCCCAGGGGGTTAAAGGATCTGGGGTTGCTGCAGCTGTGGCACAGACTGCAGCTGTGGTGTGGCTTCAGTCCCTGGCCTGGGAACTTCCATATGCCATGGGTACAGCCATTAAAGATAAAAATAAAAAACGGGCTCCTCCTCAATCTCCATCAATTTAAGCTCCCGTCAGTATAAACCATTCACAAATCAAAAAATAGTTTCCCCCTCCAAGCTCCTTCCTTACGAACTCTTTTAACTCAGATAACTGCTTACTCTAAAAACCACTGACTGGATGGATGGACGGATGGACGGATGGATAGATGATAAAAGGGTTGGGCCCAAGAAACTTCCTGGTTCACTACTCACTAAGTGCAGGGTCATTTTGTTTAACTTATTCTAAGATCTTCGTGGAGTTCCCTGGTTGCTCAGTGTGTTAATGACCCAGTGTTGTCACTTCTGTGGCTCCAGTGGCCGCCGTGGTGCACGTTCAATACCGGCCTGGGAACTTCCGCATGCAGTGGGCACAGCTAAAGCAAGCAAACAAAAATTCTCCTTCGTGAAGAAACCCCTCTGTAGTCTTACTACTCACAGGGGAATGGGCATCACTTTGTAATTTTCTACGAAACGCCCCCCTCTTACAGGATCAGAACCCGCATTTTTGCCAGTTCTTCCAGTAGTTCTCGTGTGCCTTCACTTCAGTGAGGTACCTCCCCCATCCTCAGCCCTGACTGCAAATGGGAGTCGCCTGCAGAGACAAAACGTGGTGCCCTGGCCCCAGCTCAGGTGCAAGATGGGGCTGGGCCAGCAGCAGTTTTTAAAAACTCCAGGAAGACTTAACCTCTTTCTCTCTTTACCCTAGGTCAATGGGTCAAGGTACTTACTATTCTTCGTGTTATGCGGTTAAGAGCAGAGACCCGGAATAGGGCCTGTTGAGTACGAGTCCTGGCTAGAATCCATGGTCCTGACACTTTTTCTTCTCCTGTGCCCAGCGCCCATCCTCTTCCTCCGGGAAGCTGCTCCTTGCCCCAGTCAAACCAGCTAGTGTTACTGGAAGCTGCCAATCACGGCGCCATTAAAAGCAGGAAAAGAGTCGACTCTCTCTGAAAGCAAAGCTATGAGATAGGAAGCTGAGCTACTGGATACCCTGACGAGGAAAGAAAGCTGGCCTGGGAAATGAGGCTGGTTCCTGGAGAAGAAAAGAACCCCAGAGGGCTTCCCCAGCAGCTGGCGCTTGTTCCTGAGGCCAGCTGACTCTGCTGCCCCCAAGTCTGGTAGTCAAACTGCGACATTCTTCATCCCACCCGAGCTGTCAGGTGGGTCTCCAGCACTTACAGTCATGACAGCTCAGCGTTTCTCACCTTCAGCAATGAGTGAGGTCTGAGCCTCAGGCTTCCCATCTGCATCATCTGAACACAGAATTGTTCTCAAGATTAAATAAGACATTTATGTAAAATACTTTGAATGGGGTTCATAGGAAATATTCACATTATGAATATGATTATTTACTTGATCTCGTTTTTCCTTGAGACGCATTTCTAATCTGAGCCCTGTGAGTTTACTAAAAGGAATGACAATTTTTTTTCATTTATTTCCAATCCTTTTCTCGATGCCCAGATATTAGATTAAAAATGCTATAAGAAGGAATTTATAAGCCGATCGCGTCTATCGACAGATATAGATGCAATACTCATTAGCAAATGAATCTTGGTGTGTATAGAAGAGAAATTCATCACGATTAAGTAGGGTTCATCCTAGGAGAGCGAGGATGTTGCACATTAGAAAACAATTAATAGGTTTAAAAATTACAACCATCTGAATAAATGCTGAGCAATCATTTGATAAAATTCAATATCTATTTGTAATTTAAAAAATTATTAGCCAACATGAATATAAAACACCTTTCTGAACTTGATGAATGCTATCTACTAGAAATCTATAGCAATCATTACACTTAGTGGTGAAACACTAGGATTTCCAATAAAATTGGAATAAAACAGATAACTTCTCTCTCCTCTCTAAATTTAACACTATACTGGTATTCCTAGTCAATACACATACATACACACACAAAAAAACAAGAGAAAGAGAGGGAGAGATGGGAAATAAAAGAAATAAGTCATTATTTATGGAAAATAAGATTGTATACCAAAAAAATGAAAAGATTTCATTGAAAAACTGCTAGAACTAATAAGTATATTTATTAAAACCCTGGATATGAGATAAGCATAAAAAATTCCCATATGCTTAGAATAACCAAGCATAAAATAACATAGAAATGATACCATTCAAAATGTCAACAAAACAATAAAATATCTGGGAGTATACTTCATTAAACGTATGTAGAAATCTTCATTAAAAACTATAAAGTTTTCTTAAAGGACATAAAGGGGACTTGACTAAATGAAAGTATATACCAATTTGTGGATGAGAAGACTCAAATTGTACACATGACAATTTTCTCCAAATTAATCTATAAATTCAGTGCAATTTTAATCAATATCCCAAAGACTTACTGATTCTAAAATTCATATGAAAGAATATAAATACCAAGAACAGAAGGACAATTTTGAGAAAAAAAAAATTGTCAAGGAAGCCCTTGACCTATTAGTTATTAAGTTCTTTGGCTTCCATCCTGCTTTTTCTTCATTCTCTTGCACAACCCAGGCAATCCCATATTGGTAGCGATGGATGGCAACAGTTACAGCAGCAATGGCAGCCAGCAGCAGGAGCCACGATTCTAAGGGGGGAGAAGCTTCCTCAACAATCAGTGAAGCAGGAGTTTCAGCATTCAGTGAAGCAGCCACAATTCTAAGGAAGGAGAACCTTCCTCAGCATTCAGTGAAGCAGGAATTCAGTGAAGCAAATCCCATTGCTCTTTTTTAAATAGTTGATTTACAATGCTGTGCCAATTTCTGCTGTCCAGCAAAGCGTCCATCCAATTTCTGCTGTCCCGTAAAGAATATATTATATACATATAATAGGTATATATTATATGTATATAATATAATATATATTCCATCATGGTCTATCCCAGGAGAATGAATAGAGCCCATTGTTTTTTTTTTCTTTTGTCTCTGTCCTCCTACCACTTAGCTGCAGATATACCACAACTGCATGGAAGACCAAAAAGGGGAGCCCAAGAGAAAGGAAAAGCACCAGGAAAAATCACAGAGAGGGAGGAGCTCAGGGCAGTAACCCAGTGAACCTCTGGGCTCACCCCAAACCCACGCTTGCTTGATCTAATCCTAATAAGCATATCAAAGACTTTGAGACAAAAACCTAAAGGTTCAAGAAGTTAAATGTACCTCAAACAGAATAAACATTAAGAAATCCACACCAAACAAATCATACTCATATTTCATGAGCTAACAGACTTCCACCCAGGTCCCAGAATGACCACTTGGTGGTGCACTCATGGGACAGATCTGGATAGCGTTGCAAGGATGAAAACTGAACTGACACTGTATTCACAGCCTAAAGAAGGCAGGTTGGGACTGAAGTCTAAATCTAATCATCAAGTAAAACAAAACAAAAACACAAATACCAACAATATCCATAAGATTCAGGCAAGATCCATAATCTCATTCATAACCTGATATTCAAAATACAACTCAAAATTACATGTGAGGAATCATGAAGTTCCCAGCTCACATGGGAAATGACCATCCACAGCCATCAACAAGGAGATGACACCAATAGCGGAATTATTGACAAGACCTTAGAAATTATAAAAATAAACAAAAATGCTTGAAAGAGTAATGCAAACCCTCTTGAAACCAATGTTTTTTTAAAAAATAATTAGCAAAGAAATTGACGATAAAAAGAATGAAATGGAAATTTTAGAACTGAAAAATGATAAACTAAAATTTAAAAACCGAATGGACTTATTAGTAGACTGGAGATGACAGAAGAGTCTGTGAATTTGAAGCCAGATCAATAGAAATATTCCAATGTGAACAATGGAAAGAAAAATGATTGAAAAAAATGAACAGAGGCTTAACAACCTGAGGGACACCAACTAAAGGTTTAATATTTATGTAGTCAGAGTTCTAGAAAGGAACGAGAAAGACGGAAGTTCTGAAAAAGTATTTGAAGAAATAATGGTCGAAACACCTCTAAAGTTTGCCAAAAGACAAAAACCTAAAGGTTCAAGAAGTTAAATGTACCTAAAACAGAATAAGCCTTAAGAAATCCACACCAAACAAATCATATTCACATTTCATGAGCCAGTCCCTATACACACACACACACACACACACACACACACACACACACATCCTATTGACTCTGTTTTTCTGGAGAGTCCTGACTAACACAGTTGTTGTCAGGATACAAATCTTTGATGGTTGCTGACCTGAAGACCTCAGTTCCTTACTGACGGTTGCCTCAAGGCCAACTCAGTTATTTGTAATGGAAGTCTCTCCAACATGGCAACTTGCTTCATCAGAGCCAGAAAGAGCAAGAAAGTCTGCTAGCAAGACAAAAATCACCACCTCTTGTAACCTAATCACGGATACGGCATCCTTTGCTGTCTCCTATTGGTTAGGAGCAAGTAACTAGGGTCAACCTACACTCAAGAGAAAGGAATTACATAAGAGTGCTAATATTAGAAGGTGAAGGGCTTTGGGGGCCGTTTGAGAGTTGGCCTACCTGTATTAATAGCAAAGTAGGCTTCAGGGCAAAGAAAGTTCCCAAAGGTGAAGAGAAATAATACCTATTACTAAAAGTACATCAGTTTGCCAAAAAAGGCATAGCCAGCCCCAATGTGTTTACCTAACAACAAGAGCTTCAAAATACAGGAAGCAAAAACTGACAGAAATGAAAGAATAAGTAAACAAACATATAATTATAGTTGCAGACTTCAATGGTCCTCTGTCAGTAATAGAACTAGTAGACAGTAAATCAGCAAGAAAATAAAAACTGATACCATCCACCAGCTAGATCTAATCATCAACCAGAAGCACAGAATACACATTTTTTCCAAGTAAACATGGATTATTCCCCAAGACAAACTGTACCCAGGTCATAAAATAAAACACTGACAAATTTTAAATAATTGAAATCATACCAAGTATACTTCCTGATCATAATGCAATTACACTAGTAATCAATAAATAGAATTTAATAGGAATGTCTCCAAACACTGGGAAATTTAAAACACTTAAATATTATGAGGTACAAACTAACTATGCATAAAATAAATAAAGATAAAAGGATAGAGTACAGCACAGGGGATACAGCTAATATTTTATAACGACTTTAAATGGACCTAGAGATTAGCATATATACTGAATATTTATTGAACTATATATATTATTTATTTCATATATAAGAGATATCACATGATACTCTGTCTGACTTACTGCACTTAATATGATAATCTCTAGGTCCATTCATGCTGCTGCAAATGGCATTATTTCATTCCTTTTATGGCTGAGTAATATTCCATTATATTCACATCTTTAGCCATTCATCTGTCAATGGACACTTAGGTTGTTTCCATTCCTTGGCTCTTATAAGCAGTGCTGCTATGAACACTGGAGTGCACATATCTTTTCAAATTAGAGCTTTTGTCTTTTCCAGATATATGCCCAGGAGCAGGATTGCAGGGTCATATGGATACTCTATTTTTAGTTTGTTAAGGAACCTTCATGCTGTTTTCCAGCATTTATTATTTGCAGACTTTTTAATGGTGGCCATGCTGACTGGTGTGAGATGATACCTCATTGAAGTTTTGGTTTCCATTTCTCTAATAAGTAATATCTTTTCATGTGCCTGTTGGCCATCTGTATGTCTTCTTTGGAGAAATGTCTATTTAGATCTTCTGCCCATTTTTTGGTTGGGTCTTTTTTTTTTTGTCATTGAATTATATGAGCTGCTTGTCTATTTTGGAAATGAACTTATTTACAAAACAGACACAGACTCACAGACATCGAAAACAACCTTACGGTTACCAAAGGAGAAGAGGGGGAAAGGGTAAATTGGGAATATAGCATTAGCAGATGCCTGCTATAGTACATAAAATAGATATACAACAAGGATTTGCCATATAGCACAGGGAACTATACTCAGTATCTTGTAACAAATTACAGTGGAAAAGAATTAAAAAAAGAATATAGATATATACATATATATCTATTATATATATATACACACACACACACACACACACATATATACACATATATAAAACTGAATCACTTTGCTGTATACCTGGAACTAACAACCACATTGCAAATCAACTATACTTCTATACCTGTCAAAAAATTCGAAAAAAAATTATTAAAAAGCCTCACCTCCTCCAACACACCTCCTGAGACAGCCTAGTGCAACCAGGTACCCTTTCAACTTTTACGAAGTGAGCTGGGACTGCCCCGCAGGTCCCCACGACTCACCGCACTTGACACGCACATCCTCACAGCTGCTCTCGTAAGTGTTTGCTCTGCTTCTTTTGTTTCTATTCACCCTTGTCTGCTCAACAGGATCACAAGCTCTATCTGCACAAAGACCATTTGGATCTTTGGATCTGGGATTTTTTTCTCACCTGGCACGATGCTGAGCACACAGCAAGTGCTTAATGTATAATCAGCACTGGGCCCAAATGCCTATCTGTAGATCGAGTCATGTGGACTCAGGGACCACATCTGTGGTGTCTGGATGCAGTCACCTTGTTGGCTTGCTCAGCCTCGGGCCAGTGGCCGGTGTTTTGGGTTCTACCTCTGGTTCCTGCCTCATCTGCTGTTAAACCCCACACCTCCATTTGTTGGCCACAGTCACTACAGCCTGCGTCTCAGTGTGCAAACACTTTCGAGTTCCTACTCATTGATTCTTCAGGGCCCATCGCCCCCGGGGGTGCCCTTCACTGCCAAGTGTGACATCTCGGATGGATGACGGAAAGATGACGCGTGAATAAACAGAACAGCTTCCTTTCCCTTCACACCTTACCAGACTTGCCACTACTGGTAATTGCCACTTACCGTGTCTTGGCCTTGCCGTTGCCTCTGTCCATGAACCTTAGCAACCCTCCAAGGCCAGTATCCAAGCCCGTCTTATTTAGCAGTTTTCAACACATATTTATTGAACACCTCATATGCCTAATAATGAGTTCCTAACACGGAACTGCCTTTTGTAATTCTTCCAACTCAAGGTGACCCGTCTCTTTTCTGAATCTCTGGAACACCGCTGGCCAACTTCTCTCGTCGCCTGGTCTAATCTAGTTAGGTGTTTGCCTTTGCCACCACCCCGATTAGATGGTCCGCTCTGGAGAGTGACTTTTTGTACATCACTATCTTTACACTTCCGACATCCCTCGAAGGCAGGGTTTCGTGGCTAGTAAGGCTCAGTGGGCAGTTCTGATTTGACTCAGTTCACTAAAGTGGATGAAATGGCTGGATAAATAGATGAAGGAAACTATTAATACACGGGTCTGCAAATCGCCCCACGGTGCCCAGTCCACGGTTCTTCACTGAACAGACCCTCAGTCAGTGCTGTCGACAGACTGATTGAAGTGTTTGAACACGAAGAGTGAAGATTCCTGGCGAGTCAGAGGTTTTTATTGGCTCAATCTGTTTTGGCTTCAAACCCTAAAACATTTATAGCCCCTGAGGTTTCAAAACCAGAACTGCGATCACCTTCTTTCTAGAGCTGGGTTTCCACAGAGACAGGCCTGGAGAAAAAAAGTGTTTCTGAATGGACGGGTCCGAGGCCTGTCTGAAGACAGAGGATTCCGAGGCCTTTCCTGGACGGCCTCTAGGACGGGCTCGATTATTAACCTCCTCTGTGAGGCCGGGCTTCTGTCTGGCCTTGTGTGACTGAAACGGTTTTCTCCTGGGCTCACGCTGTGGCTTTGTAAGCCACAACCACTTCCCAAAAGCCAAGTCAATCTGAGAGATAAGGGAGGCCCTGGTGGTTCGTGGTTGCAGAAGGCGTTTCCTGTGACATTAAGCTTGGGGAAGGACAAGCGATCCACAGCAGGCCCAAGAGAAAGGGACAAAGCCTGGTTTGGGATGTCCAGAGGGCACTTCCCAGCCCCAGCCCCCCTTCTAGCAGCAAGACCCCTACCAGATCAAGTGCCCGTTGGGGGTTGGGGGCAGCGAATGCCCTCGCTCACAAGTACAGCCAACTCCAGAGGTGTCTCTGATATTCAGAAAGAGTGTCAAGGAAAGAAATGCAGCTCAGGCCTGCCAAGTCGTGGGCAGTGCATTCTGGGAGAGCTGAGTGGGTGGGGAGGGGCGGGGGTGTACGGAGTGAGACGCGGACTAAGGAGTGGAATTTAGGCTGCAGACATTTCCTGCGGGGAGTGTTAG
This sequence comes from Catagonus wagneri, assembly GCA_004024745.2. Classification (NCBI taxonomy): domain Eukaryota; kingdom Metazoa; phylum Chordata; class Mammalia; order Artiodactyla; family Tayassuidae; genus Catagonus; species Catagonus wagneri. Next base: position 22,073,252 of record PVHT020000175.1, read on the forward strand.
GCACGCCCTACCGTCCAGATCACAGACAAGGGAGACGAAGATCCTTCCAGCCCCATTCACAAAAGAAGGGGCTGCAACGTGTACCCTCAGGGATAAACACCCCCAAAAGCAGAGAGCCACAGCCTCCACCACTGCCAGAATAAGTGGATGCCTGCAACAGTGTGATCTCAAGGGCTCTGGGCAAACCTCCCAGCATTACAAATAATAATAATAATAATTTTCTCATGGTCTAGATAATACCTGAAATTCCATCATTGCTTGGCCTGAGGCTTAAATTTCTATAAAACTATGAACACGTACAGGGACCTTTCCAAATATTATCAGTCATTTAAAACTCGGTGTCTGGAACCTTTTTAGATCCTTTGCTGCTGGCAGGTTTTCTGAGGGCTGGGGGTGGAGGATGTGAAAGAGGCAGGGACTCTGGGTAATTGAGGAGAGTGGCGGAGGGGAGCATGGAGGGACATGAGTTCCGAAAGAGGCTGTTGCCTGCAGTGTCCCCTGCGGAAGCCTCACAGAGCACTGTTGGATCCCCGCATGGCTGCCCCACTCCAGGAAAGAAATCGGGCACCAGGTTCTCCAAACCAGGGCCAACCTCATGGGCATAAACCCGCACCAGCTGCCAGGGCCCCACACTCAGAGGGGCCCCAGTGCCTTGTTCCGTGTTCTGCTGTCGCCCTCTTGGAATTCTTAAAAACGTTTAAGCCAAGAGCCCCCACATTCGCAAGTTGACTGCACCTCGCAAATTAGGAGCTAGCCCCATTCCTCATTCTACCAGAGAATATCACCAAACCCCTCTGAAGGGAGGTCAGCCTAGCCTCATAATTGTCCCTTCATCACACATGTACTTCCTTTGGTCTATTTTTACATATCAGGGGATATTTGAAGAAATGTCCTTAATTCCAAGCACTTTAATTCACCTCCACCAACTAAGCCTCTTTGGAGGTGACTTAGGTGTCATGTGATCCATCCTATTATTAGCACATGCCCAACGATTCCCAACCCCCCAAACTCCCGCTTCCCCTGCCCTTATATCTCTCTCTCCTCACAGAAAAGTGGCACATGACCTCCTAGCCTCAAGAATACTTGGCACAGGTCCCTGTTTCTCAGCCGTATCTATTGTTCTCGTCCAGAATGACACTGATTCTAAGAGTCTTGCTGACATTTCTGACTTCTAGTGGGGAACGCCATTAATCAATCGGCTGCATCTGTTTTGAAAAAATTAAATAGCTCAAGTCAAGGCAAACACAGTAAATAATCTGTCAACAATTCCAGAGAGTAGTGGGGGCAGCAAAGGCAGGGTTTTGTCTTCTCATAATGTGAAATGCATTTAATCTGCTGCTGGATCCTCCACACCCAGGCTAGGGTTACTGGAGGCAGAAAGAAGAGATCAAAAGCTCTTTTAATACCAAACCAGGGTATTAAAAGTGTAAGTGGGCTCTCAACACGTGTCGTGGAGAATGAGTTAGCTAGCAGGAGGCCCATGAAATGGTTCTTCAGAGAAAAGGAGTTCTAAACTTCCTTGTGGTTTAAAACTATAGAAAGATACTCTCTCTAAATTCTTTGGTAAGAGTGGCCTTCCTCAGGAAAGACAATAAAGGAACAGTGGGCAAATACGGTCTCTGGAGTCAGACTGGCTGGGTTCCAGTCTTGGCACTCTCCCTGACCTTGGGCAAGTTACTTAACCACGTTGTGCCTCCATTTCCTTATCTGTAAACTAACGACCTGTAACTCCCTCCGGGTTATTGGGGGAACCAAGGAATTGGTATTTGGTGGATTAAAGACTGCTGCAAATTCTTTGACATTCTTCCCACTAAGGTAGGATCTTATTTCCCTTCCCCTTGATTCTGGGCTGGCCCGTTATGGCTTTGGCTAATAGCGTAAGGCAGAAGTGAAATTTGCCAGTCCTGGGCCTCAGCTTTCAGAGAACCACCACCTCTGGCTGATTGGAGAGGCCACATGGAGAGGCAGTAAGACCAGAGGAGAGGAAGAGGAACACAGCCAAACCCAGCCTTCTAAGCCACCCTGCAAGGCTCCAAGCATGTGAGTCAAACAACCTGGGGCCCTGAAGACCAGATCAACCACCTGCATATAATTGAAAGACCACATCAGACACAATCGGAAGCAGAAGAATGGTCCAGCAGACCCCTGCCCAACTTTCTGACCCATAAAATTGTGAGATACAGTATGAAAAGATTGTTGTCTTAATCTCCTAAATTTTAAAGTAAGTTATTAAGGGAGTTCCCTGGTGCCTAGTGGTTAAGGATTCATTGCTGTCACTACTGTGGCTCGGCTTTGATCCCTGGCCAGGAACTTCTACGTACCATAGGTGCAAAATGAATGAATTAAGAAAATGTGGTATATATACAGAATGGAATACTACTCAGCCCTAAAAAAGAACAAGATGATGCCATCTGTAGCAACATGGATGGAACTAAAGACTCTCATACTAAGAGAAGTAAGTCAGAAGGAGAAAGACAAATACTATATGCTATCACTCATATCTGGAATCTTATATAGGGAACAAATGAACCTATGTACAGAAAAGAAACAAATTCATGGACATGGAGAACAAACTTGTAGTTGCCAAGAGGGAGGGGGAGGGAGTGGGATGGACTGGGAGTTTGGGGTTAGTAGATGCAAACTCTTGCATTTGGAGTGGATAAGCATGAGATCCTGCCATATAGCACAGGGAACTATATCTCATCACTTGTGATGGAACATGATAGAGGATAATGTGAAAAAAAATGTGTATATATGCATAACTGGGATACTTTGCAATATAGCAGAAATTGACAGAGTATTGTAAATCAACTATAATAAATTTGTTTTTTAAAAAGTAGGTTGTCAAGTAGCCGCACATAAATGAAACTATATAGCACTATACAGAACAACTTATATGCAAAAACAGGACAGGGCCTGCAACACAGTAGGCATTCAGTAAGTGTTCACCCTTCTAAATTCTTCAGGAACTAACAAGTTTTGGTAAAACTAGGTGGATTTAATTTTCTGAATACTTTAAAATACTGGAACCTGGATCTAAAACTCCACATCTTTGGGCTCATTGCAGTCAACCAAATGTATTGTATTACTTCTTCCTCTAATACCTCTATTCATACAGTCCTCTCTTCCATTTCCTAGCCCTGTTCCATTTTCAAATACTTGCATCAGTCTACCTCATATTCATGTTTTATACCCATGCTTCTCAAACATCTCTATGTAGATAGGTCACCTGGGTATCTTGCAAAAAGGCAAACTGTAATTCAGTAGGTCTGGGACAGACCTGAAATTCTGGGTTTCTTACCACCCTCTAGATGACGCTGATGCACTGGTCGACAATGCACCCTTTGAGTAAGCAGGCTATAGTCTCAGCTCAGGTATTACTTTCTCCAGAAAGCCTTCCTGCTGTCCACGCTCTCATTCCAAAGCTGAGTTAGATGCTGTTGAGATTCTTTTGGCTGCCTGTGTTTTGTTTTTTTTTTTTAATTTTTTATTTTTTTGCTTTTTAGGGATGCACCTGTGGCCCTGTGGCATATGGAGGTTCCCAGGCTAGGGGTCGAATCAGAGCTACAGCTGCCAGCCTACACAACAGCCATAGCAATGCCAGATCCGGGTCAAGTCTGTGACCTACACCACAGCTCATGGCAATGCTGGATCCTTAATCATTGAGAGAGGCCAGCGATTGAACCCACATCCTCACGGATCCTAGTCAGGTTTGCTAACTGCTGAGCCACGAAGGAAACTCCTTGGCTGCCAGTTTAAAGACCAACTTTTACTTTCTTTGGTGCTGGCAAAGACCCCGTTTTATTTAAAGTCTCCTTTTTACCTCATGAATTGATAAATTTTAACAATCTAAATGCCATTTTTGGTGTTATCCTCCTTTCTACTGTGACTTTTCACAGGTGGCCAAGTGACTTGGTTAGGAAATGTTAGAAGTCTGCTACAGTGAAAGAGGTACTATTTAGAAAATTTTCTTCACTTTTAAAAAGTGATACATAAAGGAGGGAAGAAGCCTTTATCTTTCTCTTGGTGTCAGTCTGTTGATATTGTTGATGTCTGGAGCTACTGCAGCCATCTTGTGATCATGAGGGGAATTCTAGACAATATACTGAGTGAGGATGGCAAAGTAAGAAGATGAAAAGATCCTGGGTCTGTGTCTAGTCACTACATTAACCAACTCTGGGCTTTCCTCTGTTAGGACTTCTTTTTATGTAGGAGACTGTATCTCTTTTTTGTTTAAGTCATTTTTAGTCAAGCTTTCTGTTATGAGTGGCCAAGAGAATCCTGCTGCGGAGTCGTATGCCCCAGCTCTGTTCTACCCAAAAGCCAAATATGTGTCCTTCTCATTGCACTTTCCACATTAGTCTGTGGTTACACATCTGTCTCCTCTGGTCAGGTCCCTCTTGAGGTTTATTATTTGCATTCCCAGCACCTGGTGTAAAGTAAATGGTATGAACTTTTATGAACTAAAGTCAACTCGCCCCAAGGTTTTCAATGAAAGAAAAATTATATTTTAGCCACTTCAGGTATTCTCCCCTGTCAAGCTTTAACCTTGAGGAACTGTCTCTTGATGCTTTGCACTCATTGGCCTTACCTCCCTCTAACATCAGCAGTCACGGAACACAATCTCATTTTGATATTAACCCAAATGAAATATCATTAATAAGGTTGCAGAAAGGCCACATGACTCATTCTAAGACTGAAAATAATAAAAAAAAAATCATTATAATGATTATAGTAATGCTTTGCCTTTGAATAATAATAATGGATACCATTAGTGGAGTCCATCACAACCCAAACACTCTTCCACATGCATAAGTCCTAACTAAACAGGGACAGGTAACTTGCCAAAGGCCACAGGGCAAGTAAATAATTAGAACCCAGGTGTCTGAACCCTTAGCCTGGGCTCTTCCCACTTTGCTCCCCCAAATCCCTTTCTGTGCACTGCATACTTGTCAAAGAGATTTTATGTACATGATCTGACTCAGTGTTCTCAAAAGAGCTGTGGGTATGATCAGCCACATTGCTTTAATATTATTCATGCTGCTAACTAAATATAAGTTACCTTGGGATCATTATAGAGCTTCCCCCTGCCTCCTCTAGTTCATTGTTTTTAAAATCCATTTCAAATAAGAAACTACTTTTCAGAAAGGAAAAGAACCCAATGGGGCTGAATTGGGAAACTTTCTTTTTAGTGCTAGAGGAAAAAAAAAATTAAGTTGGCCCAGTTTTTCATCGTGGCATGTTGATGAAATGCCATGAATGAAATGTGGGATGAATGAATGAAATATTTCAAAGTGGAAAAATAAATCACGAGGAAGAACCAATTCCCCAAAGAAACAAGGCTGCAGATAGCAATTCCCTAATTTCCAGCCCCAAGCACATTTTTCATTCTGGAAGACCCCTCTGTCAAAACCTCTTTGATGGAGACACGGAACTAGAGCGGTAAGAGAGATCTCACTCTTCAGAGCATCTCTTTGCTTCCATCCCAGGCTTTAGGATGGTGGAATGTCTTTGTTCCCGTGAGCCAGGCGCTCAGCACTCATCACCAGCCACTCAACGAGTCCCTTAGAAGTGAAGACAGAGCAGGTATTGCCCGATGACTGTGAGCAAGGGAGCCAGGACACACATGCTTTCATCTCTCACAAGAGCCCATGAGCTTTCCTACTCAGTGCTCCCCTGAAAACAAAATCTTCTTTTCATGGATCATCTAAAGCATAATACTGATGTTTCCTTAACACAGTCATAACACGCTTCCAATATTTAACTACCTGATCAATTGTTGAACAGCTGTATTTCCAATGCAATAACAGACTGTGATGGAACAATTCTAAGCACAGAGAAGACACTCAGTTCACTGTTTTAAATTAAACAGAATGAGGCCAGGTTGACGTTCCTCCTTCCGCTTCCACATTCAGGTCAACACTTTGCCCTGTCCCCTGCAGTCCCCTGGGGTCAGGTGCACACCTCTGATTGATGCAGACTTAAGTTACTCTAGTGGGGCCCAGCGGTGGTATGCTTTTGCAGGGGACCCAGCAAAGTATGCTTGTTGTTCCCATCGGATGTGGTGACCCTCCCGCCAAAGAAGGGGAACGGTGTCAGGCAGCCACCACGTGGGGATTTCATGTGACACGTCCCCAAGTACCTCTGGGAAAGGGCGAACTAGGTAGCATCCTGTCATTTTGCATGGGGGGGGGGCAGGCTAGAGAAACAGGAACGGAGTGGTCCTAATCATAATTATAGTCATAACGACCTCTATTAAGGGCCGTCTCAGTTTGTTGAGCTGCTAAAACAAAGTACCGCAGACAGTGGCTTGTAAACCACAGAAATGTATTCTCACAGTTCTGGAGGCTGGAAGTATGCCAACAAGCTGACAGCATGGTCAGGTTCTGCTGAGCGCCTTCCGGGTCCCTGACTGCTGACCTCTGTGTCCTCACAGGGTGGAAGGAGCGAGGGAGCTCTGCAGGGTCTCTTTCATAAGAGCCCAAATCGCATTCGTGAGGGCACCACCCTCACGACCTAGTCACCCCAAAGTCTCTGCATCCAAATACCATCGCATTACGATATCAACATGTGAATTTGGGAGTTGGGAAACATAAACATTTGATAAACATTCGGACCATAAAATGGGTCTAAAAATATGCCGGACCGTCACATCGCCATGTGATGGGAGATCTACATGGACTACTGTGCTGCCTTCCTTCTGAGGGACAAGGACGCTGAGGCCCGCAGAGATTACCGGCATCTCATGGCTCGAAGCTGGCAGAGCGAGGCTATGAACCCAGGCCTGTCTGCTTCCAGAACCACACCTGTTCATTACGCCCAGCTGCCACACACAGATCCGCCTTCCTGGGGTCAAGGACTCCCACCAGCATCAATGTCTGGACGTTCTGGTCCAGTCCCATCAGGAAGCCTGCAGTGGCTTCCCAGTCACAGGTACACGCGTCCTGCCCTGCGTTCATCTCAGGTATGTGTATCTATTGCATCTGCCACTTATGGCATGAAAGATCAAGGCTGTGGATTTTAAATTCCCTCAGGACACTTAGCAGCCTGGCATCAACCACAGCCTCACTCTCCAACACCACGCACCTGCAGCGCCCAGCACCCCGGGCTTCTCACTCCTCCCCACCTCCAGGCCTTGCCCTGGCCGCCCCCTGGATGGCCTCCCTCCTCCCCTCCACTCTGAGAGCCGCCTGACCAGCTCAGCCCGCACCCACCCCCACCCCGCACACAACCCCCTGCGTGTCCCCTTTCCTGAACGCACATCCAGCCCCACTTAGCTTTTCCTCACAATCTCTCACGCACCGTACAGTAACAGCTTTCTGTTCTAATATCCTTTTTCTGATTGGACTGTAAGCTCCTTAGCAGGTGGGCCCACGCCTTGCACTTTGCTTACACTGCTTTCCAATCCTGTCCTTATCAAATTCCAGTCTACTGCAGTGGGCAGTGGAGGGAGTTCATAAGGTGAAAGGCTTCTTGAGAGCATTGGACCCAAGAGGCACTCTGCTCACTTTGGGTGTGGAACTAGAGGCGCTCAACGAACCAGCTGATTTTTCTTAGTCCTTTGACCTCCCCCTACCCCAGGACAGTCACGGAGGTGGCATCCCGCCCCACCGCCAACAGTCGCCCCTTGCAGAGAATCGCTCTCTCCCTCCAGAGTCCCCATGGAGACAGGCAGCGCCAGGCTCAAAGGGAAGCAGGCTGGATGCCTCCCCCTGGACGCGGCGTACATCCTCGTGGGGACACAGTCTGTCTTAGCAGCAGCTCAATCGACTCCCAAAGTCCCAGCCATCTCCCGCATCAAGGCCCCCAGATGGCATGTTCTGTAGAGCATGCGGTGAGGGAGGGAGGCACCAGTTAGGGAGGAGAGCAGCCTCAGGGCTGAGTGCCACCAAATCATTTGTCCCTCTGTCTTGGCCCTTCTGCAAGATGTCTTGCTCTTAACAGGCCCCCCTGATGGTGAAAGGAGGCCTCAGCCACATCCAGCCTGCGCTGAGGGCTCGAGGCGTTCTGGGCAAAGGAGGTCGCTTTCTTCTTTCTCATCAAGCCCTCCTTCCTTCCTCTCTCAGGCTGAGTTGGAAAGCTCTTGAAAGGTAGCAGATTGCAGGCACTGAAGGCTGGTGTCTTCTGTTTATCCACAGAACGAGGACATCGGCCAACGCCAGAGCCCCTGTACCGTTGCTTCCATGTGCTCCTGGCTCCAGAGCCCTCCCGAAGCAGCCCGCCCGGGCTGTCGAAAGTTCCGGCTGCCCGCACCCCAGCCTCCCACTCCCACATGCTCTTTCGGAGGGAGCTGGAGGTGTGTGCTCTGCGGCAATGGTGCTCAAACTACATGTAGGATGGTGACCCACTGGAGGAACATAAAAGCAATTTACCAGGTCCCAGCTAGCCACTGTTTGGGTGAAACAGATCGGACTGGAACATATCAGTGCATCACAAACGGGAATGGTGTTGTTTCCTTAGATTACTGCTACACACACACACACACACACACACACACACATACAGAAGTAAAATGCACTTTTTCCTGTGGATTACAATTTCAAAGGTTTGTAGGTCCCCATTTCACAGCCTGGGATGAGCCTAGTCTTGCCCTCGACCCTGGTTCTAGCTTTCCAGCCCTCTCTCCTCACCACCATTCAGTAAAAAAACACCTGCTAACGGTGAGGCCCAGGGACAAGGATGTAGGAGATGAAGAAATGATTTCTGCCCTTCAAGAGTTTGAACTGGGAATAATGCTGAGGTAAGGCCAGCAGACTGGAAGAGAAGAAGATACACAAGACATCTAATGATATGGTGGAGAGGGGTGTTAATTCCCACTGCCAGGAGCACCCTGGGAGCTCTGGTCGTACCCTAAGCAGTAAAGAAGCTTTGCCGTCTAAGGTGTGGCTCTCAGAACTAGGAGTCTGCTGTTAATTTGCCTTCAGATTAAAGCACACCCTTAAGCTGGGTTTTGAGCCCTCCCTGGCCCACCCTCTGGAAAGCCAAACTGGTGCACAGGACTATCAAAAGATAACCCTTTTTGCCCTGCTCTAGCTATCCACGCTTCCCAGTAAAGTCTAGAAAAGCTAGAAGACTAGACTGGCATTTTTTCACTCTGCGACACCTCCCTGGGAGACAGCTCCTCTGCTACTGTCATGGGATGTGGACCAGCGGTCATCCCCAGCCAATCGCTTTGTAACGTGGTGAACCTGGCTGGGCAAAGACACATATCCAGAAAGAAGGAGGATGAGACAGATTCTCAGAGGTCCTCCCCATACGATGGAAAGCTCTTTCTTCCACCCAGCCGTAGTCAAAGCCAGTTCCCTGCTGTCTGGGACATTTATTCCCTGAAGCTATGACATGCCTGTTATCCGATGAAATGCAAAGGATTATGGAGCACGGCTGACTTGAACGTGAATTAACATTCACGAATGAACCAGCCACACTGGCCTTAGGGATGGCTTTGCTGGGTAAGGGCAATCCTGCCTGGGCAAGAAGGGTGGGCATCTCCTGTCTGGCACCAGCGGGCTCACCCTTTGCCTAGAGATGTGACTCTAGCACAGCGACACTGAGGCTCCGTGGCTTCACACGCAGCAAACCCTTGTTTGCAAACAGAGGTCCCCTGCGTTTAAGATTAGGGAAGTTTTATATCCAGCAAGGCAAGGCCAGCAGATACCTCTCTACTGCAACACTGTCTGCTGCCAATTATCATGTCATTTCTAAAGCCAGAGATAGTCTCTCCTGACTTTGATAAGTGGCTGGAGTGAAAGCTCATCACTTTCCCTTTCTGGATGTACCACTCATGTTTATTGTCCCCCAACTGGAGCCTGCACCCTTCTCCAGGACCCTCCCTCTCACTCTAAGCTCCCTCTGGCTCCAAACCTAACCCCCTCAAGCAGGTGGGTAGCGCCGGTGCTACTTTTCATGCTGAACGGTAAGGAGCAAAAAAGATTAACCCACAGGTTATAGGAATGATCTGATGGTGGAGTTCAGCACTGTGAGACTGGATGGTGCCGCTTGGGACAGAGTCATTATATTCAATACATTACATTCAACAGTTATTCCACCCAGGAGCCTTACTCCTAAAGGCAACTTTGCTTATTTCCACCAGCCAATAACAACTGGCCAAGTGAAAACGTGCTGCCATCTTACTGAACTCTCCCCAACACATGCCTTCTTGGGTGGTTGGGGACAGCGGGCTGGGAGTCAGTTATAGAACATGAGCGATCCATGCAATGGCAGAAGACGGCGAGGTGGTGATAAGCACCATCCCAGGGGACAGCTGTATTGATTTCCAAAGAGGGCTCAGTTTCGAGAATGACCCCCAAAGGTAGTACCTACATTTTCTTTTCATCCTCTAAAGGAGACGCTAAAGGTGACATCAAGAATAATTTCATAAAAATATTTTATCTTCCCTTTGCCAAAGCAAATGTTAAGTCATGACGCATGGAAAGATCTCCTAACAGCCTCACTAAAACCCAAGCGATTATGTTAGGGTGAAGTCCCATTGTAAAAGCAATGCCTGAATCTATAACAATTTTGGATTTGCACTATAATTCTTAATTGGAAAGCCTGTATTTTGCTAAAGTCAGATTCAAAGAACATTGACTCAGCATCGATCTATTAATTGTTCTTCTACTTTTCATTTCCTTTCATACAATCCCGCGAGCCATGCAGGGCAGGTGTTCATCCCTCCATCTGACTGGTAAGGAAAATGCAATGAATTGCTGAAGACCCTCAGCATCCAAGTCAGGCCCTCAGCTCTTCCCCCTATGCCGTGTGGTTTTTCAAATTTCCGAGGTCCCTTCATTCATATAATTCATCTTAAGACCAGTAGTGACCAGAGTCATCGCCCATAGGAATGTCTGATGCAGAGACTCTTCCTGAATCAGGATTCGGCCTTGGGTACTGTATAAAGCAAGCGGTTCTCAAACTTGAGCATGGATCAGAAGCCCCTGGAGACTTGTCAGACCACATTGCTGGCTCCACTCTTGGAGTGGGAGTGTCTGATTCAGAAGACCTGAGCTGGGGCCCAAGAATTTGCATTTCCAATAAGGTCCTAGGTGGTGCTGATGCTTCCAGCCCAGAACACACACCTGGAGAACTGACTTAGGGATTTTCAGCTGATAGAAAGACAGAGCTTAAGTCCTCCCTCCTCTTCTGCATCTGTCTGTGGTCTGGAACAGTCATCTGGCCTCTGCACAAATTCATCACAGGATTATTGCCTCATCCCCTAGCCCCTCTACTGCTGAGGTTTCCCCAGGAAGGAGCCTGTGCTGTGAAGGCCATGGGCCTCCCTCCCTCCCGCAGGCTTCATAACTATACTGGCGATGACATGTCCCCACTGCGGTGAGATTCCAGTTTGAGAGCTATGATTACGGATCATTGCCTTTCCTTGTGGGTTCTGAGAAACATCAAAGACTTTAAGACAGAAATGAGGAACACAAGCTTTAGCCACGGGAGCAAGTTCGCTAAGTAGCTCCAGGGGCTAAATACCATCCCATGGCAGAGTCCCCCAGCCTTCCCACAAGATCCAAAATGCACAGTAGCACAGTCAAGGCTCTGAGAAGTCCTGCAGGATACACACCTTAACTTTAACATAGTTCTTTCCAATTTTGCAAGAACTATATATAGCCTCCCTTTCTTTCCCTGCTAGCACTGCCTATCAGTCATGGAGTAAAAACACTCTGATAAATGCGCATTAGGAAGTACTCCATTAAGAGGTGAGCTGCAGATCCTATGGAGTTGACGGGATAATTCCTTCCTTTCAAGTTTACTCCTCAACCACCCTTTCCCCAAAGGACACACATAGAAAGCCTGTCTTATAAAACCCAAGGCAAGAGGGGAGAGGGTGGGGGACTGAGCAGAACGCTTGATCCATATGGGCAGCGGATCCCAAGAAGAGGAAAGAATTTCTCTCAAATTTAGGAAGCAGGTGGGTCACCCCTCCTCTCCTGGAGAAGAGTGAGCGAGGAGGAAGATGGAGGCCAGGAGTGCTACACAAACCCAGCGCCCTTGGCATAAAAGACAGCCCAGTGGGGGAGAAGCAGGCCCTCTGGCCCCACCACCAACAAAGCTGAGCAAGAATCAAAGAGTCAGAGGAGCCATTAAGATATCAGGGAGGGTTCACGCAGGAAGCGATACGAGGTCTCATAGAGGCACTGATGATCTCAGCCCCTACAGGCAACCCAAGAAGAGAGTTATCCAATAGGGCAGGCATCACACACGTGGAGGTCGCTGAGTCCAGGCACCCCCGGGAGACGGGCTCTGCAACAGGAAAGCACCTAAGCTGCCCCTTCTGCGGGCAAATGCAGATGACTCCAGCTGATGGATCCGCGGAGTCCCTGCACAAACAACTCTGTCTCCTGAAGCAATTTAACCCTCAGAGGGTGATGTTTTCCTACCTGACTAGCCTCGCACGTGGCGGCCGGCCAACCTCTGTCACCAACGGTCCTTCCTGCAATCCAGGATGCGGGCAGCGCTGAAACAGTTTCTGCCTGGAGAGTGTGTTCCAGACCGCAATCACCTTCCCGGATCTGAATAAACTGAAGCCCTAACACGGCCTGGGGTCCAGAAATGAGTAGACCGTGTTTCCTCAGCGGACGGAGGTCTTGCGCCGCTGACAGTAGGCGCTTCCACCCAACACGCTCCTGTTCCTACGGAGACTCCCGGTCCCTCTGGGGACTTTTACAGGTCTCAGCGCCCTCCAGCAAAGCAATGGCTCTTGACCGGTGGTGAGGATGGGCCGCCCCAGCTCTTTATCCATCAGCAGCCCTCCACCATCTCGCCTTTCTTTAGCCCTCAAAAGCACTCTCTAAGGCCTTTGAATGAATAGGCCGAGGATGTGAAGAGACAGGCTTGGAACAGAAAACAAACTGGTTCACAAATATATAGAAACACGTGCAACCTCACTATGACTCAACAAGAAAAAATGTCTTTTTTTTTTTTTTTTTTGCTTATCACCTCATTGATTAAACAGAGATTAAAAGGATGTGGTTTAAAACAAGGAATCAGTGATGAGATCCTTTACAAAATCTTGGTAAATGTCTTCCTGCGTACATCTGAGTAACTGGGAAATGCGTTCACAATAGCTCTGGCTTTTAAGATGGTTATAAAATAGCTTGTAGAGAATGATCTTCTCTGTTGGTGTGCGAGGGTGTGTGTGTGTGTGTGTGTGTGTGTGTGTGTGTGTGCAAACATATCTAGAAAGATATATTCCCAATCTTTAGTTATTATTTCCTTTGGATCTGTACCATCCTTAGGCCTGGAACCTTCCAGGAGCCCCATAATTTAAAGGACCTCACTCTGTCCCTTCTCCAACCTGCCTCTTTCCATGAGACAGGGTCTCTGCAAGGCCAAGGGGACAAATGCATCTGCAGCCCTAGTTCATTCTCCCTCTGGTGCACACTCTAAAGCCAGTTCCCACTTTGCAGGGCTGTACAAGCTTATTCCCGGGCCCCTTTCCCAGAGGGAATTGTATTACAGGTAAGCCCCCCCCCAGACCCGACAGGTGGCCAAGAGGGAGCTATGTACAGGGGTGTGGATGGTGCTTGCCCCTGGGACTGCAGTATCCACACATGCACAGGAGGGCGCCCCTGGTGAAGGCTTGAGTCACTGCTGGGACAGGAAAGAAGGTGGCTGGGAGCCTGGGGTCGGCTCTCCCCTGGCTACCACATTCTGGCTCCAGACTTTGAGCAGTCCCAGGATTCTAAATCTGAACCTGTACTTTCAGATTGTTTCTGGGGTAAGGACAGAAGATACTTCCTTTACTAGTTTGTCAGCTGGATTCAAGACTTCTAAATGGTCTGTGGACTTAAACTCCCACTCTTGCCTCAGACCACAAGGCTGTTAGAGATGGACCTGCTTTGGACAGTAGAATTAAGGATATGTTCATTCTCTCTACCCTCGTCTATCTCCCTTTCTCTCCTTCCTCTCTATCACTTTTTAATCTCTCCCTATTTTTTTTTTTTAGTGTATACTAAGAGATTGGTGTTCTTTGCTTTAGTAATTCTACATCTATGAATCTAATCTAAGAAATGATCTGAAATATTGACAGATACTTGTGCCTCTAGAAATTAAAATAACCTAAATGCTAAAAAATGGGGGAAAAGTCAAATGAATTACATTATGTCCATACCACATGGATAAATACCTTGAAATTATCCTGATAAATCCATATTACATAAATGAAAGAGTTTAGTGCAAAATGCCCGATACAATATTAAATGGAAAGCAAGGAGCAAAATTACATAAGTTTTAAGATATAAAAATACAAGATATATATGTGTGTTTTAAAAGATAGGAAACCAGCAAGATATTAACTATGCTTATCTTTGATCAAATTCCGGTTGACGATTTTTTTCCCTGTATATATATTTTTTTTCCTACGATGATTAGGGGTTACCCTGATAGTCAGGAAAAACTTGTTTAAAAGTCTCAACATGTCTGTCCCCGTGTCCAGGTCTGTGTTTCCATGAGGAAGCCATACCCTGGTGGCCTTTGACGTCCTCTCCCAACGAACCCTGCGTCCTGTCGCCCCCCTGGAATCCTGCTTTCCAGGTGCCGTTTCCCTTCTGAGCCTCTGACGTTTGGATTCCTGGGGCCTCAGCCTAATCACGAAGCTGCCTCTCTCCTGGGCCACCAGGAGGGATCCCCCACCTAGGGGAGCCACACACGTGCTCTCACAAAAGCTGAGCAGACCCACCTGCCCGCTCCCGGTGGGGACCTGGCTTCTGGATGCTGCGAAGAGCCCGCTTCATTCATCCCAGCTCCCCACACCGCTGCCGTCCCCTCCTCGCCCGGGCTCCGGGAAGCAGCTACTGTGATCATCACCCACTTCCTGGGAAAAGACCTGACCGATCACGTCACACAAACATTTACCCTCCTAAGGGTCTTGATGTCTAACAGGGAGTTGGCACACTTAGCCTGGGGAAGGGATCTCCAAAGGCAGAGTGGCCTGGCCGGCGTGGGACTTCTGAATGTAAAAGACACCTGGGGACAGCATTGGGAAGCAAGCTAACTGGCGCCCTGGAAACCAAACCACGTCGATCACCGCCTTCTGGCAAAGCCCACTACGACCTGGAGGACGGAGGAAGGAGGAGATCTCGCCTGAGTGTCAGAAAACGCAAACTGGAAGGAAGGCCAGATAAGCCCAAACACTTCTCCCTCAGACCAGAAATCAAGCACAAGGAGAACCGCTGGGAACTCCCGACTCTCAGCCTGGACCTGACATTTTTACACGGTGACACAGGAGAAGAGAGTGCCCCTTTTGCAATTGCTATTACCATGGTCAGTGCACTAGAAACGTCTCCAAAAGACAGACTAGCATCCTATTATTATTTCCCGAAGTATGGGCTTCCTCCTGCTCACTGCCCCCACTTCACAGCCAGCGCCTCGCCTTAGGACGCTAGCCAGAGGCTCCTAGGTCCCCTGTGCCCTCCAGCTCTCAGCAGACAAGCTGGGCACCAGGAGCGGTGATTCAGTCTGGAAGTCCTCTGTAAATGCTGGAACACAGGCCATTAGAGACAGATACCTACCAGCAAAACTGGTCCAATTTCCTCCTCTAAAAAAAAAAGGGTTATATTAAATCTCCAAGTCCTTTATACTTCTAAGACTACATAGTTCTAAGCGCTTATATTTCATTTTCTTGT
This sequence comes from Catagonus wagneri, assembly GCA_004024745.2. Classification (NCBI taxonomy): domain Eukaryota; kingdom Metazoa; phylum Chordata; class Mammalia; order Artiodactyla; family Tayassuidae; genus Catagonus; species Catagonus wagneri. The sequence continues at coordinate 22,088,881 of PVHT020000175.1, forward strand.
TTTCTAAAATCTGAGATTAGTTTTCCAATTTGTAGGAATATTGTCACACCCGAAAACTTTTTCTGAAATTAGACTTATTTCCAGCATGGCCCCTTTGGCCCCTCATGTGATACTTATTTCTTCTGAGTTAGTTTTGTCTTCCCAATACCTGCCTTGGGGGCAGGGCCCAGATGAAAGCAAGTCACTCCCCTTTGTGCGGCCACCTCAATGCTGAAAATACCGTTCGCCCATAATACGAGTTCAGGAAATAGGAAAACGAACTGGGCTGACTCAATGGCTTCAGCATCACTTCCCGGGAGAAACCTAAGCCCTGCAAACAAGCTGGTCTGGGGCAAACCCTGTTCTCAGCCCCCCCACCCCACCCCCATCTGTAAATGGACTGAACTGTTTAATGAGTTTTAAATGAGATTATACCCAAAGTGTTTATTAACAGCATCCAGCGCAGAAGAACAGGATAACATCAGCTCTGAGGTTTTACTATTACTGTGAGGATTTCTTTTCTCCCCTTGAAGTACAAGCGTTGAAAACCCTAATCCCCACAAGGAGAAAAACAGTTGGTGTCAAGTCCACCTCGGACGACCTTGGGAGGTTCCCAGACGTGCCGCACACACAAGCTCCTCCCCCACGCCTGGAAGTACGGGCTTCGACCTCAGAGCTGCAGCCCAGGTTCCATCAGTGCAAGAACAGCTGGGCTTGTTGCCGTGAGACTTCTTGGCACAATAAGACGGAACAACTTCCCTGTCCACACGCCCTCAGAGCAGGTATTGTTTAAGTGTTTCCCTTATTCCTCCTTTACCGGAAAACAATACCTTCCAGAAATCAGCTAAGGAAGGCGCTAGTGGCAGCTTCAGCAGTGCGGCTCCCTCGCTGCCCTGACTTGGCAAGGGAGCCTGTTTGGAGCGGTTCGCATCAGACCTAGGAACAGAATGTGACAAAATGCGTCTCCGGGGACCGATGTGGGCGCCAAACACTTGGCAGCTTGGGGGCCGCAGGGCCAGCGATAAGAGACGGGTTTCCTCAACCCACATCCCATTTGGATCATCTGCCAGCCCCAGAAGGTCACGACAAGGGTTACCTTTTTTTTCCCTCTTTTCCACTCACCCTTCAGGCCTTCCACGATGTTTCTTCATGGTCCCTTGGGAAATCTGTGTCTTCGTAGGATCTGTCCTCTGCCCTTCTTTTGTGAGCATACCAAGGCAAAGATCCATTTAATTTTCAGAAACGCTGTCTGTCAATAAATTGCTTTTGCTCTGTCTTGGAGGGGGCGCCGGCACCGTCCTCGCGGAGCGGGCATTCCTTATGTACGGGAAGCGTTTCTCATTATCTTCTTGACCTCTTGTGCAACCGTCTTTTCATCCTCTCCTTGGGCTTTTCTTATCGTGATCTGCACCCCCTCGTCCTCTGTCATCGGCAGCATCCTTCTCAGCACCTGGCGTTGTTTCCCGCAGCGCGTCCTCCTGTACAACCTCAGACCCTTTTACTTTGCGGGTGCCGTCCTTGCTCTGACCGAACCCAGCGCTTCAGCTAATCAGCTTCTAAGTCCCCCATCCACGGTCTGGGATCGGCATAGGCACACTGGGGCATAAGAAATGACTGGCCAGTGGGGATCCGCTGGATAGCGTGGGGTGCTCTACCCCCTGGAGTCTGCGATGGTCTCTGCAGGAAAAGAATCTGACAGAAAACGGGTGTGTGGACACGGATGGCTGAACCACTTGGTTGTCCAGCAAGAACTGTCACAACCTTGTAAATCAACTCTACTTCAATAAAACTTGAAGAAAAATGGAAAAATAAAAATAGAGAAATACACCAACCTTACCCTGCAGGGAGATCAGGCACGAGAAACTCACGGGCTCTGGCCCTCCACGGGCAAGCGCGCTGTTCTAGATAAACAAGTCAGACAGGCTCCCTGTCCTCGTGGGGCTTACAATTAAGTGAACAGGGAAGAGGCAAGTAAGCCAAAAATGCTAAGGGATGAGCCTGAAGCGCCCAGACCATCGCAACAGACATCACAACGAACGCCCAACTTTAAGGTCTCTGAGGGCCACACTGCAGGACCCTCCATCTGCCGGATCCAACCACCGGCTTAAGATGGCATCTACTTCCACATTAGACTGCAGAGCTTTCCTTTCAGGATCTACTGAGAAGGCTGGCTTTTCAGTGTTTGCTGTGATAAAGAAGTATTGCATAAAAATCAACGCAGTGCCTAGTCTAACGCTAAGCGTTAAGAAGGTGGACAGGATAGGCAATTGTAGTTATTTAAGAATGGATTTTAGAAGTTCCCATTGTGGCTCAGCGGTAACGAGCCCAACTAGGATCCATGAGGATGTGGGTTCGATCCCTGGCCTTGCTCAGTGGGTTAAGGATCCGGCGTTGCCATGAGCTGGGGTGTAGGTAGCAGATGTGGCTCAGATCCTGCTGCTGTGGCTGTGGCCTAGGCCGGCAGCTGCAGCTCAGATTTGACCCCTAGCCTGGGAAGCTCCACATGCCACGGGCTCGGTCCTAAAAACAATTTTAAAAATGGATTTTATACATTTACGATGGATAATCAATGAGGTCCTGCTGTACAGCACAGGCAACTAGACCCAGTCTCTTGGGATAGACCATGATAGAAGGTAATACGAGAAAAAGAACGTGTGTATATAGATATATATGACTGGGCCGCTATGCTGGACAGCAGAAACTGACACAACACTGTAAATCAACTATACACTAATAAGAAAATAAAATTAATAAAATAAACTTTAAAAACTAATGGATTTCAAATACTCTATTTCCTTCAACGTGTGAGGGTTATTTTTCAAATGGCTACCAAGTCATTAGGGTGGAAAGACGGACACGACATTGTTCAGACTAACTACTGCATCGGAATACCTCTTAGGGGTTTCTCTTGACCTCGAAGCTGATGAAAAAATTACTGAGGCACTAGGAGCACAGTGACAGAGAAAGTTCAGGAATCTCTGATCTCGGCTGAGACCCAGAGGATGAGGATTCCTTAGCTGGGCTGAGAGGGAAGAATGTTCCAGACCAGGTAATGTGACATCCAAGGCCCAGAAAGGAGAGTGGGATGGGGTGAGGGTGGGGGAGCTGTGAATTGTTTAGTATGTCTCCGACAGATCCGCACCCCACCCCGCGTAAACCACCCCTTTCACGCAGCCACTGCTGCCCCCACGCCCCTCCCGTCCCCAAGATCCTGCGCCACCACCTCCCCTCCCTCCGAGTCCTGGGATCCCAGCCGAGCAGGGAAAATCAAGGCCTAAAGATCCGACAAGCTTGCTGGAGCGGTGGGGCCGGGCAGATGGTCTCCCTTAGTGCTGGGTGGCGGGCAAGACTGGGGGTATCGGCAGCCCACATGGCAGGTCTGGCAGCAGGTGACAAAGAGCCAGCCAGAAGAGACCGGATTTCAGAGACAGGACTCCAGTCCCCGGAAGGAACTGAGGCCCCGAGCAGGAAACCAAGCAGGGACACGGTTCCCAGAAATGGGGCACAGAGCGGAGGGCCAGTGACAGAGAACAAAGTAGGAGGCCAGTTACAAGAAACAGGCACCAGAGCTGAGAGGGACCGGCTCAGAAGAAGCGGTCTGTTTACAACAGGGAAACACCAGAAACAACTGTAATGTCCAGAAGTGGGGGGATTCAATCCAGTATGGTCAAACGACACTTCGGAATAACGCAGGGGATGAAAAAAAAAGTATTGTGTAGGACCAAGTGAAAACAGGGGAGCATTTCCTAAATCAGGAATGCTCTGAAGCTGAGGCATTAACCTGCACCCTGACGTGTAAAATAAAATGCCAATCTACTGTATACAATTAGACCCAGTAGAGAGAAAAGAAGAAACTGAACAATGGCTGGAAGGAGACATAAGTGGAGTGAGTGTAGACAATTTTAGTTTTTCTTGTTTTTCCATTTTTCTCAATTTTCCAAATTTTCTAAAGTTAACAACAACAAAAAACTATCACGTTGGTTTCTTTAGTGAAAACAAAGGCAAAACCAAAAGCTGCTTGGAGTCATAACTTTTCCCAACACAGACCAGAATCATAGGAGAAACTGATCTCTCCAAATGGATTGGTTCTCTCCATTCAAATAGAGAGAGCCAACAACTAGAAGGCAGGAGATGGGGCTACCCAGGTGTTCGAAGGCCAGCTTGGAAATAGGAAGAATAAAAAAGAGAAGACCAATGCCCAGTTACACTCTGCTGCCACCTCTTTCTAGAGTTCCCTCTCCTGCACTTCTGCTCCCGGCCAGATGCAAGGTCACTGCCCAGTTGCACCTTCTGCTCAAAAGACCTCTGAAGCCCTGGGCGTCTGATGAGGAGAACCCAGGAGGTGAGGTCAGGATTTTCACTAAGCAGATTCTCCTTCAAGGAAGCTTGAAATTTTCTTAATTGAACTATTCGCTGTGAAATATGGAATGTAACTTTCTCTGAGAAAATGAACATTTTTAGATAATACAAATTACCTATGTATGTCTGATGTTTTTAGCTGGACCTTTTGAATAAAGACATGGCTAAACCAGTGAATATAGGTGAATTAATAAGGAAGGCAGTGGTTTCTCAAACAATTCTTCTGTAAATTAGTAATGTAATTACTTTGCTTGGCAATTATATCTTATTTCGAATGGTCACTTCTTGTTAAAAAATATAACTTTCTGAATGATATAATAGCACTTGAGCAGTAAAATGTTGTTTTATTAAAATGTATTTTAAAAAAGAAGTCGTGGTAGCATAAGGACAGCCCTGTCTGGGCTGGTGACAGCTTATGCGGTCTCGGCCAGCAGCCCTGGGTCTGAATTCTGATAACTCCCAAAACCAATGACTTTGGAGAAGCCACTTCTGATCCCATTTCTTCCTAAAGTAGGGAAAACTAATACTATTGGCCCTACTGGGTTCCTGTGAGGCTTCAATGAGATAAACCTGCCTAGCACTTTGTACACTACCTAGTGCCATGCCTGGGTTAGACTTCCGTTACTAACTGCCCGTTGGAGGGTCTACTGACACAACAAAGATAAATTTCTGGAGCGTCTCAGAGATCTCGTAAACTCGACACAGCACGTCATCTTTCCGCAGTGCAGTTAAGAGTCTGTATTTGCTTCTTTGTCTCATAAAGACAGACCACGTGGCTCTGATCTTCATGGGGGAAATGCAAATGAGTGCCTCTTCTGTCTCCATTAGGGAAATTCCACCAAATAAAGTCCCAAGACTATGGGGCTAGAGGGCAGCTAGAGAAAACTACTGAGAAAAGTCCTTGGTTCTGTTTCCTTGGCATCCAGCAGTTCTAGCTAAGACCTAATACGTCTCTGCTTTCCAATGATTTTAATCTTGATCAGAGCCTCAGGTCATGACAGAGGAAATACAAAGCAACAGAAACTTAATCAGAAGAATCAAGTCCAAGATGACCTTATCTTTCAGAGATCCTAAGAAGCCCCAACGAAGGCCATCAAATATTCTCTCACTGAACTCAGAGGTTTTAATGTTGAAAGATGAACAAATTGATAGATGAATGAGTAAATGAAGACAGGAAGTTGCATTTGGAGGAATGAGAATTATTCTCATCAAAAGGATATGGTCAGAGTTCCTGCTGTGGCTCAGAGGGTTACAAACCCTGCTAGAATCTATGAGAATGCGGGTTTGATCCCTGGCCTCACTCAGTGGGTTAAGGATCCAGTGTTGCCGTCGACTGAGGTGTAGGTCGCACACTCAGATCCAGTGTTGCTGTGGCTGTGGTGTAGGCCAGCAGCTGCAGCTCCGATTCAGTCCCTAGCCTGGGAACGTCCATATGCTGCAGGTGTGGCTCTGAAAAGAAAGGTAAAAAAAGAGATGTGATGATTTTAACTACCAAAAAAGCCACAGAGAGTGGCTAGAATCCAGTATGGGGGCTTGGGGTTCTGAGAACACATTCAGAGAAACCATTAGGTTCTGAGAAACCGTAAAGATTCCCATCCAGTGACCTCCACCCTCAGAGCCACCTGCGCCACTGAATTAAGCAGTCGCTAACCCAGCAGACGGGACTCTGCGCCATCTTCCCTCCTCCCTGTCTTTTCCTGAAGACCCCCGACGCCAGCCACTTCCCTCAAACCACAACCTGTCATAGACTGTGGCTCTCTCCTAAGCCAGCTTCCCACCCAACCTCTTTCTGTTCCTGCTTCTACTGCAGAGTCAGTCATTGCCTGGCCCAGGGGACCCCACGCGGCCAGCCCCGAGTGCAGGCCCAGGCCAGGCGGGGAAGCAAAGTGAGATCGACAGCTCCTGCACCTGGCGCTTCCTCCTCCATCCTCCGAGGTTCTGAGGAGTCAAGGCCCCTGGGACCTGAGGCCACCTACTTACTCAGTCCTTGACTATCTGAGACCCTTACACATGCTGTGAGGACTTTTAAAATAAACATATTCAAATCCAACAGAGAGAAATAAGAACCTCTGCCTTGAACTTAATTTGCGTGGATTGAATCAGAGTTTTGTTTGGGAAAAAGACAATCAACTCATTTTATGGAAAATCCACCTGTTTGTGAAAACCCTGCATCTGGCCCCGTGCCATACAAGGGGTCAGGAAGCTACCGTCTTCTCCCGCTGCTTCTTTGTTCTTGCCTCGTAATTTCCTTCCATCTTGTAAAGCACTGCTTCACCTGGAGCGTTTCACAGGCCAGGCATACTGTCTCATCCTCCCTCCCAGCCCGGGAGGCCACAGAACCTTCCCTGGCTTTCTATAAAATCAGCGACTACGCGGGGTGATGTAATGCCCTAGCCCTTATTCATTTATTTATTCACTCGCTTAACAGATATTACTGAGTAACCAGTAGATACAAGCCATTATGTTTGCCACAAGCCATTATGTTTGAGACTATCTCTACCAGGAAAATAGTCTCATCAAAAAATGTATACTATGATTGTTTCTTTTAAAAACATAAGAAATTCTGGTGAGTATCTTGTGGGTGGGGAGCTTGGGGGTGGCGGGGATGGAGGGGTGGTTCCCAGTGAGGAGGGACTGAAGAGGGGCACCTTCTTGCTTTGCCACCTCCTCAAACAGACGTCTCAAGTCTTAACACTTTGGTCTTTGTAGGGAAGAAAGGAAAAGCGAAGAGGAGACTCAAAGGATCCAAGGAAATGGGTTAGGAGAGATTCAAGTGCCTACCCTGAGTAGAAGAACAAGCTATTGCCCTAGAAAAGAATCACCAAAATGATAAGGACAGCTATGCCCCTTTTTCTGTTTAAAAGCTGATTTTGGAGTTCCCATGATAGCTCATTGGATTAAGAACCTGACTAGTGTCTATGAGGATGCGGGTTCAATCCCTGGCCTTGATTCAGTGCTGCTGCAAGCTGCGACATGGGTCGAAGATGAGGCTTGGATCCGGCGTGGCTGCGGCATAGGCTACAGCTGCAGATCTGACTCGACCCCTAGCCTGGGAACTTCCATATGCTGCAGTTGTGGCTCTAAAAAGGAAAATGTAAAAAAAAAAAATTTTTTAAAAAAGGTAATTTTCACGAAGACAAAGCAGGTGGAGAGGGACCCACTGGATGCTTCCAGGATGTGTGGACAGCCCTGAACCATCTTCCCCAAATGGAAAGGAGCTTCTGAGATGCAGCTGAGCATCCTTCATCCCTACAGCTGGCATCCTGGGCACCCAGGCCAGCTCAGGGCTTCCCAGACTCTGCTGCTCAGAGGAGGAACGGATGCATGAGGGAGAAGAAGCAGACACTTCTGCTCTGTTTCATGAGTCACAGCTGCTTTCTCTACCATGCCCTTCAAGTCCACATTTGAGTCCAGAAACACCAGAGTCAGTACAAATGACAGATTTGAGGGGAAAAAGTAATAATGTAAATCAGCCAGCTAGAACAGATTTTCCTGTGATTGAAGATGGCAATAATAAGACAAAAGACAGATTTTTGCCTTCAAGAAACTCTCTCTTCATTGCAGCCAAAGCAACACAAAATTCAAGGCAAACATTCCGCTATTTTCCCCCCACTGTTTGGAAATATGTAAAAAGAAAATCTTGCCATGATTTTTTTTTCCCCTAGTTCTACCAGAAGTGACACTTTTTTTTTTCCTCCAGCTTTAACAAATGACAGAATATGATTCTTCTGGTACTTGGAACAGAGGACAGACCCAGCAAAGAAAAGAGCCTGGATGGGAGACAGTCTGCAGGAAATTGTAAAGCTGCTAAGAAAACAGAGGCCCCTCAACAGGCTGTCTTCACAACATTAGTCTTTTTGAATATGATAAAAATATTATCTGCCTTATTGATCACCAGCTCCTCAAACAGAACAGAGCTGTTTATAACAAACACAACCAGTGATCATAAATGCACAAAACAATAACACGCTACCCTCATGGCCCAGCTTCAGATCCACTGCCAAACACCAAGCGGCGAGGATGAAAAACCATGCAGTTTGTTCACGTGGACTTTGGGGAATCACAAGAATCTAAAACTGTCACGAGATTCTAAATGGAAGATAGAGGCGTTGCCGTCGTGGCCCAGTGGTTAACGAACCCGACCAGTATCCACGAGGATGCAGGTTCGAGCCCCAGCCTCGCTCAGAGGGTTAAGGATCCAACCTTCCCGTGAGCTGTGGTGTAGTCCAGTGGCTACAGCTCCAATTCGACCCCTAGCTTGGGAACTTCCACATGCCACAGGTGCGGCCCTCAAAAGAAAATAAATAAATAAACAAATAAATAAATAAATAAATGTACGATGCAGTCTGTTTGGAAGGACTGAAATACAGAGTCCCCAATTAGTTTCTTCCAGGAGAGTTCTGAATTTTTTTTTTTCTGATGTTTTTGTTTCCCTAAACATAGATTGCTGAAGTTGAATGGGGACCTGGAGATCGTTAGTCTAGTCCACCCATCTTATAGCTAGGACAGTCGAGGCCCCAAAGAGAGGAAGAGGTTTCCCAAGGTCACAAAGATAGCCAGTTACAGAGCCGGGAACAGATGTTAGATGTAACAGTAGATGATTCAGTGCCCCGACTGGATGAGTTAAAAGCCAGGTCGGTTTGGGGACAGGCTGAGTGGCTTTGCACAGCAAGAGTTCTTTTTGTAAAGACGAGATTGTGTACCCTTTAAGCTAGCCGGCCGCTTCCCACAAACACACCAATGGATTACGTGACTTCCTGATCTCCTTCTCCCGCCTCTCCATCCAGTTTTAGGGGGTAAAGAAGATGGTATAATGACACTCTTAGCTCTGAAGAACAACGACACGCTCCCTCATGGATATTCTCATGACACAGGTGAGACCGTTTTTGTAGAAGGATCTTTTTTTTTTTTCTCATGCATCTTGGAACAAGCTATTACTCCAATTCTCTGTGCCACTTTTTTTTTTTTTTTAAACAACCTTGAGGTTGAAAAGTGACTTCTTAAAAGCCTAACTTCCTTGTAGAATTAGGCTTATGGGCAACACATCCCAGTCCACCTACGTCCTCAGCGGGGCGGGCATTCAGCACCTCTTTAAATGGTCCTAGGTTCATCCGACCCCAGTCCCAACCCTGTCCTTCAGTTTTCACAGTTTATGTCCAACCTTGTTCTATGAACATATTTTCCAGTTAACAAGAAAGTGGCGGGTCCCTCAGTCAGAGTAGCCCTGGCTTCTCCGTATTGAGCAGGTTCAGGTGAGACAGACCCGTGAGCTTCGAAAGCATAGAGAAGCCAGAGCTGCCTCGGGCCTCCAGCGCTGGTCCTAAGCTGTAGCTGACTCTCTGAGTACCTTACTCATGGAACTCCTCTGTTCTTCCGTTTCTTCTTCCTCTCTCCTCTGACATGGACGGTCCAGCTAAACTTGGCGTGTATTTTACCACCCTCCTGTCACACCTTCTATGGTGTCTGTAATGCTTTCCTCTGGGCCCTCTTCCCGGGCCTGTCTCCTTCTTCTCTGAACCTCTCCCTCCTGAAGCCCTGAAAGATTTATTCTCCCAGGTGTGGCCTTGGCCCTGCTTCCCTCATTCCTATGCTGGCAGGTGAGACCCAAGCCTGTCTCACACCTGAGCTCTGACCCGCGAGTCTCCATGCCTTTAGAACAGTACCACTTGGATAGTCAAGTATTTATTTTATATTTTCTTAACTAGAAGAAAGCATAGGTGAAAATTTATCTTTTCTAAATCTATAAACGGGGAAAAAAAAATTCTAAACCTAAAAGCCAGGGAGGGAGCCAAAAAGGAAAAGAGATTTAATCATAAAATATTTAAACATCTGTGTGTTCAAGAAAAATCAACATGTTTGCATTCCCGAGTTCAGATAATGCCATCCTCTGTGGCTCTCAGCCTGTGCAGCCTCTAATCGGTAAACTGCTTTTGGAACTGTCTGTCCTGACACTGTCTTTGGCTCCACCTGGAGCAGCGACCTCCCCTGCCCAGCTGCCATCACTGCGCTCTGTCCACGTGGCCACCCCGGCTGACTGTGATAAGGTATCAAACTTAAAGCACATCGTCGAACTCGGTGATCCTCTCATCATCTCCCTCAGCATGCATCTCGGTACTTGACTTCACAAGGGCAAAAGCTGCGTCTTCAGCTCCTGGCATGGTGCTAGATTTGAGAAAGGTTTACTGAATGATTGACAGAACAAGAGGATGACAAACTATGAGGCCAAGCAAGAGGGAAATAATCTAAGGACTTGAATTCTTCAGAAGTAAGGCTTTATGACCAGCTGTCAATTGTCACTGCTAACGCTAATATAAAAAATCAAACCCCAAGTGATGGAAAAGCCCACCATCCGAGCCACAGGGTGCTCTCACTCCAGGCCGCCTTCCAAAGGGGACACGTGTCGATACACTGCACATAGTGACCGCCTCATTATAGCCGAACCTACAGAAAACCAGTAAAACCAGTGGATGGTTTTACTCTGCTCTCTTTCCCAACTGGACCTCACTTGCAGGGCTGGTGGAAAGAGCCCTTCGAAGTCGGGAAGGTGACCACCTATCTCAGGACTGCTGGAGCTCAGACGCATAGGCCATCGAGCCACCAGGCAGGAAAGCCACTCCCACAATGACGCCCACCAGCCCACCGGACAGCCCCCAAGGAGTCACCCAGAGCATGACTGAAGAGGGACAGAAGATTCTTTATTCCTTTTTATGAAGTTTCTCTCGCCTCTCCACCCCTCTTCATCACTCACCTGGACTTGCCAGGCTTTGCCGTTGATTTTGCGGTACTGTCTTCATGTTTCCCATCCAGGCCTCGCCGGCCCCTGCCCCGTCCACAGCTCGGAGAGCCCTAAACGACCTGGCATTTATATTTAACTTACCTCCTACAATTGGTTTTCCATGTCCTTTTCTCTCTACACGTCTGCCTTTCTTTCCAGTATTTAAAATACAACAAAATAAAACAAAAAAGAAAAAAGAAAAGAAAAACCCTCCATATAACACAGTCTGGGAGGAACTGGGCCTTTCGCCGGGTCACTTAGGAGTCCCTGCTAAATGTGGGAGCTCTCACTGGGTTCAGAAACACAGTTTCAGATGGTCTTTGTTTCTGGTTTTTAATTTTGCTGTGGCCTGCAGCGGCTTGAAGTGGGATCTCAGTTCCTGGATCAGGGATTGAACCCAGGCTGCGGTGGTGAAAGTGCTGAATCCTAACTGCTAGACCGCCAGGGAACTCTCTGTTGTATTTTACAATTGAAGTATAGTTGATTCCCGATATTGTGTTATTCTCAGGTGTACAGCAAAATGATTCTGTTCTATGCATAGATGCACATATATCTACATTATTTTTTAGTTCTTTTCCATTGGAGATTATTAGAAGATACTGCATTTAGTTCCTTCGCTGTACAGTAAATTCTTATTGTTTATTTTATACATGGTAGCTTGACTCTGTTCATCCCATACTCCCAATTTATCTCCCCACCCCCACCCAGTCTCAGATGTTACTAAGCTAAAGATCTATGAAATTACCAGTCTGGCAGATCAAAAGTGGCTGAATATTGAGACTGTCTCATGGTTCGGGGGCATATTATTAGCACTCTGATCAAACCTGGCTTCATTAGGACTCCTCAGGTAAATGCCCGATGCACGTCCCAACAAAAACTCTGCAGAATTGTTGCATGGTGTCCCGAGCAAGGCACAGATTGAGAAGCTGGCAAAATAAAGCCACTGGCTTTTGTAAGCAGCTGAGGAGGGTGCTAGGGGACTGAGTGTTTGCGTCCCCAGGGTTCCTGGTCAGGAAGGGGACACCTGTGTGCCTGCCTGCCCCTTTCTCCCCCTGCCCTTTGCAGAGGAAATGCAGCTGTAACGTCTTCTCACCACAACAATGAGGAGAAACGGACAAGAGGCTGTTCCATCACCTTTTCCTCTGCCCTGACGGCCTCCCGGGGACTGGAAAGCAGTATCAACTGTGTTTGAGAGGCTGCAAGAGGAAGTCGCTGTCGTTAACTGGACATGGCTCATTCCTTCCTGGGCACAATGGTTGGAGATGGAAATTTTAGCAGGAAAGCCGAAGGAGGTCTTTGACTCATGTGCTTGTGTCTGGGTCTACGGGCGAGGTCACAGGTATACACTTGGGTCACCGTTTATGATACAGATCCCAGGGGGGTTTTGCCCTGAAGTGAAGGCCAAAAAGAGGAAGAGTCTAGGAGCCGGTGCTGGTGGTGTCATCACCAGCCGAGGATGGAGTCCAGTTTTGTTTTCACAAACAGGAAGTCTCTCTCTTCACAGCCTAAGATGGGACATAAAGAACTATTGTTCTGGGACGGCGCTCTTCCTTCTTCTATTTGATGTTTCTAATGGCTTCCCTCTCCCCCAAAGGCCAAGAGGGCCAAGACTTCTTTCAACAAGATCCAGCCCCAGGCCACCTCTCCGAGCAGAATGAGCTTGACTTTGACGTCTTCTTTACCCTTGCTCACTTCTATGCCAACACTTCTCTGCCTTCCAGCACCTTGTCCCTGGTCCTGCCTGGCTCTTCCCACCAAGAGTAATGCATCCCATTGCATCCATGCCAAAGAATCCATGCCTTAGTAGGTCTGCATGTCGCACTGGGGACTGAATGTACATATACCCATATACAGAAAGTACTTAGGCCCACACTCTATAAATAAGCACGACATAACTGCTAACCAATAGCACTGTAGGAGGCGATAATTAATGGACCATTATTGTTATGAAGCACTACTTGAGGACTTTGATTAAAAGTCAACTCTCAATTATTGGATGAGAAATTACAGGGGCTCTTCACCTTGGCTCTCTAAAGCAATGCTGTCAAATAGAAATACAGTTGGAGTCATATACAATGTTAAATTGTCTAGTAATCACATTTTTAAAGGAAAAAATTAAAAGATGAAATGTGTTAATACCATATTTTATCTTATCCATGAATCAAAAATATTCTTTCAACGTGTAATCAATATAAAATTATGAATGAGATATTTTACTTTTGACTGAAGGCCCAGTCTGAAGTCTAGTATAGAGTTTACACATCACAGCACAGCTTGGTTTGGATGCTACTTTTTCTGCGATTCGAGTCAAAAATGCAATCCTGCTCAAGCAGTGAAATTTCATTTAAAGCAAAAAAAAAAAATGGTCCTTGTCGCTTCAATTTTGAAATTTCCATTGAAATTAATTAAAATTTAAATTCAGTCCCTTAGTCTGACTGCCTACATGTCAAGGGCTCAATAGACATGGGAGACCCCTGTAGTGAACTGGGTAGGTCTGAGCAACCCACCAACTCCCCGCACTGCCCTCGGGCCTCCCAGCGGGTTCACAGCACACCCTGGCCCAGCCCCGCACCAGCTCCTCCTGTGCTGGGCCTTGGCTCACGCCTCTTCCTTTCCCTGGAATGCCTCTCCCTCCTCTATCCCGTGGCCTCCAGAATCACCTCCACCGTGAAGCCTGTCTCAGCAGCTTCCCCTTAGGACTCATTAGCCTCCCCTCCAACCTGCTGTGCTCAAGGGTCTGACATATGCAATTTGAACTCTTTGGTATCCATTTGCTCTGTGTGTGTGTGTGTGTGTGTGTGTGCGCGCGCGCACACGCGCGTGCATTCTATCTTCCCGACTTGATTGTAAACCCTGTAAGAGAGCATCCCTGGCTTTACAAACCACTTCCCTCACACCGGGCTATTGCAGTAGCCTTCTAACTGATGGCCCTGCTTGCTCCCCCTGCCCCTTGAAAATCCATCCTTCACACAGCGGCCAGAGCGAGCCTGCTGAGAGCCTTCCGGTGACTTACCATTTCTCTTAAAATGAAATGCACGTTTATTTCTCAGCCTGGCCTCTACAGCTTTCCTAGAGGACCCTGCCTTCTTCTCTGGCTTCACTGCATCCCCTACCACTGTCCGTGCTCACACTGGCCTTCCTTCTGCTGCCTGAGCACCTCAAGTTTACGTCCACCTCAGGGTGGGTGCCCTTGCTGCTTCCTCTGTCTGTCCCACTCACCCCAGCCCCAGATCACGCTCAGTTGTTTTCCGCTTGCTATAGGTGAGGTCTTGCCTGATGTTCCATCAGTCTCCACCCCCACTCCTAACCCCTGGACTTATACTCTTTCAGGCTCTCTGTTTGATTTTCTTCATCCGTTCTTCCAACTGTGCTGATCTTTTCTTACAACTGTTTGAAATCGCTGTTCATTAATTGACTGGCTTGTTTAATGTCTCCCTCTCCACTAGAATGTAAGCAGGGGGCTCACCCCTTCTGTTCATGACTGCACATCAGGGCCCAGAGGCTTAGCAACATGGAAATCTTCAGTTAATATTTCAAATTGATGAATGAAAATAAAATCCTATGTAATCCTGCGGTTGGTCAAACCCAATGAGATGTTGAGAGCTAAACCCATATCACAGTTCACAAAGCAGATAAAACAGTAGTTGCAAATTCAAGTGCCTACAGAGACTTGGTCATAGATAGGGTAAGAGTAAGGCACAGTAGGGAGGGGTGGGGACTGTGGAGAGTGCTGGTTCCAGTTACAAGAGGCAAAATCACTCAGTTCAAATCATCACTACCACATCAGAACACAGTCCTAGTGTTACCTGAACCTCTGATTTTTTTAAGAAAAGCTAGAATTCAGTTTTTGCATAAAATATTCTAATTATTAAAATTATAGAGTCAGGGAGTTCCCGTTATGGCTCAGTGGTTAAAGATCCTGACCAGGATCCATGAGGATGCAGGTTCGATCCCTGGCCTCACTCAGTGGGTTAAGGATCTGGCATTGCCATGAGCTGTGGTGTAGGTCACAGACACGGCTCAGATCCCACATAGCTGTGTCTGTGGTGTAGGCCAGCAGCTGCAGCTCTGATTCATCCCCTAGCCTCGGAACCTCCATATGCTGCAGGTGTGGTCCTCAAAAGCAAAAAAAAAAAAAAAAAAAAAATTATAGAGACAAAATAAAGTAAGACTGCTGGATTTATTGAGCCCACCAGTTTGCAACTCTGAATTCTAATGCCCCAGTTTTTTTATTTCTTATTCAATTTCACTGGAACCTTTGACAGAAAACGACCCGAGACCCATAATTTTCTCTTTCTTTTCTATTCTACATTCCTCTTCTAGTACCTCCTTCAACTCAGTAACTCAGAAGTCATTGGGAGTTTTGAGCACCAAATCCAGTGACTTTTGCTTGCAATTCTTATCTTCTTTGATCATGTTGGACCTTGGGAATCAGTTGCTTAGGGGGTGCTGAAATGCACCAACCAGACCCCCCTTCAGGAATGAGAGTTTAAACCCCTAAACTGCTGGGAGCATTGCCTGCTGACAACCTTCAGCTCTCAGCCTCCTTTAGGGATTATCTAAGGTGAAGAAAGCTGCCTTGACCGAGGCCATGTCCCCTTCTTGATGGGGGGATGGGGTGCACATCCACTGACAGATTGACACAAAGCTATAGAGCCGTGTCTCTCTTGTACTAGCCCAGGAAGTCTCTGAAGGGCCACACATACTCCTCCTGAGGGCATTTTCATTTTAAGGGAAAACAAAGGTATCCCCCATAGGGTCTGCCGAGGTTGTAAGGCCAGCACAGCCCAACTTCTTCCTCTACCTAACCCATTTCATCAACCTCCTTTTCACAAATCTTATCACCCTTAATCAAGTCTTACACAGAATCTTCACCTGAGTCTGCTCCCTGGGAACCCACCCCAAGTGTGACTGTTGGCACAAGAAGTGAGACTATGGACTAGATAGCCCACAGCTGGCTGGCAACAAGGACCCTCTTTCTGGTGTTGGGCCAAGCACAGACAGTCCCTGGCACAAGGTTGTAGTTCCACCATTGGAACTTTCTGATGTGATGAAATAGGTGGAGGGGGAGGCGCTAGCTGGGGTGATAAATCGGGTATTTGAAAAACAGGCAGGAAACATAATTATAGGGACAGTGGAACCTGGTAACTCTCTGAGGAAGCTTAATTGAGGCATTGAAGAAAGGCTGTAAAAGCTGGCACGTAAGTAACTGGCACTTTGGACGAGCAGTCAAGAACAGGAGTCGCCATCGTGGCAAGAGGAACTGACCCTGACCTACAGAAGGAAGTAGGGCTGTTGTTACAAAAGGGGGACAGAGAAGAACATTCTAGGCACCCAGGTGATGCACTTGGCCAGGTTTTTGTTCTCTCTTGCCCAGTTTTGACAGTAACTGGACAAGAACAGCAACACTCATCTGAGAAAAGCACGATATCCAGTGGCTCAGATTCTCAAAGATAAGGCACCAGATAAACCAACAAGACCAGCAGCAGCACTAGCTGATGGTGAGGGGTGTCCAGGCTAGAAGGAACAGGGGAGAGATGGGGTGTCAGCTATGGCTCTGAAACCAGCCACAGTGGTCGGGGCTAGAGTTTGTTCACCAACTGTCTTCTTCCACCAACTGTCCTCTTCCAAGTTTTCCTCAGGAAGAGATTCGATTCCCATTGAATCCTGGAGGGGCGGCTCTGAGAACATATATGCAGTGATTCTGGAGGCTATGGGGGTGGACCAGTCCAGTGTAGTGGACACTGTAATGTGCTGCTCCGATCGCCGTTCAGGAACAGACTAGCCTCCAGCCCCACCATCCAGCTGCCAGCAGACCATCCCAGGATGCCAGTCACCCCTGGGAATGGCCTCATTTGAAGAGAGCCACCTCACCCAGGGTCACACCCTTCCCAGAGCAGCCCACTTCCTGTGACTAATCAGTGTGGGGGTATAAAGGCTCAGTCCCCTTACCCCAACTCAGGATATCCCTGAAGGATCAGCCCAGCTTCAGAGCTCCCATAGGTCATCAGAAGCCTCAGCTAAGATGACATTGAAGTTCAACATCTCCCTCAACCCAATCCTACTTCTTCTCATCTCTTTTACTGATATGTTAATTCAAAAAACACTCCCTAAAATCCTCCTAGATGTTAATCTTATTAGGATCTGCTTCCCAGAAAAGTCAACCTTTGACATGCTGACTTTTCCTTCTTGAAGTTCCTCCTAATTTAATTTAATTAATGCTGCCTTTCCACTGCTTCTCTAATGGCTTCCACTTCCATCTCTGCACACTCCTCTTCTTCCTCCCATTCCTTTAAGGGTCAATATGCCTTGTCTTAATCACTTTTCCTTAAAAGAGAGGATTTCCATCCCTTTCTTTCTTTCTTTCCTTTTTAGGGCCGCACTCATTGCATATGGAAGTTCCCAGGCTAGGGGTTGAATCAGATCCACAGCCACAGCAACAAGGGATCCAAGCCACGTGTGCAACCTACACCACAGCTCATGGAAATGCTGGATCCCCAACCCACTGAGCCAAGCCAGGGACCGGACCCACATCCTCATGAATACCAGTCAGATTCGTTTCCACTGCACCACAAAGGGAACTCCCAAAAGAGAGGATTTTCTGGTAATAGGATGCTACCTACTAACAGAAGATTTGTACTCACGCCTACATAAGTGGACTGCTGTGGTGTCTTTGGGTCTCCTACTTTTCACGTTCCCTAGAAGTAAAGCATCAGTTTCTCTTGTTTGGTTCCAGGAAATACAACAGAAGGAATGATAGCATGGCAAATAGTCTTCCCAAGTCAGGAAGGTACCAGAAGTTTCTCTAATCCTTGACAAAGATTTACATTTTGCAGAGTTATCACCTCTCCCTCATTGCTGGTCTACACACACACACACACACACACACAGTCAACTCTTAACACAAAAATAAGGCAAAAACACATACCCACAAAATATACATGAATTCCATCTTGTTGCCCATCTTTCAGACCATCGCTTGATAACCTCCAACCTCTGGGCAGCAGGGCCAAGTCCCGTTTTTAGCTCACATGAATTCTTTGATCTCATATGACCAACAGACTCCTAGAAGACCGACAGGTGGTATAACATAATGCAGGACACATGATCTGAGAGCAAAGAGACCTGGGTTTTAGGCAGGGTTGTGCCACTTATTCGTTATTCTTAAGCAAGCTCTTGGTTTCCCACTTATACAAGTAAGAGAATAGAGGCTGACCAACCAACCCTCTTCCTAGGGCCATCGAGAAGCTAAACTAAAAATTTATATGTGTAAGTTAATAGGAAATGCAGACATCCATCTAGGCAAATTTCCCTTTGAATGTTCTCTTCTGATGTACAAGCTGCCTCGAGAAGACATCTAGATTTAAGCAAGCGCAGGGGAGTCCGGCTCAGGGGGGCCCACCTGGAAACCCACAGATGACTCAAGCCTGCTGATCCACTGGGGAAGGAGGTCTCTGGAGGCATTAAGCCTCTGCCGAGATGGCCCACCGCCTCCCTCCTCTGCTCTAAGACGCCAAATTAAGGGCTGCTCTTTCCACAGCTGCTTCCCCGTGCTCCTGGGAGATCTACAAGAAGTGGCCTGCTTTTGAAATTCCCTCATCTGTGGTTCACTTTGGGGAACCTGCTCTGGAACATTCATCCTTGCAAGGCACATCCGTGTCCCCAGTCTGAGAGCAAGAGGGGATGACCACCTGCCACGCTAATCCCTCCAAACAGAAGTGCCTGCTGCACAGGAATCTACCCCTTGCTCCACTTCTGCCGGGGAAAGGGAACCACAGAGCACCAGCGACTGGGGCCCGAGGAGATGCTGCTTTGGGGCACAGCACAGCGGAGATGCTTGGGGGACCCGCCGCCCTACAGTTCAGCCGAGTAGAGGGAGAGAGGCGAGCTGGATGAGACTCCCAGAGGTTCGCTCACTCAGACCTTTTCCTTCCTGCAGAAGGATATCTAAACTCAGACAAATGGGCATTTAATATTTCCTGGATGATCTTCAGGGATGGGGTCTTCTCAAGCTCCTCAGACTCCCTTATTCCAATGTTTGAACATTTCAAAGATCCAGAAGTTCTACCATATAGCCAATCAAAATCCATTCATTCTCTTATTTATCGAATACTCTAATGCCTACAGTGGCCAAAGCATTAAATAAGCTATTTCCCTTCCAGAGTTATCAGCAGACACGGAGGTTGGTGGTTCACCATCGACTTCGTGAAAACCCTTCGTCCTCCTGAAGGCATGTGGCCTGCCATCTCTGTGCCCCTTACCCAACTCCAACTCCAGCCTATCATCCCTTCCCTGTGTTGAGGAAGATCAATGATGAGGGGCCACAGCAAGTTGGATGCCACCCTTGACATTTAGAGCAGAAGCTCAGGGCTACCTCTCCTTCCTCCTACCCCCACCCTCTCGTGGGATGCTGACTTCCCTCCCTTTAGGTCTCTGGCACCCAACACAGATCGGGCACTCGATCAATAGCTGACATAAATAAAATAGCCCTGTTGCTCATACAACTTCCATGCCTGCTTGGGGCTTTGCCAATCCCTGGGCAGGTCCCAGCAAACGCAAAGGCAAAAGGAGAGCTTTCCCATCAAACACGGCAGGCAGTGGGAGAAAGGTGTGAGATCCGGGAGTTATCACTGAGGGTTTCCAGGGATGCAGAGGAGTGCCTAAGAAACTGGCTGGTCAGTGAGTCACCCCCAAAAGGGTCTGGAGAATCAGGGCACACATCCAGGCCGATGGGAACAAGGGGAGCTGGCACACATCTGCCACCTTCTGCAGTCTGAAAGTGTGGGAACGCTGACTGGGTCACCCAGGGCAGTGTGGGAACCCCCCCGGGAGCTGAGGACTGGACACGTGACCTCTCAAGGCCACCACCACCAGGATGCTCATTACCTGTCTCTCAGCACCCAAGTCCCTGGCAGCTGTACCACCGACTTCCTGGTTCCGAAGCCCAAGGAGGTAGGAGGGGAAGAAAGACCCACAAAGGCAGAGAACCGAGTGCCCGGAGCCTTAGAAGCATGGCGGCCTTCCCCTCATCCGTCTCACTCTTTTAAGTTAAGTCTCTTCCTTCACTTTGCTAATAATGTAAAGTATCAGCTAAAAATTGCAATGCATGCATTTCATTTGAGTTTTATTGCCCTAACAGACAGCATTAGATTACAAAAGAGGACATTTTTCTTCTCAGTTTTAGCTTATTCTGATGATTTATGATTAGATACAGCAAGAGTTCATAAACTTCCCTGACCTGCTGACAGTTTTTACAGGCTCCCAGATTTATTTCCATCTCAAACTTAACAGCTTTCATGTGACTGATATTCCCAGCGTCCCGGCATGGCCGAGCCAGGGGCTGAGAGAGCGCCTCTAATCTCCATGTTACTAATTTAAATGAAGTCTTGGTCTGTTGTTTAAAAAAGACATCAGTCATCCTGGGGAGGTTTACAGACCCTCTTGTAATGTAATGTCAACC
Source organism: Catagonus wagneri (assembly GCA_004024745.2). Classification (NCBI taxonomy): domain Eukaryota; kingdom Metazoa; phylum Chordata; class Mammalia; order Artiodactyla; family Tayassuidae; genus Catagonus; species Catagonus wagneri. The sequence goes on from PVHT020000175.1 coordinate 22,109,454, forward strand.
CCTTCTGAGATATGAGGTTTATAAAGCCTCACGATGTTGAGTGTCGGCAGACACGCCAAGGTCACTGTGTATGGCAAAGGGGAGGGGAGGGAAATGCACTTCAGGGCGGGAGCAAAGAAGCCCCAAGAAAGAGTGTTCTCCTGGAGAAGCGGGGTGTGACTGCCAAGAAAGGAACCTAAGGTTGGGGTCTGGGGAGGGGGACAGGGCAGAGGAAGGCGGAGTCACTTCTGGTGGCCGGACCCCTCATTCTAATTCCGCGCATCGCATCTACATCTGAGGCTGAGGAGCCCGGAGAAAATGCAGCCCCTGGCCCCTGACCTGAAGAGCAGCCTGGGCACCTGCTCTTTGTCCCCATGGGACCCTCCGCACAGGGCACTCTGAGCTGTGTCCAGGGTCTGGGTAGAGAGACCCAGCAAAGTCTGTTCCCCTCTCCACCTGTAGCGAGTTTCCTGGGCTTGGGAAACCTCGGGAAGGAAGGCAAGCTCTGGGAGCCCCCCCAGAGGCGGGGGCAGGGTGGGGAGGGGGTGGGGAGAAGGGTAGGACTCCATCCACGGAGCAGAACGAGGCAGGGCTGGGAGAAGACAGATTCCTTGTGCCAGCCCGGGCTGTTCTCACACATTCACACGCCCGAGTGTCTGAAGGTCATTTACAATCAGACCTTCACTGGGCAGGAGTTGCCTTTGTTACTTGGAGATCAGATAAGAAGTGACAAGTAGCAATAAGCTCTGGTTCACTGGGGAGATGGCGGTGCAGGCCCTCGGGGCTGAGGGCTTAGGGGGAGGGGGCCACTTTTCATTCCCCTGGGAGAAGAGGGAGGTGTGGAATAAACGCTTTACCCACGCACTCCCTCATCAGGAGGGGAGAAAGGCCAGCCCCCTGTAGCTCGGCAGACCAGCTCACGTGTGACGACGGTTCGCCGTTCGCATCCCTGGACCAAGAGGGGGCCACGGGGCTGAGGGCAGGTGACACTGCTGTTCCTGCTGACATTCACCCAGTGCCAAATGTATGCAGACCCTGGGAGGATTTCAAGCAACCTTCACAGCCATTGACAACTGGGGACAGTGAATAAAGTGGATATTATTATTGCCGCTTCACAGATGAAGCACCTGAGGCTTAGGATTGTACAAACTGGCCCAAGACCACATACCTAGTAACTGGTGGAGCTGAAGGCTTGATTCTAAGGTCAGTTTCTTGCCCACGACATCCTACTATTAACTAAAATCACTACAGATAGGAGTTCCCTGGTGACCTGCAGGTTAAGAATCTGGCGTCACTCCCATGGCTTGGGTTACGGCTGTGGGTTTGGGTTCAAATCCCTGGCCCCGGAACTTCCGCTTGCCGCCGCTTGGCCAAAAGAATAAACGAATGAAAAAAATAAAAAGACTACAGATCTTAAGAATAATAATATCAAATGCCAAACTTCTGTTTGTCTGTAATCCTTTGGAACCCAGGAAGCTGACGACTTCCTCTTGCTCTGGAAAGAGACCAAGAAACACTGGTTTATTTCAGTATTTAAGTGAGATTCGGGGCCTGCCAGCCTCACGGGCTCTACCCGGAGTCAGAGCAACACGTGTCCTGGGAGAGATCTGAGAAGCGCTCATCTTGTCAAAGCCAGGAGCTGGTAGCCCATCGGACTTCGGCAGAAAGAGGAATTACAGTTTCCCAGCAATTCCTGACTTCCCTCCTCAAAATGAGGCCCATTTGCTTGACATGAACTCCTAAAGCAGGATATTAGAAAATATAAGCCTCAACGTCCATTTCAAAGTCACTTCAGAAAGGTTTGGAAAATCTCCACCATTCCTTGTCATTTATCTCTTCATCTAGAGCATCCACGGATAGTGGTGCTGGAGAAACAGCTGGACAAGCCAGATGTTGGCATTTGTTCACTGCAGCCATTTCCCTGTTAGAATACCAGATGTCTCTGTCCCGGGGGATTTTCTCTGGAAAATCTCGTGAACCACACAGCACCTTTTCTCAAAGAGTATTCTATGGACCAGCGGCACCCCAAACTTCTGGAGCTGCTTGCCAAAAATGCAAATCCCCAAGCTCTACCCCAGGCCCACAGAATTGATACTTTGGGGGATGGGTTCCTAGAAGCCACGGTTGTAACAAACACCCTGAATGATTCGTACCTGGGGACATACTTGGTATGGGAAAAAGGACCTGGATTTCACAGTCAGGTGGACCTTAGCACAGAACTAAACCCCGGAGTCAAACCCTCACACTGTTGCTTGGCATGGAAAACAGCGCAACCACTTAGAAAAGCAGTTTGACAGTCTCTTGTAAAATTAAACATACACTTACTATAGAAGCCAGCACTTTTACTCCTAGAAAGCTGCTCAAGAGAAATGAAAACATGTCAGCACAAAACCCTGCACACATGTGTTCAAGGCAGCATTATTCACAGTAGCCCCAAACTTGGAAGAGCCCAGAGCCCATAAACGGGTGACTGAATGAGCAAACGTGGAATATCCACACAATGGAATAATCCACACGGAAACCAACAAAGTAGTGATACAAAAGGGTAAATCTCAAAACAATACGCTGAGTGGAAAAAAAAATCCAGACATGGATGACTACATATTATATCATTCCTTTCAAATGAAATTCTAGAAAAAGCAAAACTAATCGATAGTGACAGAAAGCAGATCCCCAGAAGCCTAGGTCGGGGACGGGGGAAGTGACTGCAAAGGGGCACGAGGAAACATCTGAAAGTGACGAAGATGTCCCGTATCTTGATTCTGGAGGCATTACTGGAGGCGAGTGTATTTGTTGAAACTCTTCAATCTCTACACAGTGGGTGCATTTTATCATATGTGAATTATAACTCAATAAAATTGATTTTATAATATTTTTTAAAGTCTGAAAAAGCCTCACCATGTACGAGCTATGTGACCTTGACCAAATTACTTAACTTCTCTGTTCTCTCCTCCTCATGCAGATCCAGAGTAGTTTCCAGTATTCCAGTGTGCCTCTCACCCCAAAACTGTCCTTCCCATTTTAAAACTCTACGAGCCCCATTGATTATATCAAGCTGTCATTTAAAATAAATAGGAAAGGGTCATGGTTCAAATGTTTACATCAATGTTTAAATGTTCTCGGTGATGTACGGACATACTTACCATCGATAATATGATCCTGGCTGACAAAGGTTAGTTGTAGCGTTCCATGCAGCCGGGAAGGATTTAAGGTGCTTTGGATTAATGGAAGCCATGCTTGTTTGGGTTTCACTTTTGCCAGGAAGGAGGATCGAAAAGCCACTAGAGAAGAGGGCTGAGCTCACATATTTATGGATAGTGCATCACAGCCCAGAAGAATTAAGCCATTTATGCCAAGCGCCCCTGTCAAACAGGGGTCCCCTTCAGCTTTCACTTGCAACTTATGGTTGCAGCCCCTTCAGTCATATACTCAATACGTTCCCCTTGAGCACGTATTTAGAATATGTGCCAGACAGAGAGGACAGCCACTGGGGACTCCAAAATGAATTTCAAAAAAAAAAAAAAATCCCTGCCCTCCAAGAGCTCAAGGCATATTCAAAACATAGATACATAAGAAACAAATAAAAGCAACATTTCGTAATGCTAGGATACAGGCAGCTGCAAAATGCTGTGGGTTACAGGGACTCAGGATGAGCCTGCGCTTGGGAGGCGGCATAAGGAAGGCTCCACGGAGGAACGGCGGCATCGGCATCATCCGAAATGATGATTAGAAGAGCAGCAGACAAAGACAAGGGAACGGAGGCTTTCCAAACACAAGAAACAGCAAGCGTAACAGCAGAGGCCTGAAAAGCCTTGAAGAAAGCGTGATAGGCCAGGGAACGCAAAAACTGATGGCGAGAGAGAAGACTGAAGTAGACGCTGGAGGTAAAAGCCTTGCGCGAGGGGGATGGACTTCCGCTGCTGGGAGCCACTCTGTCTACTATTTGCTGTAGACAGACAGTGGCTTTGAAGTGCTCACGCCTGCTCTCTTCGCTGGAGGTTGCCCTTGCCCGACTGGTGCCCCCTCATCTAGAGACGCCTGTGCCTTTACGAGCCCCCACCTCCAAGAGACTCACAGCCAATGGCTAACCTGCCTTGCCTCTGGGCAGGACATCAACCCGCGTGGGTGCAATTCTTGCTCCAGAGCGCCCCCTGGAATCAGACAGAGGTAGCACGGCTCCTGAAACATTGGTGTCTGACTTCTTGGCCAGTCCTACTCCGCTTCCCTTACCGGCCTCTTCTGAGAGCTCTTCCTCAATAAATCACGTGAGCACCTCTTAAGGAAACCCAACCTAAGAATCCAAGCCAAAAATCCTAGGTTTCGGTCTCTAAACAAAATAACACAGCACTTGTGCTTCTGCTGTATGGCCCTGGGATGCCTGTATTTACTGTTTGTGGTTTTCTTTCATTGTGCCCTCACTTGTGCCCCCTAAGGGCTCGACCGTGGAGAGAAAGCAAGAACTTCTCTGAGATGAGTGGCCTCCACTTTAGAACGTGTCTTTCTGACTGCCACCTCTCTGTGGACATATCTCCTTCTCGGGCTGCAGGGGACCTCTGCACCACCCCTGGCCCCTTCTCTCCTCCGCCTCCTAAACCTTCAGCTCCTGGTCCCTCCTCTGTTCATTCATTTCGGGGCCAGTGGTCCTGCTCCTCCAGTGCTGTGTCCCTCCGCCCACCAACGGGTGCTGTGCTTGGAACCAGTCTGATAATCCGCTCCTGTTCTGTTCTCCCGCTCTCCGCGCTAGACTCTATCCCCCTCAGCCGTTTTTTTTCCTTCTTCTTCTTCTTTTTTTTTTTGTCTTTTTCCAGGACCATATGGGGTCTAATCAGAGCAGCAGCTGCTGGCCACAGCAACACAGGATCCAAGCCATGTCTGCAGGCTACACCACAGCTCAAGGCAACGCCGGATCCTTAACCCGCTGAGCGAGGCCAGGGATCGAACCCACAACCTCATGGTTCCTAGTCGGATTCGTTAACCACTGAGCCACGACAGGAACTCCCCCTTCAGCCGTTTCTAAAGCAGATCTTTGGCCACATCCCTCTCCCACTCAAGAACCTCTGCTGGCTCCCCATCAGAATAAGGAGACTTGACCTTTCAAGTCCCTTTTCAATTTTCTCACAATTTATCCTTCCAGATTCTCCCCTACCATTTCCTGATACAAACCGGTCGGGCGGAGGGACACAGCAACGTCCATTCAATGGATGTAGAGTCACAGTGGGGAGGAAAGCTTGTGGCACATATGCAGCTGTATCACCTTGGACCAATTACTGATACTTTCTGTAACTCAGTGTATTTATTTATCTATAAAATGGAAATCTCTATCTTTGGTGGTTTTTAGAGATAAACGTGAATAGAAGTAAACGGCTGCCTAGGTCAATTTCAAGTACTTGATCAATTATATTCCAGTCAAATGGCACTACTTGTTATTCAGCAAGCATTCCTCTGGCCCTTCCTACTTCTGTGTTTTCCTCAAACTGCTCTCCCACCTAAGAGAACTGTGAAAGTGAAAGTACCTCAATAAGTAACCCCTCGATAAGGATTTAGATCCAAAACATATGAAGAACTCAAACAATTTAATAGCAAAAAACAAAAACTCACACAAATAATCTGATTAAAAAATAGGAAGGAGATTTTCTTTTTCTTCTTTTTGTCTTTTTCCTAGGGCCACACTTGCGGCATATGGAAGTTCCCAGGCTAGGGGTCTAATCCGAGCCGTAGCCTCCAGCCTACATCACAGCCACAGCAACGCGGGATCCGAGCCACATCTGCAACCTACACCACAGCTGATGGCAACGCCGGATCCTTAACCCACTGAGCAAGGCCAGGGACTGAAACCGCAACCTCATGGCTCCTAGTCAGATTCATTAACCACTGTGCCACGATGGGAACGCCTAGGCAGGAGATCTGAATAGACATTTTTCCAAGAAAGACTTATGCATGGCCAACAGGTACATGAAAAAAAATGCTAAACATCACTAATCATCAGAGAAATGCAAACTAGAATCACAATGAGATATCACCTCAAACCTGTCAGAACGGACATTATCAAAAAGACAAGTGTGGGTGAGGATGTGGAGAAAAGGGAACGCTTGTGCACTGTTGGTGGGAACGTAAATTGGTGCAAGCACCATGGAAAGCAGTATGGAGACTCCTCAAACAATAAAAATAGAACTACCATATGATCCAGCAATTCCACTTCTGGGTATTTAGCCAAAGGAAACCAAAACACTAACTTGAAAAAAATATCTGCACTCTCATGTTCACTTCAGCATCATTTACAATAGCCAAGACATGCGAGCAACCTAAGTGTCCACTGATGGATAAACGGATGAAGAAAATGTGGCATATACATATACGACAGAATATTATGCAGCCATAAAGAAGAAGAATCTGGCCATTTGCCACAACATGGATAAACCTTGAGGGCATCATGCTAAATACACCAGACAGAGAAAGACAAATACCACATGACCTCTCTTACATGTGAAAACTAAAAGGGACAAAACGGCCAAGCTCACAGATACAGAGAACAGGCTGGTGGTTGCCAGAGGCGGAGTGGGGAGTGGGGGAGAGTAGGCAAAACGGATGAAAGTGGTCGCCAGGTACAAACTTCCAGTTATAAAAGAAATGTCATGGGGACATAATGTAGGGCACAGAGACTACAATGAATACTAAACTGTATATCTGAAAGTTGCTAAGAGAGTAGATCTTAACAGTTCCCTCCAAAAAGGTGTGAGGGGGGTGGCCTTGTTTCTTTCCTTAGCTACATTATTCTTTTTCCTGGCTATTCAGCCCCAAAAGAGGCCATGTCTTGTGACCCAAAACAATATAGAAAGGGGTAGGTGGATAGGCTCTGACTGGCAACTACGGAAAATGCGACAGTCAAATTATCATTTTAATGACAGTGGGGATGGGGGGGACAGTGGCTGAAGGGAGAAGGAGAGGAGGGGGGCGGCAAAGAGTAGAAGCTGACACCCCAGGCCACTTCCCTTTCAGAGGGTGCTAGTTGACCTGTCATTGGTATTTTGGAGCTGTGAGCAGAGGGCAAAGGCGCAGATGCCAAAAGCAGTCCCTGGCCCTGTGGTGTCGCATGCCTGGCCTTGGGGGGTTAGGCCATGGGGGCCAGTCCTGCTCCCCGCAGCCCCCGCCCCCGCCCGTCGGCAAGTCCTCATCCAGCCCCTCTCTGAAGGTCTGATGACCCATTCGCATCTTGGGAATGACAGTCTAACAATTTCCATTCATTCTTGGGAACTACCTCTCCCAGCCCGTACCTCCCTGTGTCTAACTGCAAGTTGAGCCTGTCTCTTATTTTTCCCTAGGTGAGAATGTGAGGATAGAATTGAAGATTGATGACTTCCTACTAAGCTTGGTGCTAAATTCTGACAAAAGTGTCCACTAACAGAACTCAGGCTACATCAGGCTTCTGCAGGACATGCCCCTCCTCAGCCAGATCTATGGAGTTTCCAGTGGAGGATCTGAGGTCCCGCTTGCAGGTCTTAGGAGGCTGTTTCACCAGCATCATTCCTGATCGACACCGGGGCCCTGTGTGTCCCCTCCGTACATATGGCTAACAGCAATAAATGCTAACATCAAATTCATAGGTGCTATATGGCACGCACAGATCAGTGCTTTACGTGGTAAAAAAAAAAAAAATACCCATATTAAAACTCATTTCATCACCATAAGAAGACTGAGAGATAGACACGCCTGTCATCCCCAGTTTACAGAAGACCTCATGATTCAAGTTAAGTCATCTGCCCGAAGTCACACAGTCATAGGATGGCAGAGCTGGGATTGAGGCTGGCAGTCAGGCTGTGGGTTTGTGCTCCCGACACCTCGCTGCCTTTGGGGACCTTCCCCAGGTCCTGCCAGCCCACACCCCGGGCAAGGGGATCAGGATCCTCCTCTCCCTTCCCTTGTCCAGCACCCTCAGAGTGTCTGTCTGCCTCTGCCACCAAGTTGACCCACATCCCACTTACAGAGCCTCAGATGCTCTCCCATGTTTCCACGTCCCCAAAACCTGGATTAGAATGCTCATACCGGATGCGGAGGTGTGACAAAACCTGCATGGACCCTCCTTATCACAGACCTTCCACTATTCATACCCTAATGTGACATGACCTGGTTTATCCACAATGTTTCAGGTAGGAATTCTGGGTCTCATATGATTTTCTTCCCTATTATTTTTCAAACTGTCTGAGGGGAAGGGCTGTTTGTCTTTCTTTAGCAAGGTTAGTAGAGACCTTCCATGATATAATTCCAAGGAAATTAAATTCTGCTCATTGGTGCCTAAAATTCCACCATTAGAGATTCATTTCTTTGACTTAACCTTTGTCTTCTCTTAAAATGAAAATGCTCTTAGTAAGAGTTACCAATTGAGCATGTCTAATCATTTATTCTTAGAATGGGTAATCTGAAAGATTCTAATCCTATATCAGAATTTGAAGAAAGGACAATAAGGAGAACAGAATAGTATAAGAACACCAAATTTAGGAATAGGTTAAAAAAAAAAGATACCATAAAAAGAGGAAAAGACACACAGAAAGGGGGTGCTAGTGATGTTCCCTGATTAACTAATCAACCCAACGATTTTGTTGCCCCATAGCCCCATAGCATGCTCAGCATTTTGACAAAGATTTTCTGAGGCATGGATGAGCTCATGTTTTTTCCTTCTGACTTTCACTCCCCAACCACCTAACAGCTGATGTAGCAGATCTAAGAGTCAGGACTGCCGGCACTGGTCTGCAGTTCATCTGCTTGTCTGCCCACCTGCCCTTCACCAACATTCCTTGGACCTCCAACCCATCTCTGACGTTTCCAAAACTGGACTCCCTGAAACGAAGACTTCTGTTGCAAGCCAGAGTTTGGGCATTGAGCCTGGCATGTGAGGTCCTTCAGATAACCCACTGTTTAGATGCTTTCATTTCCAGGAACAAAGGCTCCCCTACCCCCACCTCTCCTCTCTGTGCCTTCAAAGGGCACCACTGAGTAGCAGCAGCAGCGTATCATGATATCGTTTCTGATATCCATAGGTTTCAGCAATCAGTAACTGGGTTTTATTCCCGGAAAAAAGCAATATTCTTTGACAAATAAGCCATTTGCCGAGCAGTTTAAATGACATTGCAAAGAGTGACACTACACACCGGTGAGCCTGTTTTCTCTGCTCCTCTTCGCTGAGAAACGGCTAATGCCCCAGATAAAGAGTGTAGATCACATGTGACTTATTACATGAATCCAGCACTGGATAAAGAGCCACAGGAAGAGGCCACCTGGTCCGCCGCAGCGCTGATGAGAGAACCAACCGAGCGGACTCTTTTTCCTTCCTACCTTGAAATGGGAAAAACATCATCCTCGAGGCTTTTCTTAAACGGCTTCTGTTCCCTCAACATTTCCCTTCCAGTCGCTAACGTGGCCAAGCTCGGGTCTCTACTAGCCCTGGAACTGTTGTAACTGGGTTTAATGCGAGGCATTTCCAGGAGGCAGATGTTTTAACTAGCAGGGGAAAGAAAGGTCTGTTTCTTATTGACGGAACCCTAGCATGGGTAATAGAACTTCAAAGATGCGAGGCCAGATTGGGCAGGCCACATCAAAAGCTTGTGACTGGTGCTGAGTAAACTTTGCATTCGGACGTACAAGTTCTTATCTATTCTGCTCCAGACTTAAGCGAGGGAGGCTGCATCTAACCAAATCTCATTGTTTTTCCACACA
>PVHT020000175.1:22119240-22148500 GCA_004024745.2 Catagonus wagneri
ATAATAAATTCATTTATTTTTAAAATTCTTTAAAGGAATTATATTCACTTCCTCGGATTACCTGCTTTTTTCCATTATTAAAAAAAAAAAAAAAAACCTTTAAAATGTGTTTCATTTGAACACAACTGAACATAATAATATTTCCCCAGCCTGGGAACCAGAGCAAATCAGGACAGCCACCTTTCCATCAAAGCCTGTATGTGCCTCCCTCATGTGGGTTTGTTTTAAAGCACCCAGTTATTTCCTCTGAAAATGTCAGTGTGTGTCTACACCGGGGAAGGGAGGAAGAGCCCCGCGGAAGGAAATTAGTTTTAAACCTGGGGTTTTCCTCCTACGTTGAAAACACATTTATTTAATCAGAGGGCCTTGTGTGTGGATTCTGTCAGGGACGCCAGGGCAGCCCCGGCCCGCCTTCCGCAGGGCTCGGCCTCCTCTGAAGCGGCCAGCCCCGCCTTCCCATCCCTCCGCTTCAAAACTCATCACCAGCTTGGACGCCAGGGCCCAGCCCCCTTCTGACCTCCCCCTGCCTCTCGGCTCTGGGTCTCTGCGGTCGCATCCGTATCCAGAGCAAGCCTAAACTAGGAGCCCATGTAGACCAGCGCCACGATTCTCAGCCTGGGGCGAGGTGCGGGACCCCGGGGCCCTGCTGACCTAAGAGTGGACCAGGGGCCGGGGACTCAGCCTCGCCCGGATGCTTGTGGGAAGTGCAGAGAAAACGCTTTCCCACCCTCCTCTCCGGTGGCGAGGTCCAGCCGTCCACAAGCCATTCTGAGAAGGCTGTTTTCCTCCGAAGCTCCTCCTCAAGGCTCCCTCGGCCTCTTAGTGCGCGCAGAGTCATCGCGACCCTCCCCTTCTCTGTGCCTGTGTCCCCTTCAGTGGCTGGCCCTGTTCCTTATGCTGAAAAGCTACCCAATCAAAACCAGTTCAGTCTAACTGAAATCATTTCCATGAGTTCCTCGAACTGTCATTTTTAAGAATCCTCTACTTTCCACGTCAAGGCCAGGGGGAATAAAGGTATTTCTATTGAATATGGTTTATAAAGGCCACCTCTTTATAGGAAAAAGCAAGCAGAGTATTAAGGCAATTCATCTACTCGGTGATGCATTTATTAGACCAATAACCTATAATCGAAAGAAACACAAGTGTTTAAAGACTAATGCATTTAGCATATTCTGCTGTCAAAATTGATAGTGTTAATTATCAGCATAAGACATTATTTTGACTTTGGTGTCTGACATGAGTTATTTCCTAGTATCTTTTACTCACTGGCGCTTACATAAAAGAAGTCCAGTTGGGTCCACCCATTCTCATTAGACTGGCTTTACAGAGACAAGGAAGAGAGGGTGGGATCAGGGCTGGAGGGTGCTGTGCCCCCTGAAGTGGGACAGGGACTGCTCGGCTTCATGAGATAATCTCTCAGCTCTCCGCACCATTCGCCCTGGGTCAACACTTCCTCGACTCGCTTGATAAAAAGTGGCCACTGCCCAGGATGACTCACAGGCCAGACGATACTGACCCCATAACCCAGAGGGCCCACTTCAATTACAGAGGCGAATGAAAAGTTCCTCGCTGACAAAGAATGAAGTATTTCTCAGGGAGGAAACTGGCAGCAAATGGCCTTTTTTCCTGAACAGAAAATGCCACTATCTCCATGACTCTCACGCACAACTGGATACTTCTTTGGGGGCCATCAAAAAACTGGGGTGTCTTTTTCAGCTAGGACACAGGTCAATAGCAAAGGCAGGATTAGACTCACACAGCCCTGACTTCTCAGCACAGTAGAGGCTCCCCAAGGTGAGAGTGGCACCCAATCCACTCATGTGGGCCTGAATTAAAAGCACCGTGGCGGAGTTCCCGTTGTGACTCAGTGGGTTAAGAACACGACATAGTGTCCGTGAGGATGCCAGCTGGATCCCTGACCTCGCTCAGCGGGTTAAGGATCCAGAGTTGCCGCAAACTGTGGCAGATGCGGCTTAGATCTGTTATTGCCAGGGCTGTGGCGTAGGCCTCAGCTGCAGCTCCGATTTGACCCCTAGCCTGGAAATTTCCATATGCTGCAGGTGTGACCCTAAAAAAATTATTTTTAAAGCACCATGGTACCTCTGCTTTTGAGTGCCCACTCTGTGCCAGGCATCTCACGTATAATATCTCATTTAATAACCTTACAATCACCCTGCGGTAAATAGTACAATTATCCCTCTGGACAGACGAAAAAACTGGAACTCAGTAAAGTTCAGTAACTTGTCCCAAATTATTCAGTTAAGAAACAACAGAGCTGGACTCAGTACCAAGGCCCCTGGCTCTGAGTACATCTTACATCACAGCTAGTCTTCTCCAGGCAGAGTCTCCAAGGTCTGCTCCCCGCTCCCTCTTCTTCCTCACTCCATACCTTCCGAAACGAAGCTATGCAGGTTATCCCTCTGTGCTTCTGGTTCCATGTCCAGTTGCTGTGGAAGCAAGCCTGCTTCCTTCGCACTTTGATTTATCCACCATAGAGGGCAATGACTTCAACTCACTTCCTTCGGAAAGGACTTGGTGAAGTCTTTGGTCTCCTTGAGGCTGTATGTTTTTATCTTTCTTTGTAGCCCTGCCCACCACTTAGATAATGTCTCAAACTCACTTTGGGTTCTCCAATACCTGTTGTTGCATGATTCAGTGAAGGAAGGACTGCAGAATGCTCTGCAGGCAGTAATTCCACACTTCTGCCCTGACCACAAATGATCTATTTAATTGATTTTAGGTACTCCGCAGTAGCTGTTATATTATCTCAGGGCAAAATTACTCATTTCTTGCTTCTAAGACCTAGTAATTTATATGCAGAACATGTAATAATCTATTATATCAAATACCCCCTCCTATTTAAATAAAAATAGCTTGCTGCAGAGCATAACAGCCCTGGATACACAAAATAAGTACAGGTGACTTATGAGTTTGCACAAAAGAACCTTCTGTTCTGGACACAGCTGTTTCAGAAAAACACAGCTAAGAGTATAGAAGGAAGCTGGGTAGGTAAATATTAGAAGAGGCCTTTTAAAAGCAGCCCTGATCACCGGATCCTTAGGATGTGTTTGTTAAGCAAGGATGCCCTAATCATGTTTAGTACTGATACAGCATTTGACAATGCAACAGACAGGCACCAGGAAGGCTGTTTTTCCAAAGATGAGCAAATGCACATACAATGGACCAAGTTCACAACTTCAGACCAGGCAGTAAGGTACCCAACAGCAAGTAGAAAAGACCCAGGCATCACAGGGCTGGGACGGCCTGCATGACAGTCTACAAACAGCACAGCCGAGGGGAAAGGAATCTTCATCACCAAGCTCAGCTTCCCCACCACTCCATCCAGCCCGACAGTGGGTAGAATTATCCTGGGAAGGGGAAAAGGAAAAGGGAGGCGGGTCCTGGCAGAGAGACCCCCATGCTCTTCTGTCACTTCCCCTAACCTCTTAGGCCTGCTGATGCCCCTGGAGCAGTGGCCACTGTCTGCTGCTTCCCAATAGTAGGGGATGTTTGCAAAGCCCGAGACACGGCAGTGCCTGCCATCATTTTCATCCTTCCTCTTTGCCTCCCAACTCCCCAAGTCAGTGCTGGCATAAAGAGCACTCCTCCTCATCCCCTTGCTGTGGTCGAGTTAGAAACAACCATGGCTTTGGGGTCAGGTCCACCTGCATTTGAACCCAGGCATCACTGTTTGCAAACATTTGATATTAGACTAATGACTTCAACTTGCAAAATGGGCATAATGTTGTCTGCCTCACTGAGTTCCGAACAGGACTAAATGCTAAAATACAGACTGAGAATCTAACTAAATATCTGGCACAGGAAGCCCTGCTCTATAAATCTTAGTTCCTTTCCCTGTTCCTTTCCCTTTCTGTCCCTCATAAGCTGCTCTTTCTGCCGCTAGGGGGTAACTAGGAACGGCTGGGAAATACCTGGTGAGGTTTGCTTCATTCCATATGCCCTTGAAATGAATCTTCCATCCTCTGTGTTCCTCTCACCATTAAACTCCCTTACTTTCACCTCTGGGGAAATCTGGAAACCAGAAGATGTTCTGGCTTCCCGTGGCAAAGGACTGGGACTGATCTGGTTGACAATATTCCAGAGTGGTCTGGACTGACTAAGAACCACTGGTTTCCCCAGAACTCACCCAGGATGAGCACTGAAAGTCCTGCTTCCCTGGAAATACCTCATCCAATGTAAACCAGGGCCACTGGTCACCTTCACTGTCCACAAGGCAGTTGCAGAGAAAAAAAGAAAGCTCGTCACTTCTCAGACTGGCAAATAGGAACAAGTGACTTAAATGAAAATCAGTCAAAAATCTGCCTGAGACACAGGAGTCCCATGGTCCTGTGGCTGAGTGTCCACGTTAGGCAGCAGAGGGTCACCTGAGAGGGACCCCATATGGGACTTTGAACACTGTCCTTTCAGATGGCTCACAGGCTGGACATGACAGGCAACGGAAGAAATTCAAAAGACACCTGTTTTTATGGTACAAAGAATACCTTTCAGGGCTTGCAGCTGAATAAGAAGATAGCAACTGCACACCCAGAAGTGAGGTTGTTATAGTATCAATCTACTGACACCGTTGACCGGGGCAAAGCAATGCTCCCAGGCCAGGAAGTAGGTTTCTCTGTTCTTGAAATACAAAAGAACAAAAGCTTACATGCTAGAATCATTTAGACACGGGGGAAATCCCAACTCTTTCACACTTACCAGCCTGTGAGACCTGGAAAAACTGCTTAATCTATCTACACCTAGATTTCCTGGACTAATAAGACCTAGATTATAGGGTTGTTGCAAAGAATTAATAAGATAATCCATGTGAAATGCCTAAAACAGCTTTCATTTCCGGTGTTCTGGAAGATCAGATTACTTGAAGACCCTCCCAATATGAAACACCTAGAAAATACTGAATAGATTATAATAAACATCTTTTTAAAAGCAATAACTGGGTTTATAAGAAAGTGGAGGAAATTTCCAGAGACCCAAAATAAAGAAAGAACTGAAAACCAGTTTAGAAACCCTGAACTGATACTATAACTGCCTATGGGAGGGCTGCCAGATTTGGTAATGCAGGGGCTTGGATGTGAATTCCACATGGGGTCGGGAGACTAGGCCTTGAGTCCACAGGATGTAAAGAAGTGAAATGCAAACGCCTTCCCCTCCTCTTCCCACAGAAAGCCTGTCTAAGCTGAAGGGCTATCCAAGTTGTAGGAAGAAATAAACAAAATCTTTATTCAGACCCAGGAAGATGATCAAGAAGTTTAGCCATCTCAAACTGAGCCTAGATAAAGAAAAGAAAGAGTGTCCTCTGATAATTCATGAGCACAGGCTTGCCTTCATATGGGTTTGAGGTTCAGCTTTGCTCTAAAGGCATAATATAGAAAACTAATACAGAAAGTGACTCAGGCCTATGACTGACTCTGGTGTGTGTGGCAGAAACAAATTTTAAAAAATTATCTGGATTAATAAATCCTTTCCTAAGTTGGAATAGTTCATCAGATAAATGTCCACCACCATAGGCACAATCCAAATTTATGAAGGATATGAGGAAGCAATCCACAATGGGCGAGAGTCAGCAGACAGAGCAAATAGGAGAATCTTAACCCCTGATAACACCCATCTAAAATAAACTATCAGAATTAAGCCAAAATATAAAATGTTAAAATTATTAAATACACAGAAGAATTAAAAAGACACAATAAAATGATTATATTAGGAAAAAGAATTAAATAGAATTTCTAAAAATGGAAAATATACTCATAGTTTAAACAACAGACTAGATAGAACCAAAGAGAGAATCAGTAAACTGAGTAATGAATATGAGGATGAAATACCTGAAGGTGCAAAGTGAAGGCATCCAAACTGCAGCAAAGAGAGACAAAGATAGGGCACAGAAGCTAAGATTTGAGGATGACCATCTACCATTGCATCAAAAAGAATAAAGCACCTAGGAATAAACTTACCTAAGAAGGTAAAAGACCTGTACTCCGAAAACTAAGGCAATAATGAAAGAAAATGAAGACCAGATAAACAGATGGAAACTTATACTGTGTTCAAATATTGGAAGAATCAATATTGTTCAAGTGACCATACTACCCAAGACAATATACAGATTCGATGCAATCTCTATTAAATTACCAATGGCATTTGTCACAGAACTAGAACAAAAATATTTTAAAATTTGTATGGAAACACAAAAGACCCTGAATAGTGAAAGCAATCTTGAGAAAGAACAGAGCTGGAGGTATCAAGCTACCTAACTTAAGTCATCCAAAGAGTATGGTAGTGGCACAGAACTGAAATACAGATCAACGCAGCAGGATAGAAAGCCCAGAAATAAACCCACACATCTATGATCAACTAATCTACAACTAAGAAGGTAAGTCTATACAATCAAGAAAAGATGGTCTATTCAATAAGCAGTGCTGGGAAAACTGAACAGCTACATGTAAAAGAATGACATTAGAACACTCTCAAACATTATACACACAAAAAAATTCAAAATGGATTAAAGGTACAAATATAAGACCAGGTACTATAAAACTCTTAGAGGAAAACATAAGCAGAACACTCTGTGACATAAATCACAGCAATATCTTTTTGGATCCAACTCCTAGAGTAATGCAAATAAAACCAAAAATAAACAAATGGGACCTAACTAAACTTAAAACCTTTTGCACAGCAAAGGAAACTATGAACAAAACTAAAAGACAACCCAGAGAATGGGAGAAAATATTTCCAAACAAAGCAAATGACAAGGGATTAATCTCCAAAACATACAGACATCTTATGGAGCTGTGTAGTAAAAAAAAGAAAGAAAGAAAGAAAAAGCAGAAGACTTAACTAGACATTTCTCCAAAGGAGACATGCAGGTGTCCAAAAAAAAACACATGAAAAAATGCTCAACATTACTAATTATTAGAGAAATGCAAGTCCAAATTGCAATGAGGTATCACCTCACACCAGTCAGAATGGCCATCATCAAAAAGTCTACAATCAATGCTGGAGGGGGTGTGAGAATAGGGAAGCTTTCTACATTGTTGGTAGGAATGTAAACTTATGAAACCACTATGAAAGGCAGTATGGAGGTTCCTTAAAAAACTAGATATAGAACTACCATATGATCCGGCAATCTCACTCCTAGTGTATATCAGGAGAAAACCATAATTCAGAAAGATACATGCACCCCAATGTTCCCTGCAGCACTATTTACAATAGCCAAGACATGGAAGCAACCTAAATGTCCACTGACAGAGGCATGGATAAAGAAGATGTGGCAGGTGTATATGCAATGGAATATTATTCAGCCATAAAAATTAGTGAAATAATGCCATCCGCAGTAACACGGATGGAGCTAGAGATTATCATACTGAGTGAAGTCACACAGAGAAAAGACAACTATCTTATGATATCCTTTACATGCAGAATCTAATAAAAATGATACAAAAGAACTTTTATTTATAAAACAGAAACAAACTACAGATTTCAAAACCAATCTTATGGTTACCATAGGTGAAACTGTTGAGGTGGGTGAGGAGGAATTGGAAAGGTTAGAATAATATATACACACTGCTGTATAAAACGTGATTAATAAAAACCTATTGTATAATGTAGGAAAATCTACTCAATAGTTTGTAATAACCTATATGGGAAAAAGAATGGATATATTTATGACTGATGCACTTTGCTGCATACCTGAAACACAACATTGTAAATCAACTATATTCCAGTAAATTTTTTAATAAAAATTAAAAAATAAAATGGCCTTAATGCAAAAAATCAATAAAATTTAAAAAATAAGACTACATAAGAAAACACAGATTGCTTTAAACATTTATTAGGTGGGCAGCAGCTCTTCCAACATTTTATCATAAAATTTTCAAATATTGAGCAAAGTTGCTAGAACTATACAGTGAATACCTATATTCCCACTGCTTAGATCCACCATTAATATTTTGATTTTATTTTATTTGCCTTATCACATATCTATCCTTTATCCATCTCTGTATTTATCTGTCAATCCCTCTTTAGTTTTTTGCTATTGTTATTTTGTTTTATTTGGGGATTTTTTATATGTGTGCATTTGAAAGTAAATTACAGACATGACTACACTTCCCCCTAAATGCTTAGCAAGAATATCATTAAACAGAGTTCAAAATGTGTTTACATATGCCTTCTTTTGATTTCAAATTTACATACAACTAAATGCACAAGCGTGAATTGCTGTGTGACCCAAACCTCTAATATAAACCAGTGCCATCACCCCAGAAAGTACCCCCGTGTGCCTTTCCAGTCAACCCCCTCTCCCCATTCCCTCAAAGTCAGCCAAGTCAGCCACTTTACTGCTATTTTTCCTGCCATGCCTTAGTTTTACCTACTCTGGAATTGCACATAAGGGAAATCCTAATTTTTGTATAAGGCTTCTTTCACTTAACATACTGATTTTCGTTGCCATCTATGATGTTGCATGCATCAGTACATCATTCTTTTTTATTGCTAAGTAGTTTTTCCATTATATGAACACACCAGTTAGTTCCTCTATCCCCATATTGATGGATACCTGACCTCTTTACACTTCAGAGATTATGGGAAAAAAAGCTGCTCTGAACAAGCCTTTTTGGAAACATATGTTTTTTGTTTTTCTTAGGTAAACACCTAAGAATGGAATTACTGGGATCATAGAGTAGGTGTACACTTATATTACACACCACACCTTTCTCCAAATTAATTGTACAATTTTACATTCTCAATGATACATGAGAGTTCCAGTTGTTACACCTTGTTGCCAACATTTACTGTTGTCAATCTTTTTAATTTTATCCATTCTATTGGGTGTGTAGTGGCAGCTCATTGTGGTTTTAGTTTACATTTCTCTAATGACTAATAATGTTGAACACTTTTTCATGGGCTTATTGGCCAGTTGTATATCTTTTTATGAAATCTCTATTCAAATTTTTTGCTGACAACAGTCTTCTGCATGACAACAAATTAAGCCGAAAACAATAGAATAATATTAGAAAGACATGGAAATAACCCAAATAGATGAACGGATTAAGAAGATGTGGTACATATATATACAATGGAATATTATCCAGCCGTAAGAAAAAAGGAAATAATACCATTTACAGCAACATGGATGCAACAAGAGATTCTCATACTAGGTGAAGTAAGTCAGAAAGAGAAAGACAAATACCATATGATATCATTTATATGTGGGATCTAAAATATGGCACAAATGAACCTATGTACAAAAGAGAAACAGACTCATAAACACAGAGTACAGACCTGTGGTTGCCAAGGGGGAGGGGGAAGGGAGTGAGATGGACTGGGAGTTTGGGCTTAGTAGACGCAAACTATTACATTTAGAATAGATAAGCAATGGGGTCCTACCGTATAACATAATGAACTATATCCAATCTCTTGGGATAGAAGATGACGGAAGATAATATGAGAAAAAGAATATATGTGTATATGGCTGGGTTACATTGCTATTCAGCAGAAATTTGCACACTGTAAATCAACTATACTTTAATTAAAAAATAAATAAAAATTTAAAAATATTTCATCAGTGAAGGTCCAGTGAGAAACCACAGCAGAAATTTAAACAGAAAAAGTTTAATATAATGAATTATTAACTAGTAAAAGACGGTTAACAACTAAAGTGGAGAAAAAAATAAAAACCCTAAGATACAGATAGGTAGAAACTACAGGAAAAACTGCTACCCTTAGGAATCAGAGGAAAGTGAATAAGAAAAGAATTTAAAATCCCAGAGGATAGTCAACAAAAATAATAATAATAAAATCTTGGCGGATAGGACCCTGCAAAGCTGAAAATTAGATTCTAAGAATAGGGAATGGATACCATGGGAACACGATTCCCACTGAGGTGGTAACAAAGAAACTGGCCACTGATGAGCCACCCTCCAATGCTGCAACAAAGAGACTGGCTGGAGGGTGCCACAAATAAATGAGGACCTCTGCACTTTGATCTACTCAGCCTGTTGAGACAAAAAGCAGAACATAAGAAGGAAAAAAAGTTTCCTTTTTCTTTTTTCCTCTTCCAGCCTTGTAGTGTCCCTCTGGTGCCCTCTCTTGACAGAACCTAACATGGAACCTTCTTCCATCAAGGGAGAAACATAAGCTTTAGAGTTCAGGTTTGATATCATAAAATATGAAAAAGAAGGATGGGTTTGGAGCTAAGTGGTAATAAATTAATTAACAGGCACAAATACCTTCCAAGTGCTGAGAAAAAGAAATACTTATAAACCTAGATTTCTATACCCAGTTAAGCTAGCATTCAAGAGTAAAGACACAACAATGACTAAAAACGGTTTTTCTCTGTTATATGTCATATGATACATACAAGAGAAAATGTGTAACATATAGGTAAATTAAGACTTTTTCAGGCAATCAAAAACTGAGAATATATCACTAACAAACTCTCAGTGCAAGACCACTAAAGTGCCTCTTTTCATGAAAAACAGTGAATTCAGAAGGAAAAATAAAACGAGAGAAAAAAGTAAAA
The DNA here is from genome assembly GCA_004024745.2 of Catagonus wagneri. Lineage (NCBI taxonomy): Eukaryota > Metazoa > Chordata > Mammalia > Artiodactyla > Tayassuidae > Catagonus > Catagonus wagneri. The sequence continues at coordinate 22,129,769 of PVHT020000175.1, forward strand.
AAAGATAAATTTATGAGTAACTATAAATAAGAAAGAACAGTATAAATCTAAAATAATTTTAAAACAAATTTGTGGTATAAAAGTAAAGGGTAGTTAAATGTTGGACAATAATACAGGACATGGAAAGAAATGATCAGGTAAGCTGTCTGTATTTTTGGTAGAAGGGTAGAGATAACGGCCTTACCACTTAATAATCCAGAAAACAATGTGACTAGTACTCCCTCAAAGTGTGTAACACAATCTTGGATGACAGTTTTTTTAAGTATATGTGCTATAATGTTAAGCTTGCCTCTAAAAAACAAAAATAAAATGAACAATCTTAAAATAAGTAGCATAGAGAAGAGAATAAAGAGAGCTCGATCAATTCAAAATAAAGTAGGAATGGAAAGAAAAAAGAAAAAATTAAATCACAATAAATGGAAAGCATAAAATCTTTGGGAGAAATAAATCTAAATGTATTGATAACTCCAATAAATATAAATGAAATAAACTTTCCATGTAAAAGACAGAGATTTTTTATTGTCTTCTTTTTAAAAAATCACCTATATATATTATATGAGACACAGCTAAAATATAAGAGCACAGAAATACTCTAAGTGAAAGGATTGAAAAAAGACATTATATAATATTATATGGTAGAATGCTGGTGTCATCATATTAATATCATATGAAATAGATTTCAAGAATTATTAGAGATAAAGAGAGGCATTTTATAATGATAAAGAGAACAATTCATCAGGAAAATAAAAACTTACCAACTTCTATTGACATAAGCTTTGAAATATACAAAACAAAAATTAATTTCAAGAAGAAACTGACAAATCCATCATCACTGTAAGAGATTATAACATACTTCTTTCAAATTAGTAAATCAAGCAGATAGAAAAATCAATAATGACACAGAAGATTCAATACTACAATTAACAAATGTTACATAAAGTCATACAAAGAACATTTAAGACAACTTATGGAATTTTTTTTCAAGCACACATAAAACACTAACAAAACTTGGTCACATGCCAGGCTGCAAAACAAATTTCAATAAATGCCAAAGTATTGTTATCATGCAGATCGAATGCCTTGACTATTCTATAACTTAGAAGTTAATTACAAAACAAAAATTTGAAGATGTTAAAAGCATACTTCTAGGTAAGATGGTTAGCACATCCCTTTTCAGAGGTGAAATTAGTGACCTCAGAACAGAGAGAAAGAACCTGGTCTCTTAAGAATAGTGAACATACAATCTTGACACCCCTAGGCTTGCTTGCCTGGACAACTGACTTCCAGGAACTTCACAGTACTTTCACCTGAAAAGTTTGGTTTATCATAGCCTTTCTGGAGCAGACATATCCAGGTGGGAAGTTTCCCTTTCACTCTTTCAAAGGACAAAATAATGGTCTTAAGGCTGAACTGGGAAGTCAGCTCTCTAAAATGCTTGAGATATAAAGGGATGCTCATTGGGATTGGACTGTATAACTTATGGGTGAGTGGGACCCTAAGAAAAATCATGTTTCAGTGTTTATCCAGAGTTGTCCCCAAGAAAAAAGCACTGCTGATCTACATGCCTGGCTACTATTGAAGTTCTAGGCCTATGGCGGGGTTTGCTGTCTGACAAGACAAAGCCTAGAAAAGAGAAGTGGGCACTTCATGCAGCAATATGGACTCAGGGAAACAACAGCAAGGGAGTCTGGCTCTCTGGATCCTAATCTGCAGACTCCAGCATCCCCTTGCTCTGAGCACTGGACATACCACGAGAGCACACCTGTACAAATTGCAGAGTAAATCATTCCACCTTAAATGGAACATGCTAGCAATCTAATTTACCAGTCTGTTTCTAATGAGTTTGGTTAATATAACTCTAGTCCTCTAGAGCATAGGCTCTCAGCAGGGGCAATATCGCCCCCAAGGAGGCAAAACTTGATTGAGGGAAAATACTGAAATACTGCAATGACTTATGGCCTTCCAAAGGGCCACAGCACATAAACAGATATACAGCATGTCTGCAGTATAAAATCTCATGAGGAAGAAGAAATTTTTCAAGTCTAAAAAGGCTCCATAAAGGGGCAACAATTTTTTTAAAAGACTCTAGAGGATAACAGCTGTACTTAGACAGATACATATAAGGTTGGCAACCAGATTCTTCCATAAAGTAATTTTGTATCTAGACATTGGCCAGACTAATCAATCAACCCCTCCTTCATTAACAGCTTTTCTTTTCTTTCTTCCTTCCTTTCTTTCCTTTTTTTTTTCAACCACACCTACAGCATATGGAAGTTCCCAGGTCTAGGGATCAAATCAGAGCTGCAGCTGCTGGCCTATGCCACAGTCACAGCAATGATGTACACCACAGCTTCTGGCAACACTAGATCCTTAACCCACTGAGCAAGGCCAGGGATCAAACCTGCATCCTCACAGACATTATGTCACATTCTTAACCCACTGAGCCACAATAGAAAATCCTCACTAACAGCTTTTAAACTTCAGGAGAAGGCATCCATCGCATTGATAAAAGGACACTTTCAATTTTCCAATCAACCTCTCAACAAATATTTACTTGGTAGTTTCTATGTCCCTACAATACATTGGCCACTGTGTGAATGTTGCCGACTGAGCACTTGAAATGTGGAGATGCACTGAAAGTGTAAACTGTTAGGAGACACTCCTTCACGAATCTCCCTTGGTGCTGAGTGTTTTGCTTGGTCTGAGTCTTAGTCCTTTGGGCTGTTAATAACAAAAATACCACTGGATGGCTTAAACAACAGAAATTCATTTCTCACAGTTTTCACAGCTGGTAACCCAAAATCAAGGTGTTGGCAGATTTTGTATCTGGTGAGGGTCCATTTCCTGGTTTATAGACTGACATCATTCTGCTGTGTCCTCTCATGGTAGAAAAGGTGAGGGGGCTTTCTGGGGGTCTCTTTTATGAAGGCACTAATACCACTCCTGAGAGCTCCACCCTCATCACCTACTCAGCTCCCCAAAAGCCTCCTATCCAAATACTATCACAGTGGTGACTCCGTTTCAGCATGAATTGGGGCGGGAGGGAGGGACACAGAAACACTGTCTGTAACAGTATACTAAGAATGTGCAGCCATGATGCTTGTGACCTGGGGCATTTGTCAGAGCTGTGTCTGCAGTAAGCAACCTTGAAGGATGAGATAATAACTTCCTCTGGGGCAAAGAGCCAGCTTCCCTGCTGCTCTCTATTAAAGGGTGAGTTTCCCGAGCTCAAAGTTCCTCAACGGTGATATAAACCCACGTGCATCATCTATCTGGGCCCTCCATGTCACCTCCACGGGACTTTGGGGACATATTAGTTTCCTATTGCATAGTAACAAATTTTCACAAACGTGGAAGCTTAAAATAATACTTCCAGTTTTTTAAGTCATGAGTGCACACAGAGTTCTCTGCTCAGGGTCTCACTGGCTGAAATTAAAGTATCGCCAAGCTGAGTTCTCATCTGGACACTGGGGAAAAATCCACCTCCAAGTTCATTCAGGTTGTTGGCAGAACTTAATCCTTATGACGATGTAACTGAGGCCCCTGTTTTTCTTGTGAATGTCAGCAGGGACCCACATGAGCTCAGAGAGGCCACCTGCATTCCTCGCCATGTGTCCTCATGTGGCCTCCTCCAAGTCAACGCCAATAATTTCTGACTGTAAATCCCTCCCGTGTTATTAACCTCTGTCTCTACCCTCTAGCCCCATGTTTAAAGTGGTCAGACCCACCCGGTTAATCTTAATTCTTAAAATCTATTTTAAGTTCAATAGACTTGAGGTCTTAATTATATCTGCAAAATACCTTCACAGCAGTGTTTGGTTGAATAACTAGGAGAAGGTGTGTATATGTAAGGAGCTGGGACTCTCTGGGACCATCTTCGAATTCTGCTGACTACAGGGGACCGGGGCATCTGAAGCAAACATGCTAACGCCATGCTGCTTGCTATGTTATGAGCAATAAAGTCTTTTATCTCTGACCCAAGAATCTCATCTCTTCTGCTACCATCCATGAAACAGGGTAAGTAGCTTGTCAGAAGGGTAAAGTCAAATCCCAGACCTGCCATCAAGAACACTCTGGATTTTGAAGACTCTGACTTTGAAGACTTTGTGTGTAAAACATCTCATAAATAATGTTTAAGTTGATGATACATTGATATAATAATATTTTAGATATATGTAATTAAGTAGGGTATAATATTAAAATAACTTTACTGGTTCTTTTTACTTTTTAATGTAATTAGTAGGAAAATTAAAATTATATCTGGAAGAGGATTGCATTATGTTTCTGTCAGGCAGTGCTGTCCATATGCTCAGCTGCTATTGAAGTCCAAGGCCTTTGGCAGAGGTTACAGTCTGGTAACACAAGAGCTAACTGTGTCCTTCAAATATTGCATTTGGCCATGACAGTGTTCAAGTTCTTTATTATTTAAATGACTTTGGTATGTACCTTCTGCTAGGCCTCTCAGACGCCTCCACCCCCCATTTTTTTCAATTGTTCCATTTACACATATACTTACCGAGTGGCTTTCTGTAAGTATTTAAATTCTGTGACTCTTACAGTCACACCCATATTTTGTTGGTTTTATTAAAGGATACTAACACAGGAGGGCTACCAAAGAATAGCATTCCACCAAAGGTTAACACGCATGCCCCTAAAGGACTGTAAGAATTTCAAAAGGAAATGATCCTCATGGGCAGGGTGGTGGCCACGAGTCAGGAGACCTGATTCTACACCCAGCTCTGTCACTGGTTTCACTGGGAGACCTTGAGCAAGTTAACTCTCCTCTGGGAGATTCCACTCCCTCAATGGCAAAGTGAAGGCTGGAACTAGAAGGCCTCCAAGTTTCTTTCTGAAGACTTACAGGTGATGGCTTACTGGTGGAAGGAGTCAGAGAGAGCTACATGGAGGCCAAGACTTGAAAATACTTGCTTCTCTGAAAGGGAACCTTCCTGCACTATTGCTGGGAATGTAAATTAGTGCAACCACTATGGAGAACAGTTTGGAGGTTCCGTAAAAACTAAATATAGATAGAACTACCATATAATCCAGCAACCCTACTGCTGGGTATCTATCTCGATAAAACCATAATTCAAAATGATAAATGTACCCCAATGTTCAGTGCAGCACCATTTACAATAGCCAAGGCACAGAAGCAACTTAAGTGCCCACTGACAGAGGAACAGATTAAGAAGATGTGGTACATATTATAATAGAATATTACTCAGCCATTAAAAAGAATGAAATAATGCCATTTGGAACAACATGGATGGACCCAGAGATTACCATACTAAGTGAAGTCAGACAGATAAAGACAAATATTATATGATATCACTTACGTATGGAATTTAATTAAAATGACACAAAAGAACTTATTTATAAAACAGAAAAAAACACACAGACTTTGAAATTAAACCTAGGGTTACCATAGGTGAAACAGTGGGTGGAGGGATAAATTAGGAGGATGGGAATAACATATACACATTACTACATAAAATAGATAATTAACAAGAACCTACTGTATAGCACAGAGAAATCTATTCAATAGTTTATAATAACCTATACGGAAAACAGGAACATGAGCAGCTCTCTCCTCCTAAGCATACCGCAAAATAAGGACTGGTGTCTAGTGACAAACCAAACCCACAGAGACTGGAATTCATTCAGCTGGGCCTTACTTGGGTGTATTCACACTGCATATTGCCCAGAGTGACTCTGATTGGTCGGTGAGAAGAGGAGACCAGATCTCTGCTGCCGTTGTCCTCTGTCCCGTGAACTTCTGAAGGAAAATCCTTCACAATATTCATAAAGAAGAGAGGGAACATTTGCATGCCCAAGGCAGGAATACAAATGGAAGCCATACAGCGTGCATCCAATACGTAGCAAGCTAACACGTTGATAAAGCAAACATTTTCTGTCCGCATACCACACATGCACTCCTTCAGATCCACCTGGAAGGCCAGCCTCACGCTGAGCATTCTCAGACTCCTCAGAATCCGGATGGGGAGGTACAGAGAGAGCCAGCCCCCAGGATTCCCACCTGCTGCCCCGGCACAAACCACCCTCTCATATACACAGACACTCCATCCAGATGCCCAAGTCCCAAATATGCCTTCTATCAACCACAGCTCCCCACTCCCCCAGAAAACCTGCAGGCCCAGTATGTGCATGAAATTATCACATTTTCCTGCTCAGGAAGGCAGGAAAAAAGAAAAAGACTAGGTCAGTCCTGAAAGGTCAAGGAAGTCCAGGTTTCTAAACCCAGAGCACGATCTGGAAAGGGGAGGTGAAGAGGACCTGGGCTCAGGGTGGACACACGCCCTAATCCCAGATCCTTCAGCTCCCATACAGAGCAGTCGGAAGAGTGACACAGCAGGGCTCGAAAGAGCAGCCCAGGCAAGAATCCTTCTGGCTGGGTCTAAAGCATTCCCGATCTCAATCTCTCCCACATCTGGGCCTCCTCTTAAGATGGATCCAAGGGGGTTCCCTTCATGGCTCAGAGGTTAATGAACCTGACTAGGATCCAGGAGGACGCAGGTTCGACCCCTAGCCTTGCTCAGTGGGTTAAGGATCTGGCGTTGCTGTGAGCTACGCTGTAGGTCGCAGACGTGGCTTGGATCTCGCATTACTGTGGCTGTGGCTTAGCCCGGCAGGTGCAGCTCCAATTCTACCCCTAGCCTGGGAACTTCCATACGCCACAGGTGTAGCCTTAAAAAGAAAAGAGAAAGACGGATCCAAGTGTCCTATCCTCCCCATCCACGTGAGCACGCTCTGCCCCTCTTCCACATCTGGCCCATGACAAAGCCTCACTTTCTCTAAGAAAAGCATCCCCATTCTCAGAGGGCCGATGTCCCCTCCTTGGTCCCCACCCCACCTGGAGTAAGCCTGAGCTCCACAGAATCTGAAAAGGAGGTCTGAAGGCAATAATGAATGACCTCCTCGATCTCAGGGTTAACAACCCCACCTGACAGTGTCTGGAGGGAATGGCCTTTGGGCTTGGGGTGTCCCCACGGCACAGTCCCTAGCATGGCTCCGTGTGGACCACGAGACAAGCAATGCCTTTTAAATGTACATGGTCTATTTTTTTTATCATAAAGTGTAAATCACTGAGAGATATTTTTAGGTGGTAATGATATCTGGCGTGTTTTGTTAGCAATCCTCAGGACGACCTCCATTTATTTATTTATTTATTTATTTATTTAATTTATTTTTTGTCTTTTTGCCTTATCTAGGGCCGCACCCGCAGCATATGGAGGTTCCCAGGCTAGGGGTCTAATAGGAGCTGTAGCCGCCGGCCTTCGCCACAGCCACAGCAACGCGGGATCTGAGCCGCGTCTGCGACCTACACCACAGCTCACGGCAACGCCGGATCCTTAACCCACTGAGCAAGGCCAGGGATTGAACCCGCAACCTCATGGTTCCTAGTCGATTCGTTAACCACTGAGCCACAACGGGAACTCCCAGGACAACCTCTAAATCTGCATCAGAAAAATCCCTTTCATTAACTTACAGACGAGGCTAACTGCTCAGCAATGTCTTCATATTCTTTTGTTTTTTATTGAAGTATAGTTGATTTGCAATGTTGTGCCAGTTTCTGCCGTATTTATATTCTTAATATCTGCCTTCTTGTAAGTTCCATCCACTGATGCAGTTTACCTGCTCTCTGCCACAGCCAGGCTCTGTGGGGCAGCCAGCCTGTTCCCTCAGTATAAAGCTAACAGCCCTCATTCCTTCCCTTCTAGGGTCAGCTGTGACAGCTAGCACAAAATGCCTAACACCATGATCAGTACATAGTAGGCACCTCAATAATTTATTCTTGTTACCATTGCTTAATTTCTTTCCATTTCTCACAGGTTAAAAAAGTAAAAATAAACACAGATAACCCACATTCTCTGCATATTTCTCCACCTTTTTTTTTTTTTTCATTCCCACTCTCCCTCCCCTAACTTTTCTTCCCCACATAGGGCAGGACAAGGGAAACAGGAAGAAAAAGACCATAAATGCCCCTTAAAATTCCAGCTCAGACTTGGCCACAGAAAAAAATATTTACCCCCCAAAGTAAAAACATCCAATAAACTATCTATATTATATTTTGGATCTTTTAGCGACAATGTGTCAACTATTCTAGTCCTCTTCCAATCATCTTGAACTATGTCACAAACAATGAGGAACTCAAAAAAATGCCAGGTGGTGTCAGAGTTTTTAATTTTATTTGTATTATAGTTGATTTTCAGTGTTGTGTCAACTTCTACTGTACAGCATCGTGACCAGTCATACATATCTATACATTCTTTTTCTCATACTATCTTCCATCATGGTCTATCCCAAGAGACTGGATATAATTCCCTGTGCTGTACAGTAGGACCTCATTGCTTATCCACCCTAAATGTAATAGTTTACTCTACCAACTCTAAACTCCCCGTCCATCCCACTTGTTCCCGTCTCCCCCTTGGCAACCACAAGTCTGTTCTCCATGTCTATGAGTCTGTTTCTCTTTTGCAGATAAGTTCATTTGTGCCACATTTTAGATACCACATATACGTGATATCATGTGGTATTTGTCTTTCTCTTTCTGACCTACTTCACTGAGTACGAAAATCTCTATTTCCATCCATGTTGCTGCAAATGGCACTATTTCATTCTTTTTTATAGCTGAATAGTATTCCACTATATATATATATATATATATATATATATATATATATATATATATATCACATGTTCTTAATCCATTCATCTGTTGATGGACATTTAGATTGTTTCCATGTCTTGGCTATTGTGAATAGTACTGCAATGAACACAGGGGGTGCTTGTGTCTTTTTCAATGAAAAGTTTTGTCTGGATATGCCTAGGAGTGGGGTTGCTGAATCATATGGTAGCTCTGTAGCTCTGTATTTAGTTTTCTGAGGAACCACCATAATGTTTCCCCTAGTGGTTGTACCAATTTACATTCCCACCATCAGTGAAGTAAGGTTCCCTTTTCTCCACACCCTCTCCAGCATTTGTTATTTATAGACTTGTTAATAATGGCCATTCTGACCTGTGTGAGGTGGTACCTCATTGAAGTTTTGATTTGCATTTCTCTAATAATTACTGACATTGAGAATCTTTTCATGTGCCTATTGACTATCTGTATGTTTTCTTTAGATAAATGTCTATTTAGGTCTTCTGCCCATTTTTCAACAGGGTTGTTTATTTTTTTGTTTTGTTTGTTTTTTGTTTTTTTGTTGTTGTTGAGTTGTATGAGTTGTTTCAATATTTTGGAGATTAGGCCCTTGTCAGCTGCATTGTTTGCAAAGATTTTCTCCCATTCTGTGTGTTGTCTTTTTGTTTTTTGAATGGTTTCCTTTCCTGTGCAAAAGCTCTTGAGTTTAATTAGGTCCCATTGGTTTATTTTTGTTTTTATTGTCATTATTCTAGGAGGTAGTGTTTCAGAGTTTGGAAGGAGACTAAATTGGGAAAAGTCTGAAGATTTAGTGTCTTGATTCCTGTTCTGGCCACAGCCATGAGGAAACCCCATGGTCAACTTCCCCAAGTAGTCCCAGACAGTGGTATAAGGGTAAGGAAACCAGGGGCAAGGTTAGAAGAGGAAAAACAGCTCAAGAGAAACAAGTTGTGGCAGAGAAACTGTTGATTTCACTTGGGGAGAGTTAAGCGGAATTAGTTTATGTCAAATCCAAAATAGCACCTCCTTAGATTTCTAAATGTACTTAGGAATATCCATACTTCACAGTCCCCAGCACAGCATTAGAACGTGTCAAAAGGGAAAAGGGGGAAAATATTACTATTCACAATCAGCAATCAAGCAAATGTTGATAAACATTAATAAGCAATAGCAGTCATGAAATATGCAAGCAATGCTGCATTTCAGAGTTTGAAAGTATATAAATGGCATGGTATGACCATTCTCAACAGAAAGATATCTTCAGTCGCATTTCCTAAGAGCTGTACCCTAGCTGCTCTGCTAAAACCATCTACTGCCAAGGACTTTGCTCTTGGGAGGAGGGTGCACATAGGGGAACAGGCCCCTGGTTTGTTTTGACTCTTCAATAACACTTGTAAATTGCACCATTTTCAATTTTTTTTCTTTGTGGCAGCCCTTCAGAGAATCTTAGAAAGATTTTTCTGGGTAAACTGTCCCTAAAACAAGTTGAATACATGATTTTATAATGAAATTTCTTCCATGAACAGATAGTGAGTGAGTGTGTGTGTGTGTGTATGTGTGTGTGTATGAGTGGCCATCGGGGATAAAATAGCTCCTCTTGTCTCGAAAGCTGGACGTGGGTGGGGTTCACTCAGCCAAGCTCAGGTGGGTTGCTTCTAGACCTTTAAAAACGCCATCTCCATATCATCCTTGGCAAGATTATCCTACAGAGGTGAGTGAGGGGCTATTTTAAAAGTCAGCACCAGAAATTCTGAAAGAAAGTGTATTATGCTTGGAAGAAAACCCTAATAGATCATTTGGGTGTGAATGAGAGACCAAGACAAAAAAGGGCTAATTAAATATCTCTGTGTCAGGAAATGAGAGGTAATTTTCTATATCTACAATCAGAGAGGCAGTGAGACAAGAGATTCAGAGCCCATAGAAGATTTAGAAGATGTATAAGAAGTCAAGGGGAGAGAAAATAAGTGGGGGAAAAAATTCAACATGCAAGGAAAGGAAAGGGTGGCCACCAAGATATTCCAGATGCTAGGTATGGCTAAGACACTTTGAAGAATGACCATAACTAGTATTAAATTTTAAGTTGTTACACAGAACCATGAGGTAACCTCCCTCCTATGCTCCAAACCTTCAGGGGATCCGTGGTGCTGGAAAGTAGGATGGAGGGAGCTGCACTGGAGACGAAAGGAATTACAAGTGAAAAAGGGACCACGTTTCATGTTTGCATCTACTCCACTCACAGCAGAGATCAAAAATTCTCTAACTACAGGAATCTTAGGGACTAAGAAAAATATGAGTCCCTCCACCTCCAAGAATCTTCAGAGGCACTGATGGGAATATTGGGTTTCATGTGGCTATGGAGACTTTGTTTAAAAAATATGTTGAAGATAAATCACAGACTAGGAGAATATACATGCAAAAGATGTATCAGCTAAAGAACTCTACGTGCAAAAGACGTATCACCTAAAGAACTGTTATCAAAAATATTCAAAGAACTTTTACTATTTATTTATTTTGCTTTTTTTAGGACCACACCCATGGGATATGGAAGTTCCCAGGCTAGGGGTTGAATCGGAGCTATAGCTGCCAGCCTACACCACAGCCACAGCAACATGGGATCTGAGCAGTGTCTGCGACCTACACCGCTCACTGAAACACTGGATCCTTAACCCACCAAGCGAGGCCAGGGATTGAACCGGCATTCTGATGGATACTAGTTGGATTCATTTCCATTGTGCCACAATGGGAACTCCCTCGAAGAACTTTTATAACTCAACAATAAGAAAACAAACACCTTGGCTAAAAAATGGGCAAGAGACCTAAACAGACACCTCACTAAAGAAGATACATAGATGGCAAGTAAACATAAGAAAAGATATTCAACATTACAGATCTTTCGGGATTTTGAATTAAAACAAGGAGATCCCGTTGTGTATATCAGAATAGCCAAAATCTGAAACACTGACACCACCAAATGCTGACAGGATGTGGAGCAACAGGAATGCTCAACCATTGCTGGTGTCAATGCAAAATGGTACAGCCACTTTGGAAGACAGCTTGGTAGTTTCTTACAAAGCTAAACATATTCTTACCATATGATCCAGCAATCATGCTTCTAGGTATTTATCCAAAGGAGTTGGGTAAATTTATGCCCACACAAAAATCTACACACAGATGTTTGTAACAGCTTTATTCATAATTGCCACAACTTGGCAGCAAGCAAGACGTCCTTCAGTAGGTGAAGGATAAATAAGCTGTGGTAGAGCCAGGCTACGGAATACCATTCAGCACTTCCACGCAAACGGGAAACAAAAGAAAGCTGGAGTAGCAGTACTCATATCAGACAAAACAGACCTTAAAACGAAGAATACTTTAAGAGACAAGGAGGGACACTACATAATGATCAAAAGATCAATCCAACAATTTTAAATATCTATGCACCCAACATAGGATCACCATATATAAGGCAACTGCTAACAACCTTAAAAGGAGAACATCATTCAGCACTAAAAAGAGATGAGCTAATCAAGCCAAGAAATACATGGAGGAATCTTAAATGCATATTACCGAATGAAAGAAGTCAATCTGAGAAGGCTATGATTCCAACTATATGACATTCTAAAAACAGCCAAACTATGGCGGCAGTAAAAAGATCAGTGATTGTCAATGGTTAGGTGGAAAGAAAGAGTGAAAAGGCAGAATGCAAAAGATTTTCAAGGCAGTGAAACTACTCTGCACGATACCACAGTGATGGGTACACGTCATTATGCACTTGTCAAAACCCACAGAATATACAGCACCAAGAGTGCACCCTAACTTGTGGACTTTGGGTGACAACAATGTGTCAGTGTAGGTACCTCAGTTATAACAATTGTCCCACTCTGGCGGAGGATGTTTATAATGGGGGGGGGGGTTGTGGGGAGGAAGGTGCTTATGGGAAATTGCTCTACGTTCTGCTAAATTTTACTGTGAACCTAAAACTACTTTCTAAAAATTAAGTCTATTTAAAATTATTTATTTATATTTTAAAAGGATGACTTCAGAAAAAAATCTGTAGGACACGGGACCTCCCGGATGGCCGACATCCAGGTTAAGTGACCAGTAGAGAGATGCAGTTGTCAGTGGAGTTTGTTTTCACTTGTGTTCACTGGTGTGGACCATTCATTTACTTCCGGGAGCACTTCCCCCCTCTCCTTGTGGCTGGGCTGAACGGGGACCAGTTCTGGCCAATGAAACGGGAATGGAAACGGCTTGCATCACTTCCTTGCCAAAGCAGGACTCCTCAGCACCTGGACCTCCAGGCTTCCCTTCCCCTGCTGTGGCCATGGCAGAAACGCACATGGGGCGGAAGTGTGGGGCGGTCAAAGCAGTCTGTGATGCCAGGCTGGAGATCCAGAGGGCAACTCTCACGGCAAACCTGTAACACTTCCAAGGGGCTTTGCATGATGAAGGAATAAAAACTTCTGCTGTGTTAGGCTCTGAGGTTTAGGGTTGTTTGCTGCCAGAGCTCAAGCTGGTCTACCCGGACCGCTACACCAAGTTACGGTTTCCAGTTCAAGTTCATTGAAGCCTGACTGGCGCAGGTATGCAGAGCAGGAAAACCAGGAACAAGGGAAGGCTGAAACTCTTGTGGGGGAAACAGTAATAATTTCAAGGGAATTGAGTTTTGAGAGTTTTTCTCCAATCTGCACAATGCTTAGGTCAGGGCTGCAGTGCCCATTTGGCTTCTCCTAGTTTCCTGGGAATGTATTTTTAGGGGAGAGCAGAGAGGGTTGCCATCCATCATTTCGGAAAGTCATGAGATTTACAGAGATAGATGCCTAAACAAAGGACAAGCGCATTAACAAACCTTGCCATCCAAAAGTCAGGGCTAATGTTAACCAAGATGAGCATTACTGCGATTCCATCAAGATGTCCTGTTATTTATTTAACTTTTCCATTTTCATTTTTTATTTGGGTAAGATAATTGCTTGTGATAAGCCTCGGGTGTGGAGGTCTGGTGCATACAGAGTGGCAGGGCGAGCTTCAGGCTGTCGTTTCCGGATGCACCAGGGAAAGGAAACGATATATTAACATATTGAAATGATCTCAACTAATGTCCTTTAGCAGTTTTCTTCCAAGAAGAGGACCTCTCCAAAGTGAATGGGCTACTATTCACAAGAAAAAGCTTATTAGGAGGAAAAACGTGTTTACCTGCTCGAGGTAGGAAGGTCTCTTGTGAGTGGATTTCATAAGAAACTATATGTATACACACACACACACACACACACACACATATATATATGCACATATGTAGTATTTCTTTCCCTGGGTGTGACACCACAATGTCACTGATGCATTTTACGGTTTTACTTCATAGCACCTACACCGGGGCTTCCCACTGCTCTCTGGCCAACAGCCTAAACTGGACAACACTAGGTACTAAAAGCAACATCAGTCCGAAAACGGAACACCAGTAAACGAGACCCGTTTATTTAAATTATGACTTAGCAACACTCATAATCCTTTTGGGAAAACAGCCACGACCTCAGGCTCATGTGCTGCTGTGCACCCCTCTCCCCACTTACGCTCTCTCTTCTGGCCTGAACACACCAGAAGCTAGAAGCAAATCGAGGCGTGGCCCCTGCTTCTGTGAAGCTGGTAATGGCTTGAGGCAGATTCAAGTGCTCTGTTGGCTAATAATGAAAATGACCACTGGTATAACGTTCACAACCAGCCCAGAACTGGTCTGGCTATCCCCACTCCCCTTTTTTTTCCGATGAGAAAACCGAGATTTGGAGAGTAAGTGACTGGCCCAGGGTCACACTTCCATTGTCGCTGCTGAAACCGACAAAGAGGAATGGGAGGTGTGCTGCTAGAAGCATAGTTCCCGCCCTGACATGGCCTGCCTACAACTATACGTTGTCTCCTTTAAGTTCCTTCTAAAATGAAAAGATTTGATAGGCAGTCACCCTAGCCATCTGTGGTCTAACAAAGTCACTCGGGACTTTATCCGAGCTCAAACGTCTCCCGGAGACTGTTCTTTCTCCAACCCTGACCTTGCCCTGCCATTGGGTCCAGCCAGCTTTCTACCTCCCACAACTGAAGGATTCCCTCCCCTTCACTCTTCCCAGGCTTCTTGTCTCCTTTCTCCTGTCACTCCATTCTTCCGCCCAACCACAGATGACAGTGAAAATCCATCTTCCTGCCTTCAGACATCATCCTTGCCAACTTTAAAGTATCCAGGGAAACGGGGCTCTATCCAGTTCACAGGACAGGACAGGATGTCTAGGTCTTTTGTGAGCCTCTCCAGCCTCATCTTTTGCCCTCCCAGGTGCCCTGGCTATTCCCGTGGGAAGGACCTGCACTTCCTGAACTGGCCATTCTCTATCCCCCCGGCCTTACATTTACTGTCCCTTTCTCCTGGAATGTCATTTAAACCCTCATCACCTGGTTCATGCACCAGTTCAGTTGTCCCTGCTCCCCTGTTCTCTTTGAGAGCTTCAGGGCAGCTCTTGTCACATTAGAGTGTAAAGACTAGTTTATTTGTCCCTTTTGCTTACCTGACACTTGAGGGACCTAGGCTATAACTTACCCTATGGAATTTAACTGCCTGTTCATATTGGCTCACATAATCATAAATGGCCTAGTAAAATAACACTCAAAATAATAAGTATTATGTTTTGTTACAGATTCCTATAGAATATATATATATATATATATATCGCTTTTTTAGGGCTGCACCCATGGCATATGGAGGTTCCCAGGCTAGGGGTCGAATCAGAGCTACAGCTGCCAGCCTACCTCACAGCCACAGCAACGCCAGATCCGATCCGCACCTGTGACCCACACCGCAGCTCAGGGCAACACCAGATCCTTAACCCACTGAGCGATGCCGGGGATCGAACCCGCAACCTCATGGTTCCCAGTCGGATTCGTCTCTGCTGTGCCACGATGGGAACTCTGTAGAATCTATATTTTCATACACATTGTTGAAAAAGTATATAATTTCTTAACCGTGTCCCGAATACTTGTCCCATCGCTCCACATACCCTACAGTACTTAAGATTGAGGACCACAGGTTTTACTCTCTTATCTTCTCTGCAGCTCTTGATGCCTCACACAGGGAGGATGATGAGGACTCGAGGAGAGAACCTTGGTGAGACTGGGCAACGCACCCCTGAGAGAGAAACAGTGCAGCCAAAGCTGGAAATAAGGGCTTTTTACTTCTGGGGACCCCACCTCTGCCCACTCACCGTAATGGGCCACCCCCCATCTGAAGACGGGCACAGGGCTCTGTACTTTCCTGTTCTCCCCAGGTGGGAAGAGGACCAGTGTGACCAAAGATCAAAGAAGGGCTGAACGCAGGACGGCAAATAGTCTCCCGCCCACCTGCCCACTGCGGCTGGTGGCAGCTGTGTGCAGTGCCACGCTGAGAAACGCTCAGAAGCCCAGTTAGATATACACGATAGAATACTATTCAGCCATAAAAAAGGATAAAATAATGTCATTCGCAGCAACATAGATGGAATTAGAAACCCTCATACTGAGTGAAGCAAGTCAGAAGGAGAAAGACAGATGTCATATGGAATCTCTTATAACTGGAGTCTAAAACACTGCACAAATGAACATCTCAACAGAAAAGAAAAGCACGAACTTGGGGAACAGACTTGTGGTTGCCAAGGGGGCAGGGGAGGGTTGGGGAGGGGTGGGAGGGAATGGGGATAACTAGTGCTTTAATGATGGAATAGCAAGGAGTCCAACTGTAATGCACGGGGAACTATATCTAATTACATGTGACAAATCCATGTATGTACATGTAATCGGGTCACCACGCAGTGCAGTTGGAAAATCTGACAGAAATCTGTAAACCAGCTATAATGCAAAAATAAAAAAAAAAGAAGCCCAGTTAGGGCTCAGCAGCAAATACGGCAACTTAATCAGCAGTGACTCCCAAAGGCTTGAAAAGGGGATGATGGCCCACGTGCTAGAGATTTGCTGTCCAGATCTAGAGACCTGTAAGTGGAGAAGAAGTAATTCCTCCTGATGCTTCGACACTCCAACTGGGATATATTAAATTACTCATCTTCATGCGTGGAGGGAGGCGGGGGAACAGGGGGCAGGAGAAGAAGACGAAGTCCCAAAGTCAAGAGCTCAGCAAGAACACAGCCGGCTGCAGGCTCAGGAACGCCTCCCTGGCGCATTGGGCCCCAGAACTCAGGATCCCCTGCTTTACCTGGAAAACTGCTGAGCCTTCAGGACACATTCGGTGTAAAACTTCCTGGTGAAGTCTTCCCCAGGTCCTCCCATTTATGCCATCTGTTTGCAGAGCCCTGCGCTAGGTCACCCCTATAATCTTTGTGCAGGGGCCCCATACCACCCTTAGGTACCACACTATAGCCGCATCTCCCACCGGAAACGGCACTCCTTGAACAAGAGTCCTGAGTCCCACACAACTTTGGATTCCCAGTGCTTTGCCCAAGGCTTTGAATGGATTTCGGTTGTTATTAAATTACAAGCTTTCTCAAAGGACAGTGTCAAGGCATTCATCCTGTTGCCACAATCATGGGTCCGATGCAGCTTATGGGTCCAGTGGATCGATCCAGTGGCTCCAACGCTTTACGTGGTAGCATTGCTTTTTTTGTCTTCGCTAGAGGTGGCAGAGCACACTAGGCAGGAACAGTAATCGATCCATGTTTTATCACGTCTGCTATCCTTTGCTCCAAACAGCACAACTGCAGCCTGGCCCGGGGCTCAGCATCTTCCCATCTCACTCTCTGGGGATGCCACAGGCAGAACTGGAGCCCAGTCTGGAGCAGGGCCCCACAGAGAGACGACTCCCCCAAACCCTGTCTACTCTCCAACTGGAATGGCTTGGGGAAAAGAAACCGCTGTGCTCTGGGTCAGACAATCGAGATGCGGCAACTGCACCAACCGCAGAGACGGATGATAATTCCTCTTGCTGACGGGGAGCCTCTATCGTTTCAGAATATGCTGATTTTTCTGCAGGGAAGCCAGGCCAATTCATTCAACCGTTTCCAGTGTCCTCATGCATTTGTGCAATGGAAGTTTTCTCTGGGCTCCGTGTGACCAAATGCAATTGCCAACTTTTTGGTGGTTCATCACCAGAATGACTGTTCCCTCAAGAAAGAAACAAAGAAAACACACCTGCCCGCTGGAGGATGACATGCTGGAAGAGGAGGCTTGTGGGCAGTCTACACTCACTGAGTATCTTCAATTCCCAACACTGCAGTGGGCTGGAGCGGAAAGAGCCGAGAGTGGTGTCTTTTGGCAGGTCACTGTGACTTTCAGATGGAAATATCTGCCCTGCCTCCATCAAAGAGGTGTGGTGTGGATGAAACAGTGGACGAGAGAACACTCTGTAAACAAAGTGTTCACAGCACCCCACTTATTTCCTTCAGGGCCTTTATCAAAGTGTACATGGATCCTGGGATATTCCTGCTTTGTTTAATGTCTGGCCCCTCCAGCTGAATGCAAGCTCTCTGGACGTAGAAATTTAGCACAGTGGCGGATGCACAGAAGAAAGTCATTCCTGGTCATTTTTATCAACTCCCCGCTCTCCACCTCAAGACATACTCATTCCTCCCTCCACACCTGTGCACAGGCCGTTCCTTATCCCCAAACACTTCCCTTCATCTTTCCAGCAGCGTACACCCTGTTCTTCCTTGAAGGGCTACTTCCAGGCCCACTGCATCTATGAAATCATTTTCTCATCCCTTCTCAAAAGCTTCCTTGGGAGTTCCCATCGTGGCTCGGCAGTAACAAACCCGACTAGTATCCATAACGATGCAGGTTCGATCCCTGGCCTCGCTCAGTGGATTAAGGATCCGGCACTGCAGTGAGCTGTGGTGTACATCACAGATACAGCTTGGCTCCTGCATTGCTGTGGCTGTAGCTGGTGGCTGCAGCTCCAACTGGCCCCCTAGACTGAGAACTTCCATAGGCCACAGGTGCAGCCCCAAAAAGCAAAAAACAAAAATAAACAAACAAACAAAAAACCTTCCTTTGCCAGCCAGCTCTTGACTATGAAGCACACTGTCCACAGCCCTCAGTCACACACTCACCCACACTCA
>PVHT020000175.1:22148600-22187385 GCA_004024745.2 Catagonus wagneri
ATTAAATTAGCCTGGGAATTAAAACCCTTCCCATGTGGCCGTCCTCCCCATCTCCCTGGATTTCCTTGACTGATGTGGGTCTACCACAAATTCGGAGGCTCAGCCAACTCAGAAGCTAGTTCTCTATAGACACTAACTGGACATTCCAGAAATTCAGTTCGGTCCTGACACTAACTACCCAGAGATAGCACGGACCCCCGGTTAAGGGCTCAGTCCCACAAAAGTGCCCCCCACTTCTGACACCCTTCGCAAGTAGTGGGTCCCCAGGGTACCCACACTCTTGTCCAACTTGGCTATAATCAGGAGTTCCCACCTCCCCTCCCCAGGTTTGTCATTTGCTAGAACAGCTCACAGAGTTCAGGAAGGCTCTTTACTTACGTTTACCTGTTTACTATAAAGAATACAACTCAGGAATGACCAAGTAAAAGAGAGGCATAGGGCACGGCATGGTGGAGGGCAGAAAACGAAGCTTCTGTGCTCCTTCCTTCCAGGAGCATCCCCCTCCAGGTACCTCGATGTGTTCACCAACCCAGAAATTCATCGTGTCTCCTTGTTCCAGTTTTTATAGTGCTTAATCTCCAGCCCCCTTCCCATCCCTTCTTCCTGGAGGTCAGTGGGTGGGGATTAAACCTCCAACCTTCTAATCACTTGGACTTCTGGTGCCTAGCCTCATTAGCATAAACACAGGTCTGATCAAGAGAGGCTCAATATGAAGAATAAAAAAATACTCCTCCTATCACTCTTAGAGTTTGAGGAGCTCTGTGCCGGAAACAGGAATAAAGACCAAATGCACTTGGTATCATGTCCTCCGAGTCCACCTATGTTGCTGAAAAGGGCAAGTTTTCATTCTTTTTTATGGCTGGGTAGTATTCTATTGTGTATAGATATATACCATATCTTCTTTATCCATTCAACTGTTGATGGACACTTAGGTTGCCTCCATATCTTGGCTATTACAAATAATGCTGCTATGAACAATGGGCTGCACGTATCTTTTCAAATTATTGTTTTTGGATTTTTTCAGATATATACCCAGGAGTAGAATTACTGCATACACCTATAACTTACATAATATTGTACAGGAATTATACTTCAATTAAAAAATAAAAGACCAAATATATTCTGTATTATACCGTAACAGCCAAGCGTGATAAGGACATCTCTCTTAACACAGATGAGTTGGGGACCCTCTGAGGAGTTATTACACACCTCTTTTCCATTAATATCAGCCATATTAGTCTGCTTCCCTTCTTGCTCTGGCTGCTAGGAAGCACAATCTCAAACCTGTTGTTTCAGCACAACAACTGTATTAACCCATCTGACTGGCAACATTTGCTCCCTCTTCTTTGTCTCAATCAAGATTTTTATTTTTATTCTATTCAATTAACCTCACTGTACATGGACACAGACTCTCCCTGAAAAGAGATGAGGTATAAATAAATTAACTGATAACATAGCCAGAGGACCAGAGTCTAAAGAGGAATTAATAAAATGAACCTCCAGATGGAGCCTGCTGACCTAAGCTGATCGGCTTTCTCAAAGCCAAGTGCACAAATCCCCATGAAGTCAAGCTTTCAGGGTCAACAGGATACTGCTTAGAACTCGACTCAGTTCATGTCGAAATGGAATGTCCTCAGTGTGAACTTAATCACAGGATTAACCACGATAGGGGTGTGGCAGGGATGCTGGGAATACAGAAGAGGGGACTGTCCTTGGCTGGCCCAGAAATGTGGACCGCGCTGAAATCAGAGTCAGCTGTCACAGGCGAAGACTTGATGAAGGAAGCCAGGCTTGATGATGGGCCCTTTCTGTTCTGAGGTGTCAGCCTCTTAAGGACCGTAACCGGGCAGGGCTTACTTTTTTTAATTTTATTTTTATTAGAGTATAGTTGGTTTACAGTGTTGCATCAATTTCTATGGTACAGCATAGTGACCCAGTCACACATATATCCATATACATTCTTTTTCTCATACTACCTAGGGCTTATTTATTTTTGACTTCTCAACTCCTAGCACATTGCCTGGCACACACACTAAATACTCAATAAAGTGTTGTTTCTCTCCTAACATTATCCTTTGTTTTCCTTCCCCATAGAACTACACACATCACAGAGCAAACAGTTTGTCTCCATGGGAGAAAAGATTCCTGGGCTGGAATCAGAAGACCCAGGCTCTGGGCCCCACTAACAGGAGTTACATGATTTGCACAAAGCAGAAGTGCGGTGGTTGAAGGATGTGGCTTAAATCGTACTCTTGGACTTGAGCACTGACTCCTCCTCCTGCTCTGTATATTTTAGCAGCCATTTAAGCCCCCTGTGCCTCTTATTTCCTCTGGTGAAATATGAAGACATATACGTGGGAGGTGTCGTGCGGACGAAACGAGTTACCGTACATGAGATATTTAGCTCATACTAAATACTTAGCACGTACTCAACAGCCATGTTAGCTTTTATTCTCTTTAACAAGTCACGATGGTTCTAACGTTTCTTAATGTCAGATATGTAGCTTTCATCACTGCAGGCAAACCTCAGAGCTATTGCGCATTCGGTGCCAAACCACCTCAGCAAGGCAAACATTGAAATAAAATGAGTCAGGCAAGTATCCTGGCTTCCCAGTACATATAAAAGTTATGTTTACACTATACTGTAGTCTATTAAGTGTATAACAGCATTTCATCTTACAAAAACAAATTGTACATACTTTAATTTAAAAACTTTATTGCCAAAAAGAATGCAAACTACCATCTGAGCTTTCAGTGAGAAGTCATCTCTTTGCTGGTCTGGTGGAGGGTGTTGCCTTAGTGTTGAAGGCTGCTGGCTGATCAGGGCGGTCGCTGCTGAAGGTGGGGGTGGCTGTGGCAATTTCTTAGAATAAGACAACGATGGCACTGACCACACCGATTAACCACTCCTTTCGTGAATGATTTCTCTGTAGCATGCAATGCATTTTACCCACAGTAGAACTTCTTCCAAAATGAGTCAATTCTCTCAAGCCCTGTCATTGCTTTATCGACTAAGTTTATGTAATATTCTAAATCCTTTGTTGTCATTTCAACAATCTTCACAGCGCCTTCACCAGGAGGGAGATTCCACCTCAAGAAACCACATTCTTTGCTCATCCATTGAAGTTTTACCAGGAGACTGAAGCAATTCAGTCACATCTTCAGGCTCCACTTGTAACTCTACTTCTTCTGCTCTTTCCATCATATCGTCAATTACTTCCTTCACTGAAATCTTGAACACCTCAGAGTCATCCAAGATGGCTGGAATCAGCTTCTTCCAAATTTCTGTTAACGTTGCTACTTTGACTTCCTCCCAATAATCACAAATGTTCTTCATGGTTTCTAAAAGGGTTAATTCTTTCCAGAAGGTTTTTAATTTACCTTGCTTATTAGATCCATCAGAGGTATCATTACAGCAGCTATAGCCTTTCAAAATTTATTTCTTAAATTACAAGACTTGAAAATCGAAGTTATTCCTTGACCCATGGGCTGCAGAATGGACACTGTGTTAGCAAGCATGAAAATGACGTGAATCTTGTGCATCTCTATCAGAGCTCTTAGGTGACCAGGTGTAGTCAATGAGCAGTAATACTTTAAAAGGAATATTTTTTTTCTAAGCATAAGTCCCAACAGTGGGCTTAAACTATTCAGTAAGCAATGTTGTAAACATATGTGCAGTCATCCATTGTCATTCTATTTATGGAGCACAGGCAGTGGGGATTTAGCACAATTTCTAAGGGACCTAAGATTTTCAGAATGGAAAGTGAGCATCTGCTTCAACTTTAAGTCACGAGCTGCATTAGCCCCTAACAAGAGAGTCAGCCTGTCCCTTGCAGCTTTGAAACCAGGCATTGACTTCTCCTCTTTAGCTATGAAAGTCCTAGATGGCATCTTTTTCCAATAGAAGGCTGTTTTGTCTACATTGAAAATCTGGTGTTTAGTGTAGCTGCCTTCATTTATTATCTTAGCCAGATCTTGTGGATAACTTGCAACAGCTCCTACCTCACCATTTGCTGCTTCACCTTGCACTCTGATGTCATGGAGATGGATTCTCTTCTGAAACCTTGTGAACCAACCTCTGCTAGCTTCCAACTCTCCTTCCGTGGCTTCCTCACCTCTCTCAGCCTTCACAGAATTGAATTCTCTTAGAGTTTGCTCTGGATTAGTCTCTGGCTGAAGGGAATCTTGTGCGTGGCTTGATCTTCTATCCAGATCACTAAAACCTTCTCCAAAGCAGCAATAAGGCTGTTCTGCTTTCTTATCATTGGTGTGTTCACTGAAGTAGAGCTTTTAAATTCCTCCAAGAACTTTCCCTTTGCATTTACAACCTGGTTAACTTTGGTGCAAGAGGTCTAGTTTTCCGCTTATCTCAGCTTTGGGCATCTCTTCCTCACTAAGCTTAATCTTATTTCTAGATTTTGATTTAAAGTGAGAGATAATGAAACCCTTCCTTTCACTTGAACATTTAGAGACCATTGTAGGGTTCTTAATGGTCCTAATTTCAATATTTTTTTTGTGTTTCAGGGAATAGAGAGGCCTGAGAAGAAGGGTGAGAGATGGGGGAATGGCCAGTTGATAAAGCAATCAACACACACAACATTTATGAATGAAGTTCTTCATCTTCTATGGGCATGGTTCATGGCACCCCCAAAAAAACATAATAATAGTCACATCAAAGAGCAATGATCACAGATCTCCATAAGAAATATAATAATGAAAAAGCTTGAACTATTGCAAGAATTACCGACATGTGACACAGGACACAAAGTGAGCAGATGCTGTTGGAAAAACGGCAGCAAGCGACTTGTTCATCACAAGGTCGCACAAGTCTTCAATTAAAAAAAAAAAAGGTATCTTCAAAGCGCAATAAAGTGACGCACAATAAAATGAGGTGAGTGTGTAATTCCTCTGTCCATAGCAGGCATCACTAATCGATTGCAGCACTCTATTACGGGGTGTCCTACTGAAGTTACAGCTTCAAAATCTTTCCCAGGGCAACACTCCAGGCAGCTACTACCAGTCTTTCAGAATTAGCCCAAGAAATGAAACCTATCTGTTATCCTGGGTAGGGATTATCTTACAGATTCTGTGACGCTTAACACCAGTGGGGAGACCGAGGGAAATGAAGGGGGTCTGCCTGGATGAGACCTCCAGTGCAATTCCTGGTACCGTCTTTGACTGACCAACCCCTCCAGACACACAGCTTTGAGACGCTCCTGTTCCTTAGCTTCCCCTGGGACAATGACTGGACTGTCTTCTCCCTTTGCAGTGTAATTGCAGAGATAAAATGGTGTGTGGCTAGTTGCTGGGTAGGCTGCAAACAGAGCAACCTCATATGTAATTTCAGATTGGCAGAGACTGTAAATTATTCAGCATGATAACCAAAAGATTATAGCAACGTGTGGAAGTGGAGAGATGGTCTGAGGGAAACAAAAGGCTGGCTTTGAAGCCGGGGGAGTCACAAACAATCCTGTATAAAAGTGAAGAACATACTTTGGGCCAAAACACAGCAGGGACAGCTGACGCTCAGATCTGGGGAGAGAGGCTTGAGGGCCCTCACTCACCGGGAGCCTGTTCCCATAAGAATAATAAACGACCGTGGAAAGTAAGTCTTAGTTACCCGTGAGAGTCCACAAAGAGTACAGAGCAGTACCACCACGCTGACTGCAACAGCCCAGCTGAAAGATCTGGCCCTCAAGCCAGGGCCTCCTCGGATTCCCCTTTCTCCATCAGTGACCCCTCTATTCTCTCCCTTCCTCTAAAGCCTTATTTTCCCGAGTTCTCATCCCATCATCACTGTATCCTGGCAAAGCCCTTCCCACCCTCCTTTTCCTCCCATTCCCAGGGCAACTGCCTTCATTTGGGCATGAACCATCACGGCGGCCCCTGGGCTCCAACTTCCTGGCTCTGAACCTCCTGCTCCTCACCACCTTTTCTTGGTTTCTCAGGGAAAGCTCTATCATAGTGCTTCTCTACCCAAAACCTCCCATGGCTCCCCGTGTCTGTCAAAGGAAACCGAGCTCCCAGCCTGGCATCCAGGCCCGACCACAACCGTGACTGGCCTTGGCCTGGTGACAGTGGAGGTTAGCGTGCTGGGGATGGCTGCGATGTGATGGAGAAAGGGCTGGCAAAGGGGCCGCAGCAGGTAGAAATCTCTTTGGAAGCCTCTCGTGTCCTTTATCTCCTGCATTCTCCAAGGCTGTTCCCTGATTTCCCCAATTCCCTTTAACGCCGTTGAAGTCAGAGCCGCAATTTTTTGATGGGATTCAAGTCATAGTCCCTGCCCCCTAAACAACCCACAGCCAGTGAGGCACAGGCTTAACCAGACTTCATCCCCTTTTAGCTCCTGTCCTATCGCTCTAAGGTGTAGAGATCATCCTGACACATGCCCGGCTGAAAATCAAACCCTCACCACCTCCACTCTGTTCACCTCCAGGGTGGGCCTGCCTTGGCCGCTCCCCACCCCTTCTGCCCATCTGCTGGGATGGCACGGCGCCTGCTCACAGGTTGGTTGGAGCCCATGGAGGTGCCAGGCTACAATGTGTTTTGATGGGCAGCCTGCAAAAGGTGGCAATTGCCATCTCTGGTGAGTGAAGGCCATGAGCAGTGCCAGCCCTGGCATGCCAGGTCCGTACACTTGTTCACACCTGTTGACTCCCCAGTGCCAAGAAAAGCATACTTGAACTAGGGACAAGCGTGGGGGGAGAGGACATTCTCGGAGCACCAGCATCTTTGGGTTTCCTTGTGTGGGGGGCGGACAGAACCTACAGAGATTTGGTCACTCAGTCCCAGAGCCACCTGTGTGTCCAGCACTGGAATTGCTTTGTTCGGCCCTGGAATGTGGTCCCTTAAACAGTCTGTGCTCGCTAAGGAAAAGATACTCAGCAAGGAGTCTGCAACACAGGCACAGTTCAACGCAGAAGCAAGCCTGATCTCCAAGCCAGGGAGGAGAGACAAAGAGAAGGGCAGACTGAGTTTATGAAAGTTCTTTCACCAATAACCTAAAATACTTTGAACCTGGTAAGGTATGCCCAGTGCAGCGGGAGGCCTCCAATTCCTTACCTCCGCACCTGTCCTAAAGAATGGCTGTTTTCTAGCTGTAACATAAACCCAGAGCCAGAGTCAAATGGAGGTAGTTTCACAGCTTAGCTCCACTAACTGCCCAAGTGATCCTGAGCGAGTTACTGACCTCACCTGAGCCTCATATCTAAAATGGGGGTAACTACGCCTGCCTCCTTGGATTATACAAGATAGGACAGCATAAGTCAAGTGCCTGCTATGGTGTCTTACACATAGTAGGTACTCATTAAATTGAGCTTCCTCTTGTGTCCTGCCATTCCCTGTCTTTTCTCATTCTCCATTCCAAATTTGACATTTCAGGAGCCAAATGATACTACAGATGTCAGTCTAGGAATAAGTCACTGGGACTAAGTAGCCAAAGAGATTCCAAGTGGGAGAGAAAGGGGACAAGAAAGACATGGGAAAGAGTGAGACTCTCCTATTTCCCTTCCTAAAAGGCCCCTTCTATCTCTGCATTCCCATGTCAACACCCCACCCCAGTAACGGCTCTGGCCGTGTACTCCACCCCTACCCCAGCTCACCAAGACCTTCCCAACACCTACGTAGGCAAATCAAAGTCAGGAAAGAAAGCACATAGTGAATTCTCACCATCTAGAAACCCTATCTACGGACACAAGATATTCCTACATCAAGCCCTCGGCACTCTTGCTTGCTATTCAGTGGCACCTGCCATGTGCCAATGGTCATGCTGGACAGGAAAGTGACAAGGGCAGGAGCCCTGCTCTTCAGGCTCTGAGTGCAAGATGAATAAATGAGCTCAAAAAAACCCTTAAATACGCCAGAATGGACTGAAGCACCAACCAGGGTGTAAGCAAACAGCCTTGGGGAAATACGGCTTCAATTCTTCCCTACCTTCCACGTCTGGCCCACGTGCTGACCTTGTCCCTCAGAACTGCCTCCTGCTGTAAGGTCCCTGAGAGCAGGACCCCCATCCACTGCAGCCTGGGGCCATCACAGAAGATCTTACCAACCCAAAGAGGCTTGTTTGCACTAGAAATTATGAGAGGCCAAAAGAAGTTTGCGCGGCTGACCTGATCGTGCTGGCTTTGTGGAAGTACTTTAATGGTGGTACACTGGATTTTAAGGTCGAGTGACACACCTGGGAACAGACCTGGACAGGGGAACATCATGCCTAAGAATAGGGTCTTGAGTCCAGAGCGGAGAGCCTGGAAGACAGCTCAGGTTTGCCAGATCCCAACGGGATTTCCCTGAGGAACTGTCCTAAGTGCTGGATAAAGTAAGTGAAGAAGGAAAGGAAGAGCAGGAAACTGTTGGAAGAAAATACACAAGCAAAGCTCCACCTGCTTCCAAGGCAGGAGAGTCAGGTGAAGGTGGGATGGGACACGCCAGGGATGAAAACGGAGGCGTGAATCTTGGAAGTGGAAGAAAGTTCTTGGAGGGGCAGTTCCTGGATGCCTGAGGGCTATCGATGGAGTGTGGACCCCTAAAGCTCCAAGGAGGAGAGAGGGTTTAAGACGGACAACAGATGCTTGATCAGAGTGGATGGGATGACCCGCCCAACCCTAAGAAGAATCTAGCTTTCGCGTCCACAGGATAGCCAGAGCAGAATCAACCCACCAGGAGGAAACCGAGCTAATTCACAAAACATATAATATAGAACCCTCTTATATATGACATAAGTGAGTCTCTTTCCGGGGATCAATGCTGACCTAAAATATGGTCCCCACCCTCACGGAGCTTAAAGCAAGCCCTGGAGTCAAGAACTCTGCCTTCAGAGCCTAGCGACTGCACTCAGGAGCTGGGTGAACGTGGACAAGCTATGTAAGCTCAGTTTCCTCATCCTTAAAATGGGAATAAAAAGTAAGACACAACTCAAAAAGGTTATGGTGAGAATGAAAGCAGGTGTTCCACGGACATGCTCGGCAGTATGCTTGGAACAAAGGCTCAGAAGCTGTTATCACTGCTGTTGTCACTGATATCCTTCCATGGTCTTTATTATCAGTTTCAAAGTTCATTTGGGGAGAGAGATGAATGCAATATAAGCACAGAAAATGTCATTGCAAACTGTGAAAAGGGGCAAGTGACAAGCACCATAAGCTTATGTGACTTGGTCGGGGCATCTGAGCCTTGAACCTGAGAACTGAGAGCTATGCTGGTGTGAACCATGGCAAGAGAAATAAAGAGATGCGAGCGGGTGGGTGAGACAAGGGTTCCAGGCAGGGGAGACAGCTTGCGCTACGTCCCCTAGTCAAGTCCAAAGTTATGGCAAGAAGCCGGTCCCCCAGCATTGCTGGTGGCTCCCCAAGCCTGTAAGATGGAAACAGGAGGCCCCCGAAGGCCAGGAAAGGCTGATCTATGGTCCCTACTGTGTGGCTGTGAGGTTGAGAAAAGATTCTGGAGAATTAGTTTTTCCACCCACAGCAGGCTGACGGCTGCTGGAGACACCTAGCAGAGCTCCGTGATCTGGAACCCGTAGGCCATCTAAGTGCCAGCACAGCCCAGGCCCGTTGCCAGATTTGAGAAAAAAATAGAACTGTCCACGTTCCTGTGCCACTCAGAAGGCTCGGCGCCCGTTCTGTCCCAGGCCGGCCAGCTCCACCGTGCTCCCACTTCTGCCCGGCAGGGTCACGTGGCTCTCCTTAGCCCAGCCCGACACCTCCCTGAAAGGAACGGCCAGCTCCGGCCCCAGCGCGACAGCACCTGTCTGACTCAGCACAGCCAGCGCTCTACTCCGAGTCTGTCCCGCCTCACTCACTGAGCGTCTGTCTGTCCTGTGGGAAAAGTCTGGGCTTAGGAGTTTCGAGGACCAAAGTGTAAGTCTCACCTCTGCCACTGACTGTGAAGCAGCCTCAGTCTCCACGTCTGAAACACGGGGCTGATGTCACCACTCACAGGCCTATCCCAGGAGGACAAAAGAGGACATGTGCATAAAGCACTTCACACATGCCTGCCACACGCACTCTTTGCAGGATCGGTAACATGGCTGTTACTAAAGAACTGATCTGCATGCGGCAAGGAAAATCAATTGTTTTGGAAAGTTATGCTAACAACCCCCACTCTGAGTCTCTCAGGATCACCACTCATCAAATTTGCTCCTCAACCGCTAGCTGTGTGCCCATGGGCAAGTTAGTACCCATTTTCTGCCTTAGTTTTCACATCCACAAAACATGCATGTAACCTACCTTGTAGGGTGGTTATTAGGATTAAATAGATTAATATCTATAAAGTGCCTGGTACCCAGTAAGTATTTGCTATGATAATAATGATTATTATTTCAATTTAGGCAGGCAGGCAAAGTGAAAACAGAAAGACCAATTAAAAGTGTATTGTGATAAACCAGGCAAGAGGGAGCTACTTGGATCAGAGTGGCCACAGGGTTAGAAAGAAAGTATAAGGAAAAGAATGTATATAAATATATGACTGGATCACTGTGCCATAGCAGAAGTTGGCGAACATTGTCAATTACACCTTAATTTAAAAATTTAAGAATTAAAAAAAAAGTCAGGAGACTTAGATGAAATTATTAGAGGCTAGGGATGGATAAAGACTGAGCCCTGGGGCTCTCCCACACCTAGAGGTCAGAAGGTGAAAAGCAACCCAGAGAAAACCAAAAGTCTGGGATTAGGAATTTCAAAGACCAAAGTACAAATCTCATCTCTCTCACTTACTGTGGAGCAGCCAGGGTGGCAGAAGAATAGAGAGAAAGTGTTTCGATGGGTAAAAGGGAAGCAAGGATTTCCTGGTAAAGGGAGCAGTTGACCAGCCACGCCAGATGTGAGCTAATGGCCGGGTAGAACAGAACTGGAGGTGGACACTGCACTTGGCGATGTGGGGTCACCGTGTGTCTTCTTTGGCGGAGGGGTGGGGGGAAGCCTGAAGCGAGTAAAGCAGGGAGTCCAAGGCTTGTCCAGAGACCTGGAACCGGTCTGGGACCGAGCCCTCTTCCCAGAGCTACTATTGCTTTAATCTACTCTTGGATTTAACGGGGAAGAAAAGTGACTCTGGGTTAAACCTGCTAAAAAGAAAGGACGAACAAAAGGGAGGAAAGGGTGGGAGGGAAGTACAGAGGAAGAGAAACAAAAGGAACCCTTCTATCTCCTGCTCTCTCCGTCTATCCCTCCAAGAGTCTCTGAGCCTGAGCCTCAGGGGTGGAAAAGCCAGGCATCCAGATGTGACAGTGCATGTGCCAGGAAACTCGCAGAAGAGCCCAGGGTTTGGACACAGAACAGCAAGAACCACTGCCACCCCAACTCCCATCATCACATGTGGACTCTTGGGTTGGCTCCTTTTGACATACATTAACTCAAGGTTAAGGATCTTTTTTTTTTTTTTTTTTTTTTGTCTTTTTGCCTTTTCTAGGGCCGCACCTGCGGCATATGGAGGTTCCCAGGCTAGGGGTCTAACAGGAGCTGTAGCTGCCGGCCTTCGCCACAGCCACAGCAACACGGGATCTGAGCCGCATCTGCAACCTTCACCACAGCTCACGGGAACCTTAACCCACTGAGCGAGGCCAGGGATCGAACCCGCAGCCTCATGGTTCCTAGTCAGATTCGTTAACCACTGAGCCATGACGGGAACTCCAAGACTAAGGATCTTAATCCCTAATTCTGCATTTAAAAAGCAGAAGCCCTGTGACCTCCCAGAACTGTAATTTCTCTCATCATCTCAGTTTTCTCAGCTGGATCACGGTGGCGGGGGGTGGGGGGACTTCCTAGCACATAGGGCTTTCTGAGGATCAAATGAGAGCCTACATAAATATCATTATTCATTCTATAATTGATATGATTATTGTCACTCCAGCTACTGAGCCAGAACAGAGAATGCCCACCAGCACGAAGTGCGTTAATCCTGGTATCCGGTGGTTACTATGTGGTTCCCCTTTAGATCTGCTGAAAACTGGTGACTGAAGAAATAATTTCAGTCCCATTCACAGATTTTTAAATAACTGACTGTATGCAGGGGAGAGGATCTGGCTGTGGGGAGGGGTGGTCGCTGGTACCACGCAGCTGCTATGGCTGTGAAAATTTAACCTCAAGCAGCCTAAACATTCATTTTACAATGTACACTGCTGATTACTTAATTATGTCTAAAATATAAGTCAGACACACTACAAACCCCAGGGAGTAAATTACACAGATCTATGAAGCAACATCTAGGCACTCATCTGGTCTCACATTTCTGAATTATCATTTTCCCCCCAGTGAATTTCAAAAAATCTCTTCCTTTTCTGCAGAATGTATGGCTACTGCAAAACAAATGATCATTTTCTCAGTATCATGAGCTCGGTGGAGGAGAGCCCATCTTCAATTTAATGTTTCAGACTCTTACCAACAGGTTCTTATTTTATGTATATTTGAACTAGGAGATCTACATATGCTTGATCTCAGCACCAACCTCCCTATGACCTGATTTTGTTACCATGGTCACCAATTAGATGAGTCTTGTTGACTGCAGAACAACAGTCAAACGATTTCTATTAAGTTCCTGGGTGGAAGAACAGTCATATTTTGTGAACACACTTTATAGATTATTTTTCCCATTTGCTTGCCCCAAGGTCTGCCTCCCTCTATCTGCTGAGAATGCAGTTCTTATATAAAATTCAAAGAAAATGCTTCCTGGGGCCAGTAATTAAATTTTCCTATAAAACGAATGGATCAGCTGGACTCCTAGTTCCGTCTTCTCCCTCTGGGACATGGCAGTGTAGGTCTTACTCAGGACGCATCTACAGTGCTCCTTTCCCAAAATAACTCTGCCCTCCCACTCCATGCCTCCCGTGGGTCCACGTGCGTAAAAACACACTATCAGCTTTACCCATATCAGCTGTCCCCTAGACAAAAATGGTTAAGGGTGATTTTGAAAGGTTTGGCTGGGTGAGGTTTTTCAAATAAACATTCCAGCCAATGAGTGTAGTCAGTGATTCAATGATCTCATGAAAAACGTGTCTGATGATTTGTACACGTTAATGTTACAGGTAACACGTAGATACTGAATGTTTTATGACTGTCATGAGTTTCCGGTGGCTACCTTGACAAATTAGCACAAACTCGGTGCCTTAAAACAACAGAAATTAATTTTCTCACAGTCTGAAGGCCAAAGTCTGAAATCAAGGTGTCAATAGGGCAGCACTTACTCTGGACGCTCTAGGGGAAAATACTTCCTTGCCTCTTCCAGCTCCTGGTGGCTTCAGACCTTCCCTGGTTTACAGATGCTTAGCTCCAATATCGGCCTCCATCTTCACATGGTCTTCTACTGTATGCATGCCTTTTCCTCTTCCATCTCTTCCGAAGATGCTTGCACTGGATTTAGAGCCCACTGGATAATCCAGGATGACCTCACTTGAGAAGCTTAATTACATCTGCAAAGACTCTTTTTCCAAATAAGGTCAGACTCACAGGTTCTGGAAGTTAACATGTAGATCTTTGGGGGGTTACCACTCAACCCACACTCACAATGGCCTGCTTTTCCAAAGGTTTTTTTTTTTATAAAATTAAGCTTAGAATTTATGTATAATGTCATCGATACTTATCATCTATTTTGAACTTCATGCAATACCAAGACTATTTACAAGAAAATATACCTCTGTCAGCCACTTATTTCTTAATCAAAGATTAAAAGTTTGATTTTAAACTGGCAAATCAGGTGTAAGAATGCTTGTAATATCATTAAAAAAAAAAAATCCTAGAAGTTCCTATTGTGGCTCAGTGGGTTAAGGACCTGACCTTGTCCCCATGAGGCTGCGGGTTCAAACTCCAGTCTCACTCAGTTGGATAAGGATCCAGAATTGCTGCAGCCTGAGGTGTAGGTTGCAGCTGCAGCTCAGATCAGGTATTGCCCTGGCTCTGGCAAAGGCTGCAGCTCCAATTCGACCCCTAGTCCAGGAACTTCCATATGCTGCAGATGTGACCATAAAAAGAAGAAAAAAAAACTAATAAAGTACCAAGATGACATTCTCTGTCCCTTCAACGGCCCTGCCACAACACCCACTGACCCCCTTGGGTACAGCAAGAGTTTCCTATTGCTATTGCAACAAATTCCATAAACGTGATGGCTGAAAACAACATAAGTGTGTTACTTTACAATCTCAGAGTCAAAAGTCGAAAATGTGTCTCACTGGGCTGAGATAAGGTGTCGGCAAGACTGTGTTCCTTTCTACGGGCTCTATAAAAAGAATCCTTGCCCTTGCCAGCCCCTTCCAGCTCCTAGAGGCTGCCCACCTTCCGTGGCTCGCGGCCCTCCTGCTCCCATCCTCAGGCCAGCACAAGAGGTCTTACCACAGTGCATCACTCTAACCTCCTCTTTTGCCTCCCTCTTCCACACGTAAGGACCATTGTGATTGCCCTGGGCCCATCTGGATAACACAGGCTGGTCTGGGCATCTCAGAGTGCTTAATCACATCTGCAAATCTCCTTCTGCCATGTAAAGTAACCTATTCCCAGTTTCCAGGAATTCAGATGTGGTCGTCTTAGCAGAGGGCAGGGAGCATTATTCTACCCACATTCAAAAACAAAGCAGGTCAAGAATCAGGGCAGGATAATTTCCTGCAACCCCCACACTGGCCACCCCTCCAGGTCTGGGCGCATCTCTAACCACCAGGGGTTTCCATTAATTCCTTTGTCACTGGAAGTAGGTGGCAGAGGGAGAGGGGTGGCACTTAGAGGTGGGCGGCTAACGGTCAGGTCATCAGCAGCTGGGTGTTTATAGTGGACAAGTACAAAACTGCCTCTTTCCAAATGACTGTCCTAAAATGTTCACCCCAACAGGAAATGAGGTGCAGGTGTGCCTATTACAAGAAAACGCCACATAAGAAAACCTGTCTTCACACAGATAATCTGCCAAAGCAAGGCATGGAAGTCGACCAACCCTCACCCTGCTGGAACTCCCAGCAGTTCATACCACTTAAATGTCTACTAATGGGCTAAAGCAGTTACTAATAGGCTAATAAGCGAGCCATTAACAGCTTCTTAAGTAGCAGGCTGGAGGAGCTGTATGACTCTAGTTACAACCACTGAGAATGAGCCTCTCAGTTTATTTAAAAAAAAAAAAAAAAACCTAAATTGGGACAAGAATTGTTTCCTTCAGGTTGACTTACTTGGCTCCAAATATGGAGGCAGCAATTGTTCAAGTTACAGAGGAATTCCTCCCTTTATGAAGATATTCATTCTGAAGTTTCCTGCCAGGTTCTTCCCCTGGGCATTGAAATGTTGGCTTATAGGCTATGAATGACTTCCAGAGACACTAAGGAATAGAGACATTGTTTTAACGGAGCCTTAAGAGACATAACTGTTTAAAAACCAGTCAGAAATGAAAACAGCCTGGTGGCAATGGCAAGAGGACTGTCCCAAGCATAACTGGCTAAGAGTGCAAGTGAAGCCAGGGTCCTGCTAAAAGCTGATCATCCCTACCACGAAGCTACAGCCTCTTATTCATTCACTCAGCCGATAAAAGACTTACTGAGCACACAGTAGGTGGTCATCTAGGCACCGAACATTAGAAGATACATGGGTGAGAGTCTGTGCTGCTAGAGAGTTTACATTCTGGAATTGGAAAGATTGAAAAGAAATAAACAACCGCATTTATGTTAGGCGACAAGTGCATGGGGAAAAAGAGGGCAGAGGAAGACGAATCAGTAGCCCTGGGTGAGAGGAGAAGCAGTGAAAGGACACCTCCTTAAAAAGGCAGCATTTAAACAAAGGCTGGAAGGGGGCGAGCGTGGTGAGCCAATGGGAAATCCAGTCGTTGGCCAACAGCAAGTGCAAAGGCCCTGAGACAGGACAGTATCACTATCACCTGTATTTGAGGGAAAGTAGGGCGGTCCACAGAGCCCGTGAAGGAGAGGAGATGAAGTCATAGCGGTACAGGGGCCTGGACTACATGGGCCTTGAAGGTCCTTGTAAGAACTTTGGGCTTTCTTCCCAAGAGAAATGAATTACTGCTGGAGGATACAGAGCAGAGGAGGAAAGGGATCTCGGTCCTGCATCAAAAGTATCCTTAGTTAGCTTCTGCAGAACACCAAGGTCATGTCCACAAGCGGGCTTGTTCTCCTGCGGCCCCCTCTTCATCCAGAATCTTCTTCCTCCATCCCCCGCCAGTGCCCTCTGTGAAAACGCCAATGCCTGGCCAGAGTACTGCTCCCTGACCTCCTGAGCGGCCAGCCCCGGCCCGCCAGAGCAGAGCCACCGGGTCTTCCCAGCCCTGCTCTGCCCTTGGAGAGCTGGTTCCCAAAGCCACACACTCTGCTACAGACACTTATCACCTTTCGGAATAGGTCCTCCAGCTTTTAAAAAAGACACTCCCCAACACTCTTCCATTTTTAACAGGTACACTTCTGTTACAACTGAAGATTTTTATTGAATTATGTCTTCTCATAGCTCCATTTTCTGTGAGTATATTATTCCTTTGAAGTCTTATTATATGAGTTTAAAATATAGCCTCTTTTCTCACTTCTTTGGATATATCCTGCAGTGGAAATCCCTCTGATGGCAGGGGATATGGGTTTTTTTGGGTTTTTTTGTTTTGTTTTGTTTTATTGTATTTCCCTCCAATACTGAGCACCAAGCTTTGCAGACAGTCCACAAGGGCTACTTAGTCAGTATTGGCTAAATTCGGGTTTGTTCATTGCCTGTGACCTCAGCCCTGTGCTTGGCACTAAAGCAACCACAGAAGGTACGCTCCTCCTCCCAAATAAGCCTCTATGTTTCAGTAGATGAGACAAGTCTGGGAAACACATCAAATAACCGTAGAATATGTTTAAGGGCAAGAATTAAACATTCTAATCTCTGGCTCCTGTAAATTCAAGGAGGAACTGGGTGGGGTCAGGAGAGCGGAGAATGGTTTCCCAGAGAAAAAAGGGCTTGAACCGGAGATCTTGAAGGACTCACAGAGCCGCCATACTCCATTAAAGAGGGAGACACAGCTTAACTGGCAGCCACCATTTCTGTTGCTTAGGCTACTTTAACAACTAGCCTTGTGAATGGCTATGTTTTGGCCAGTAACCCCTGCCTGAGTTTACTGGGTTTACGCAACATTAAGTCTGGGCATAGAGACTAGACCTCAGCAGAAACCCTATCAATGTTCCATGAACAACAACAAAAAATCAAGGCACTCTGTACTTACCTCTATTACATGAGTTTAAATAACAGGGATAAAAGTGTGTCTGTCTACCTTTGGAGCAAAAGAAGTCAGGCAGCTGGGGACACTGAAGGGTTTGTGGTAGGCATTTAGGATCTGGTAACTGACACTAGGAATTATCACAAATACCTAAGGGAGGAAACTTGCTTACGGATGGGTGAGGTAGTGGATTGGGCTTAGGAATCAACAGCTCGAAATTAAAGGGGGTGCCATCTCAGCCGCATAGTGACTTTATACCAAGAGGCATAATAATGCTATTCCTGTCACCTCGGCAATTCACCCTCCACTAAATGAGTTAGCATCCTACAGTAAGCAGGAGCCGGGGAAGTCACTGGGAAACAGGCAAGTCAAGATAGAAGGCGTAGCTGTGAGGATCAGTCTGCCCAGTGAGAAAGAGACCAGATACTCAGCTCTTTGATAAATGTTTACAGCAAACGTATTGACATTCTTCTTCCACCAATGAAAAAAATTTTTCAGAACACATGCATCCAAAAGACATGTCTATGGACATAATAGACGAGCTTAAAATGGCTGCAGGAATCACAGAACACCAGCTTAAAAACTGGTCATCCAAGAGCTGAAAATGATTTTTGTATGCTAGCATTAAAATTTGTCTCATCTCTGGGTGCTATTGCAGATGAGAAAATTATAAAATTCATTAACTGAGGTTCTACTTAATCTTTATTACCTAACAATTGATATTTATTGGTTTAATAACCATATATGTGGCTCCCAAGCATCATCATTTGACTGTCGACTGAGCCCAAGTCTCGCGAAGAAATAAAGCTGTGTAAAGTGTAAAGACTTCACATTTATGCAACAGATATTCTCTAGGCAAGGCTTGAATAAGTCAGATCATATATAAAAACAGGTTGCTGGCTAGGAATCTAGTCAGTCTCTGCATTATGGACTAACTATTTTGAAAAGTGAACAACCGTTCTCTAATACATAGAATGGGTAAAACTGGACCTTTGCTTATCGTATTTTCTAAAAGTTGAGTTTGCTTGCCTTTGTGGGTTCTGATTCCTCAAAAGAAGATCAATTATTTTTCTTTAAAGATGAAACAACAGTCAACCTCCAAAGAAGGGTATAGTCAGAACCTTGAGTCACTGTCTTATCATTCTCCTTTAAGTCTTGGCCAGTTTTGGCCTTTAGCATGTGATTTTGGGGTAATCACATATACAGGCTTGCCCAGGACAGTGCTGGTTTACACTTGCTGTGTCAGCATAACCATTTAATGCAACTCACTCTCGAAATGTCCCTAGTTGCATGATACATTATATAGCTACCCTATATATTACAGATTCTAAGAAACTAGGAATGTATTGTATTTTGAAATCAATTAAGAAGGCAGCATTTTGGACATTATTCACCTTCCACCAAGGATGAAATCATAGCTCTTTTACAATCCACTTGGGAAGTTTTGCTAAGTACTCAAGCCTCCATTCATGAACTTGCTGAGTGTACATTTCCAATCCCAAATCAAAATCCTATCATAACATCCTTCTCTCTACCACCCATCCTCTTTCATCTGTGTTTCTCTAAACACTGCAGATAATAGTTGCATGTTAGCAATTGAACTCAATCAACAAGAATTTAATAAGCCCCCAAAACATACCTCAGGTAACGCAAAAATCCCTGGTATATCAATCATTTGATTAGATTATGATTCCTCACCATTTTCAATGCCCTTGTACTCAAAAAATTTATGTGGAAACTGAGGCTTAAGAAAAAGGATAAATTCATTGAGAACATAGCCTTATAGCAATTCCAAGCTTTGTCTTACAACCACCACCCACGAACTCGGCCTTAACATACAAACACACACACCTTTCCAGTGACAGCAGAAAATCTTCAAAGGAGACACAGATTCATTCTACAAATGTCCTATTTTCTGGCTATTTTTTATATACTGAATTGGTAATGGAGCTAATAAAGGTTCAAGATTGCTCTTTCTGGGGGCCAAATTTCTCTTTTCTCCATGTCAGGCTTTTCATTTAGAAAACAATTTTCTTTGCATTGTTTTCACAAAAGCTTTCCAACACCCCCAAATAATGCAGAGAAATTGGCTTTTATTTTGAACAGGCTTTTTCAATGCACACTGTATCTCTCAGCATATCTATTATATTAATCTAAGCCTTAATGATACAATGGGTAAAAACAGTGTACGGATGTGTATAAATGAAAAATTTAATAGATTTCCCTCTTAATGTAATAGAATTGGCATGAGGCATTGGGAACAGGGGTGAGAGTAGTCACTCAAGCATTGTGTTTACATGATATTTAAATACAAGTGGCTGGGGTATAAGTACTCCTGAGTACACCTGAAAGGCATGGTGCCTCCTAATCATTGTTTCAGCAAGTGACAGTTGTTTACACAACAGCAGCACATTCGCTGCTGATTTGAATAATAAACATGCTTAAATACCAGCTGGATAATAGAAGGATAATTGAAACATAGTTTAAAGCTCTGATTTACAGGCATTGTAGAAACACTTTTATTTGCTGTACAATGCCACACTTCTGTGCAGTCCCTGGGAAAAAAAAAAAAAAGTAAGGCATTGTTTCAAACACTGGGATCTATTAAACTTGATTAATATACCTAGCATATGTACCCACAGCTCAAGCCATGCCTGGGCGTACTTGAGACAGCTATTGTACAATGTGTTTTAGCAAAACACTTGAGGCTATAATAGAACCATTTAGGAGGCCAGCAATGCAGTGTGTCCACCAGGGCCCTGAACGGTGGATGGGAACACTGGTACCTGAGACAGAACCTGAGTGCATCACCTAGGTCTCATGATTCATAGGTGAAAAACAACAGGGTTGACTTGCATAATTTTTAAAGGTAAAACTTTACAAAGTTATGATTGCACACTCTAGCAAATCTTTCTGTTTCTTCACGTGGCCATTTTCTTCTTTCCATGCCATTGCCACTCTCTTCATTCAGGACGGTTTCACCTCTCACCTGGTCGCCTGACCTGGGCATCTGTTCCGAGGGCATCCCAGTTTCAACCAGCTCCCGCAGCATCACCAAGTGAATGGACACTTTTCAGGTGAGAGCTCCAGAGGGAGACTGCTGCCTGCCCAGGATGGCCCTTGTGGGGTGGCAGCACCTGGAAGGTGTTAGTTACCCCCCAGGTCCACAAATCTGGGGCCTCTGAGACATGACTGCACCTGTTCTCTTGGAATAGGTCATGCTTGGGAAGTGGCTCCCATAACCAAATTAGCAGGAGCCTAATTTGCCAGTCGGAATGCTCATGTGCTCGCTGATTCACCAATTTACTATGGGAAATATACCTTAGAGGATAACTTACATTGGTCATTCAAAAACTCTCCCCTGGAATGACTGCCTCAGAGGAGCCAGTTACATGTCAGAAAGTTGCTTAATGAACATAAAGTAAGAGCAAAAGGAATGGGATGAATTGCCACTTTTTACTCCAAGGAAAATGTTGCCCAAAAGTAATAGCATTCAGGCATCAAGCCAGGTACCTATTATCTCTAATTCTACAAAACCCCCAGGAATTATTTTCCCTTTTAAATATAAAGAACTGATCTAGAGCCATGTCATTGCTGAGTTATCACTTTGAAGCCACACTATTTGCTAACTAATGACTAGTCAAGGTATTGATGACCAATAACAACCACCACTGGCTAATATTCAGGTATTGTTCTCTGTTTCTCTGTCTCTTAGATTGGGCTGAATGAAAAAGGGACAAGTGTTTATTTTCAGACTCCTTTTTCATTGA
The DNA here is from genome assembly GCA_004024745.2 of Catagonus wagneri. Taxonomy (NCBI): domain Eukaryota; kingdom Metazoa; phylum Chordata; class Mammalia; order Artiodactyla; family Tayassuidae; genus Catagonus; species Catagonus wagneri. Next base: position 22,169,519 of record PVHT020000175.1, read on the forward strand.
ATCCCATAGATGCGGAACGAGTGACTGAGTGAAAGGTTCAATAAACTTTAAATGACTTACTTAATGCTGGAGAATGTCTTTCTGAGAATACTGCTTGGCGCACGGTAAGAGAGTCTGGACGTTGCATCTAATCCATTAAAAAATGATGTTGCTTCTGTAAATATACCTAATCTCATCTCGTATGAGTCACTCACTAAAATTTAGTTTCCATCACAATCAAACCCTGAATTCTGAAGCCAAGTGACCAGCATCCTTCCATGTACAAAATCTACTTCTTAAGACCATCGTTGCATCTTGTTACTCACCCATTCAAAATCAGGTCCAAAACCAGGAGCTCCATTTTCAGAAGAACAGCAGGGCCAAAAGCCTTTGCTCAGCCGGTCATGGTGCCATCTTGCCCTTGGATTCCCTTCTAAGAGAATTTGCTCCAGTCAATGTCACTGTTAAAGGAATTACTTCCTACTTCTCTCCAAACCCCAGCTAAATGGAAGGACAAGGGCCACAATCCAAGGACAACACATGCAGAGGTCAGCCAACAACCTACCACATGGCCAGACACGAAGGAAGAGCTGGGTCAATCATCTCAAGCTCTTTCTCTCTCTGTCAGGTTAAAGGTGGACAGTTGATCATAAGGCCACAAGGTAAATCAGGGCATAAAGAGAAGCCACAAGGTACAATCAGGGCCATGAGGCATCAAAGCCAATTAGTTATACAGAAGCAGGAACTATGCATAAAGAGAGAAGGCCGGGAGGCCTTGGCCTTGACTCAGTTTCCTGGGATAAGGAATGAGGCAAAATGGACTTTCCTCAAGTGTTGTAACACCATGATGCTGAATGTTGATATAAAAGAAGTAAATTTCAGCATGAAAAGAAAACACATTTATATTCTTGGGGAGGGTTGCTTAATTTTATCAAACGTCTTTCTTGCCATTCATTAAAATGATGTGTGAGGGGTTTTTTTGCCATTTCTGAAACTATTATGAGTAATTACGTTAAGTGATTTCTTAATGGGGAAAAAATCCTGCATAACCCAAATAAAAATTCTTGGCCATAATCTATTTTTTCAGTTTACTGGCTTTTTAGTTTGTTTTCATTTTTAGCAAAGTTTATTCGCTAATATATCACTTACATTTCTCTTAGGCTATATTCATCATAATGGATATAGCCTAAGAAAAACTGATTACTAATTTTGGAAATACCTCAAAGATATTGGTTACTAATTTTGGTTTTAATCTTTGCCAAGTTCTGGTATAAGATTATGCTCACTCAGGAAATAAAATTATAAACTATCCCTTTCACACTGTTTTCATGGTTAGAAGTAATTTTAAAGTATAGGAATCATCTATTCTTTAATAGCTTCAAAACAGTCAACGTAAAAAGACCTTAACCCTTTTCTCACATAACACAAACTTTTTCATCTTTTCTGGTCACTAGTTTACTCAGATTTATCTTTATAGAAATTTTTTTGGCATGGCATGCAGAAGTTCCTGGACAAGGGATTGAACCCATACCACAGCAGTAACCAGAGTCACGGCAGTGACAGTGCTGGATTCTTAACTCACTGAGCCACCAGGGAACTCCAATCTTTACAGAATTTTTACAGTCCATATTACAGAACTTTAGCAATCTCTCGAAATTTTAAAAACTTTTTCTACATACTTAGCTATATCCCATTTTGATCCCTACATTATATTTAATTACATTTTCCAAGTTTTCCAAGTAACTTTTTAATCTTCTCAAAATCCTAGCATTTGAATCTATTTAGCAACTACACTACTTTGTAACTCTTAAAGAACTTGTAAATCTCAGCTTCCCTTTTTTTTTTTTTTTTTGGCTCTTTAGAGCCACACCCACGGCATATGGAAGTTCCCAAGGTAGGGGTCGAATCAGAGCTGCAGCTGCCGGCCTACACCACAGCCACAGCAACGCGGGATCCAAGCCGCGTCTGTGACCTACACCACAGCTCATGGTAACGCCGGATCTCAACCCACTGAGCAAGGCCAGGGATCGAACCAGCATCCTCATGGATACTAGTTGGGTTCGTTAACCGCTGATCCACAACGGGAACTCGGCTAATCTAGTTTTTCTATGTGAATTTTTGTATGATCTTTTTGTCATCCTTGTAATTCAAAATTTCTGTCAGAGTGTCTAGGAGTGATTTTCTTTTCATTAGTTTTGTCTGGAATAGTCTTTGAAATCTACTTACAAGTCTTTCTTCAGCTAAAAAAAAAATTGTCTTTCATCACATATTTATCTATTTGGGTTTTGTTCCTTTCCATTTATTCTGCCCCATACTTCAGAGGCATCAATTACTCCTGATCTCTCTCTCCATTCTGTTCTCCACTTCTATCATTTTCTCCCGCAATTTTTATCTTCTTTCCCCTTCCACATTCTTATAGAGCCTGTACAGTTTGTTCCTCAAAACAATATGGTTTTCTAACATACCATTTAGTGCTCTATGGTACTAAGTACTGCTATGAAAACTTTGGATTTTTTTTTCCCTATCCTTCCATCTCTGTTCATCTTTCTTTTTACCCCTACTAGAGTACTCTTCTTTTACTCATGTTGATGTGGCCTCCTCGACTGAAGATATCAAAGAAATTAAAATTTCCTTAATTTTAAATCCGATTGCTGACATTGCCCTTTCTATAGTATGCATTTCCTTGAGTTTTTCTTTATTCACAACGTTTTAATAGCCCGTCCTTAACCTGGAACTAGGTGAACTATACCTACCTTTAGACTTTGCACTCGTCTCATTTTGAACTAGGACACCATTTTGCACCAAAACGCTTTTAGCCACAACTTGACCAAAATAAAAATCAGGGATCGTGACTTCTTACTTTCACATCCATCCCAGTTCCTGCCTCCAAAACACGGATGGAGAACCCAAAGGCATAAGACTCGTGCAACCAAAGATACCTGTGACTAAGAGCCAACTGCCACTAACTTCACTTCCGAAGCTACTTACACATAACCCTTTAAGAAAAGTGCAGAGAAATGTTCTATATATAACCAGTCACACAAGCCGGTGACTATGACCACAGACGGTGGCTCCTCTGGTATTTTTAGACCCCAACACGACTACAAACAGAATACGCACTCTCTCTACTACCGCGGTTCCCACCACGTGGCTTCCAGAATGTGGCTTCTCTTAAGTTGCAGCAGCCAGCTCAGAGCCACACTCTACCTCAGTCGCACACTCCCTACTGGGCTGCCCGGGGCTCTGCTGAAGGGACTCGCCACAGACAGTTTCCCCGAGGAAGAGTAGTTCCCACACAGCATTCCAAGGACATATATGCTTTTTTTAAAAATGGGGGAACAAACATTTTCAGGACTCGTTCACAGCCACTTTAGAAGAGGGAGAGAGAGCACACATGCAAGAAAGATAGTCAGCGTCGCAGTGCTCAGAAACACGGAAAAGGACATTTCTCTACCGGTGATAATGCCTATTATATGACATTCAAACACCACAAGTGCTATTCAGCTGCTTGTAAGTCACAAAAGGTGAGTGAAAACACTTATCTCCTCTGTAGAAAAGGAAAAGGAGGTGGAGAATCCTTCACACAAAGATCCACTTTGACTTAAAATACAGGGTAAGCAGTACTAGAAATCTCTGCGCACAAAGCCCACCTATTAAGATTCTGAACAAACAGGGAGCCTCAATACCACAAGGCTCCGTTGTTAATATGTGGTTAGTTATGTCAAGGACACCAGACAAAGCTGCTTTTCATGTGTCAGTTTGAGCTCTCCCAGTTGATAACCACAGAGACTCCTGGGTCACAACCCCAAACGGGCGGCCATTGTGCGGGAGAACACAGCAGATGGTCCCCAGTGCAGGCAGCGCCACTAGGGGACCGGGACTTGCGCCACCTGGGCTGAGTCTCAGCACAACTCAGAAGCAGATGAAGTTTTACCCACAGGCCTGCTGGTGCTCCATCTCCGCCCCCACCCCAGATTTGAGGCTCACTGGAGCTGCCCTCCATCCAGACAAGCCCCTGCCCCTGACTCGGGTGACCCCTGAGAGCCTTCCCTCTGGACCTGGGTTCTGCCAGTCCAGTAATTGCTTCATGCTGAGGCACCGATGCTGCTGACAGAATAAACCCATCTCCTGGCCAGCTAACAGAGGCATCTCGTTCAAAGTAAAGGGAGCGTTTTAACAGCTCCCTTCAATGCCTCTTCTCTGCTAGGCTAGGGGGGGCGGGGGGGCGGGGAAGAGGGACAGGGCAGTTTTTTCCCAAATGATGCAGCTTCCTTTCAATTACAAAATATATAAATACAAATGTGCATAGATAGAGAGGCATACAGACAGACAGATAGGGATGCAGTTTCTGACTCCACTCTAGAACAAGCCCAATCCTATTTCTGCCCCCATCCCAGCTCACTAAGGTGGAAGCATTGCTTCCTGGATCCTTTGCTTCTCTTCTGATTAGCAAGTTATTCTGAAAATTCCCTGGAAGTGAGGTCCTGACCCGTGGGCCCTAAGCTGAGCTGTTCTGCAGCCCCGCCCTCTCAAGCAGCCACTCCCCTTCCCCACTGCTTAGTTGTTGATGGTGTTGTTGCTGTTTTGGCTTTTTAGCAGCACACCTGCAGTACGGAAGTTTCCAGGCTAGAGGTGGAATCGTAGCCACAACTGCCAGCCACAGCCACAGCAATGTGGGGTCCAAGCCGCATCTCTGACCCACACCACAGCTCACAGCAGCACTGAATCCTTAACTCACTGAGCAAGGCCAGGGATCGAACCCCCATCCTCATAGATACTAGCTGGGGCCACAACCCACTGAGCCATACGGGAATATCCCAGGATACCATTCTTTTGGCCTGAAACGCCTTTTTATGATGCATCCCACACATCACCTCTTCTATGAAGTCTCTTCGAAGTCCCTCCTTCTCTGGGTTGCCACTGCACACCTCGACTGTTTTGTTTTTGTCTTTTTAGGGCTGTACCTGTGGCATGTGGAGGTTCCCAGGCTAGGGGTCTAACAGGAACTGTAGCTGCCGGCCTTCGCCACAGCCACAGCAACACCAGATCCGAGCTGCTGCGGCGACCTACACCACAGCTCATGGCAATGCCGGATTCTTGACCCACTGAGCAAGGCCAGGGATCGAAACTGCATCCTCATGGATGCTAGTCAGATTCATTTCCAATGAGCCACGACAGGAACTCCCATTGTAGGTTTTTGTTTGTTTGTCTTTTTAGACACACCTCTACTGTCAAATGCAGCAGACGATATTGTAATTTTCCACCCCTGTGTCTCCTCCCCTTGACTCCAGACTCCTCCAAAGTAAGGATGGTGTCTTACAATCTTTGTATCTTCGGCCTTCACCCTGGAGTCTAGGATCAAGTAGATGCTCGTTGTTTAATGAATGAAGGAACTTGGAGGAAAATGAGCCTTCTCTGCATCGAGATGTTATCCACACACCCAGCTTGCCAGGGAGGGTGATTCCTAAACGCTACGACCATGACCCCACAACCACCCGCTCCCCCTTGATGCTCCCGCCTGTTGGCTTCCTAGTCTTTCGTCTCTCACGCATGCCGTCTGTGCCCTCCCCGAGACACTTCTCCACACCTAGAATACCACCTCTGTGTTCCTACAGAGGCGTGCAAAAATTCACCTTCTTCTGTCAGCCTTTCTTAAGCCACTGCACTCACCCGGCATTCCCTTTGTCATGTCCCAGATTAAGAGGCATATTTCACACTACACTACCCTACCCTTGGTTCTTGAGAGCTCTTTTCTCTCTTGGATGTCTATGTCCCAGCTCCCCATTAAGAGCTCAGGCTCCCTAAGGGCATAAACTTCCAGATCCTCCCAAAGCTTCCTACCCACAGCATCACACCAAGGGCCGTCACGTTAGGGGGAAGGAGCTTGCACAAAACCATCTGCTCTGTATCTCACATTTAACCGGGGACAATTACACGACTCCCCAAAGGATACACTGCAGTGCTGCCTTTGGGGAGGGAACCAGGCAGGGGCTCGGGAGTGTGTGCCTTTGAAACTGAGACCTAAGGGTTAACAGAACATAGTCAAGGAGGGGAAGGGCCTAGAGAGAGGTTACATCTCATAGCTTCAACCCCAGAGCAGGACTGAAACCCAGGCAGCCGAATGGTGCTATGCCCCACCATGGGGAGCCACGTCAGACAGGACTTCAGTCCTAAGAGAAAGAGAAGGAATAGCGGAGTTGGAAGCCAGAAAACGGAATGATCATTCTTGGACTTCAAAAAAAAAAAAAAAAATTGCTCAGGCTGCTACCTTGAGAATGAATTGGAAGAAGACAAAGATGAGTTCGGAGAGACCACTGAGGAGAGATGACGGCGGCCAGGGCCGGGTGGGAGCTGTGCTGGTGAAGCAAAGTGGATGTGCTTCAAAGATGCTCGGGTGGTTCAGGTGGGAGAGATGTCAGGCTTGACACAGTGACCGGATAAGGCAGAAAGTGCCACTCTGCTAGATGTTCTTACATGCCTTAACTTAACATTGCCAGTAATTCTATATATTTCTCTTAATTTTCTGCATTAAGAAAGGAAGGTCTAATGTAACTGGGTCACCACGCGGTGCAGTTGGAAAATCTGACAGAAATCTGTAAACCAGCTATAATGCAAAAAAAATAAAAAATAAATTTAAAAAAAAAGAAAGAAAGGAAGGTCTAAAGAAACAGTAGCTTCAAGGTCAGAGAGGCTGTAAACAGTGTAGACAGGATTTGAAATGTATGTATACAAGTCTGTCTTTTTCGGTCTTTGAAGGCTAGGCCCACGTCTTGGTCATTTTATATTCCAAGTCCAACGGGGTCCATGCCTGGTACATGGCAGGGAATGAATAAATTATTGAACGAATGAGCAAGATGAAAGCACCCACAGGCTCCAGCTCTGCCCCTGACATTGCCTTTTAGGACATCATCAGAGAGTGGCAGCTCTCACTGTCCCCAGGCAGCACCATCAGAATCTTCTAGGCCTACGAAACAGACAGGTTCACCCAAAAGTACCCTGACGTCACTTTTCTTTGCCATCAGGCCTCAAGTGTTGGCACCTGCCCACGGGCCCTCTCTCACCTGACCATCTAGAGTTCTGAGTCTGCACCGCAAAGTCTCATCAATCCCTTAAATAAAAAAAAAAAAAATTAAGCTGAATTAAGCTGGATGGCTTAGGTATTATTTAAGTTCCTCCAAAGTCTTAATAAATTTCACAAATATTTAGCAAGGGAATTAATTCACGTAAAGATCTGCACATATTTGATAAACTTGAACCAATGTTAATAAATCCTGTCCTGTTTTAATAAATGATGGATTAGGGTTATATTTCCTCCAAACAGTAAATACATAAAGAAAATATTTGTTATGTGTGTATATATACTGTACCTGCCTTTCAAAGATCAAGAGAAGATTATCTTTGCCTAAAGGACTTTAAACCATCGTGTTGTGTGCGTGTGTGTTTGTTGGGAGAAGAGAGTGAACCAACACATGACCAGACTCTCATGCCAAAGATGACTTCTTGGATGAGACGGGCTGCGGGGAAGAAGGCAGAAAGCTCAGACTACATAAAACTTCCAGAGTAGAGCAAGGACAAGAGTGAAAGAAGGCCTAAAGTACCTATACTCTTTTTTTTTAAATAGCAAATGCCTCTGCCATTCATTGTTTCTCCCAGCACTGCTTCCCACTTTCTCCAACCAACAAAATCCTCCCATCCTTCTTCAGGACTCAGCGCAGACTTCTGCTCTTGCGTGAAAACTTCCTTGGCCCCATCTCAACCTCCAGGCAGAGCGGGCACTTGCTGCCCCAGCCTCTGATAGCATCTGGTAAATACTCACAGGACAGCATTTATCCTATTGCATTTATCAGTGTGCAAGTCTGTCTTCTTCACTGCCCTGTGAGTTCCCTCGCAGTCCATCATCAAGGACTCGCATTCTCTCAGCAGGTGTTTGTTGAGCAACCGTGTTTGCTAGGTGATATGCTAGACTGTGATCATGCAGCGGAAAGAAGATGACAGGCAGAAGATTCTTGCCTTCATGAAGCTTTTAGTCTAGCTGGACATAGCAGACGTTGTTGGTGCCCTGTCCACATCATTTCAGTATTTATCTCCATACAAAGTAGGACCAGTGAGGCGGGGTGGGGCAGGAATAAGAGAGGAGAGAACTCTTAACCTATAAGGACAAGCAGGAGTGTCAGAGAATCGGTCCCCCCACCAGCAGTCCTCAACCAGTGATGGACGAAGAGCATGTAGATACCTCTGCTTCCCTCATCCTTGGGTGGGAAAACAATGTAGTGTGTTCTATACTGTTCCCAAGATCTCCTAGCAGGATTGAGCTCTGGCTGCTCAGAGTAGTAACTGCCTTGAAAATAGTCCCTTTGTGGGCTTCTTATCTCACATCCCCAGTCTCCCAGATTTTCCTGGGACCATCTTCCAAATAAACTACTTATGATCGAATTCCTTCTTTGAGGTCTGCTTCTGGGAAAACTCAAGACACTGGAGAACAAACAATTAAGTAAGAAGTTGTATGATCCCAACCTCCTGGTATTCATACTCATCCTTTAAATGCAACCTCAGGTAATTTTCATCCTTCGAATGTGGACTTGTGGGCTGGACTTACTGTTTTATTTCTGGTGCACAGAATATGGTTCATGCAATGAGATGTCACCAGACTATAAAAAGATAGCTTCCATTTTGGGTGCTTTCTCTCGGGAAAGATAGCTGCCTTATTTTGAAGCAGCCCTGGGGAAAGGTCCACCCAGCAAGGAACTGAAACTTGTCAGCAGCCACATAAGTGAGCCTGGAAGCAGATTTTCAGAGACCTGTCAATCACCAAGTGAGTGAGCCTGGAAGCACATCCCTCCCCATTCAGGCCTTGAGATGACAGTAGCTCTAGCCAACACCTTGACTGCAATCTCGTGAAAGATGCTGAGCTCACCTGGCTGAGCAGCACCTAGACTCCTGACCTACGGGAGATAATCAGTGTTTGTTGTTTTCATCTGCTAAGTTTTGAGTAATTTGTTATGAAGTAATAGATAACTATTAAAAGTGATATGATAAAATTCTAAGATGTGATATAATTATATTGTGGGCTGTCTTCCTCCTTTTGAAGCAATTCTGTTAGTGTAAAAGAAAATCTTATCACATCAATGAAAATAAGCGTGGGGCCTCACCTACACTCAGAAAATTTGGGTTCCCACAAATACAGAAATACAGCATCCTAAAAATAGAAAGATTGCCACTGGCCTATCCTGCCTACACCTAGAAGAGACCCTTCTTCTATGAGAGCTTTTTTATTTTTTTACTTTATTTTTGTGCTAAAGTCTGGTTGGTTTACAATGTTATGCCAATTTCTGCTGTATAGTAAAGTGACCCAGTCATTCATATATATATATATATATATATATACACACACACACATACATATACATACATATGTGTGTATATGTGTATACATACGTATGTGTGTGTGTGTATAAAATATTCTTTTCCATCATGGTCTATTCCAGGATCATGAAATAGTTCCCTGTGCTATACTGTAGGACCTCGTTTATCCGTTCTAAATGTAATAATTTATATCTACTAACTCCAAACTCCTAGTCCTTCCCACTCCCTCTCCCCTCTCTCTTGGCAACCACAAGTCTGTTCTCCATGTCTGAGAATCTGTTTCTGTTCTATAGATAGGCTCACTTTTGCCATATTTTAGATTCCACATGTAAGTGACATCATATGGTATTTCTTTCTCTTTCTGACTTAGTTCCCTTAGCATGAGAATCTCTAGTTGCATCCACGTTGCTGCAAAAGGCATTCATTCTTTTTTATGGCTGAGTAGTATTCCATTGTGTATATATATATATACCATATCTTCTTAATTTATTCATCTGTCAATAGACATTTAGGTTGTTTCCATGTCTTGACTATTGTGAATAGTGCTGCTATGAACATGGGAATGAATGTATCTTTTTGAATTATATTATCATCCAGATATATGCTCAGGAGTGAGATTGCTAGATCATTCTATCTTTAGTTCCTGAGGAACCTCCATACTGTTCTCCATAGTGCCTATGCCAATTTTTACATTCCCACCAACATTGTAGGAGGCTTCCCTTTTCTCAACACCGTCTCCAGAATTGATTTGTAGACTTTTAATGATAACCATTCTGACTAGTATGGTAGTTTTGATTTACACTTCTCTAATAATCAGCAATGTTGAGCATCTTTTCATGTGCCTACTGGCTATTCGTATGTCCTCTTTGGAAAAATGTCTATTTAGGTCTTCTACCCAATTTTTTCAATTGGGTTTTTTTTTTTATTGTTCAGTTGTAAGAGTCGTTTGTATATTTTGGAGATTAGGCCCTTGTCAGTTGCATTGTTTGAAACTATTTTCTCCCATCATGTAGGTTGTCCTTTAATTTTTCTTATGGTTTCCTTTGCTATGAAAAAGCTTGTAAGTTTGATTAGGTCCCATTTACTTATGTTTGTTTTTACTTTGATTGCCTTAAGAGACTGACCTAAAAAAACATTTGCACAGCTTATGTAAGAGAATGTTTTGCCTACATTCTCTTCTAATTTTATGGTGTCTTGTCTTATGTTTAAGTCTTTAATCCATTTTAAGGGATTTTTTTTTTTTTTGGTGCATGGTATAAGGGTATGTTCTAGTTTCACTGATTTACATTCAATTGTCCGGGTTTCCTAGTACCACTTACTAAAGAGACTTTTTCCCACTTTATATTCTTGTCTCCTTTGTGGAAGATTAATTGACTGTAGCTGTCTGGGTTTATTTTGGGGTTTGCTATTCTGTTCCATTGATCTGTATGTCTGTTTGTGTACCAGTACCACACTGCCTTGATTACTGCAGCTTTGTAATATTGTCTGAAGTCTGGGAGAGTTATGCCTCCTGCTTTCTTATTTCCCTCAGAATTGCTTTAGCAATCCTGGGTCTTTCATGGCTCCATATAAATTTTTGGATTATTTTGTTCCAGTTCTGTGAAAGATGTCATGGGTAATTTGACAGGGATTACATTAAATCTGTAGATTGCTCTGGGTAGTATGGCCATTTAAACAATTTTAATTCTTCTAATCCAAGAGCATGGGACATCTTCCCATGTCTTTGAATACTCTTTAATTGCCTTGGTTAATGTTTTATAGTTCTCAGCACATGAGTCTTTCAGTCTTTCACATCTTTAGTCGGGTTTATCCATGGGTGTGTGTGTGACAGAGAGAGAGAGAGAGAGAGAGAGAGAGAGAGAGAGAGAGAGAGGGAGAGGGAGAGAGAGATTTTAAAAGGTATCGTTTGTTTTTCATTCCTTTTCTAATATTTCATTGTTAGCATACAGAAATGCTACCACTATCTGAATGCTAATCTTGTATCCTGCTACTTTGCTGAATTTGTTTATCAGAACAAGCAGTTTTTGTGTGGAGTCCTTAGGCTTTTCTATATATAGTATCATATCACCTCCCTATAGTGACAATTTCACTTCTTCTCTTCCAGTTTCAATACCTTTTATTTCTTTTGTTTGTCTGACTGCTGTGGCCAGGAATTCCAACACTACGCTGAATACAAGTGGTGAGAGTGTGCATCCTTGTCTTGTTGCAGCTTTTAGCAGGAAGGCTTTCAGCTTTTCTCTGTTAAGTATTATGTTGGGTGTGGGTTTGTCATAAATGGCTTTTAATATGTTGAGATATATTCCTTCTATACCCATTATGGTAAGAGTTTTTATCATGAATAGATGCTTTTTCTGCATCTATTGAGATGACCATGTGGTTTTTGACTTGTCTTTTGTTAATGTGGTGCATTACATTGATTGGTGTCTGCATTCCTTGTGAACTTGGGATGAATCCCATTTGCTCATAGTATATAACCTTTTTTATGTGTTGTTGGATTCAGCTTGATAAAATTTTGCTGAGAATTTTTGCATCTATATTTATCAAAGTTATTGGACCATAATTTTCTTTTTTGGTGGTATTTTTATCTAACTATGATAGTAGGGTAATGGTGGCTTCATGGATATCTTTAGGAGTGTACCCTCAGATTCAATCTTTTGGAAGAGTTTAAGAAGGACTGGTATAAGTTCTCTGTATGTTTGATAGAATTTGCCTGTGAAGCCATCTCGTCTGGACTTTTGTTTGTAGTTGTTTTTCTTATTATTACCTACACAATTTTACGTCTTGTGATTGGTCTGTTCAAATTATCTCTTTCTTCTTGATTCACTTTTGGTGAGCTGTATGTATCTTGAAAGTTGTTCATTTCTTCTAGGTCATCAAATTTTTTGGCATATAATTGTTCATAGTATTCTCTCATGGATTTTTGTATTTCTGCAGTATCACTTGAGAGTTCTCCTTTTTCACTTCTTATTATATGGGTTCTCTCTCTCTTCTTCTTGGTGAGCCTGGCCAGAGGTGTGTCAATTTTGTTTACCCTTTCAAATAAGCAGATTTTGGTCTTTCTGATTTCTTTTCTACTGTTTTTTTAATCTCTATATTATGTCCTCCCTGATCTCTACTATCTCCTTCCTTATACTGACTTTAGGTTTTTTTTTGTCCTTCTTTTTGTTCTTCTTTTTCTAATTCGTTTAGGTGGTAGGTTAAGTTGTTTATTTGAAATTTTTCTTGTTTTTTTGAAGAAGGCCTATATTGCTATGAACTTCCCTCTAAGAACTGCTTTTATGGTATCCCTTAGATCTTGTATAGTTGTGTTTACATTGTCACTTGTCTCAATGTATTTTTTAATTTCCATGAAACAAATACTAACAGACATAAAAGGAGAAACTGATGAGAATACAACAACAGTAGGACAATTTAACACCCCACTCACATCAATGGACAGATCTTCTAGACAGAAAATCAACAAGGCAGCAAAGATCCTAAATGACACAATAGAACAGTTAGGCTTAATTGCTATTTTCAGGACATAACATCCAAAAAAAACCAGAATATACATTCTTTTCAAGTGTACATGGAACATTCTCTAGGATTGACCACATACTGGGACACAAAAATAACCTCAAAAAATTAAACAGTATAGAAATTATTTCAAGCCTCTTCTCTGGCCACAACAGCATTAAAACAGAAATCAACACAGGAAAATAAATGAGGAAAAACCAACTACATAAAGACTAAACGACATGCTACTAAAAAACTGATGGGTCAAAGAGGAAATCAAAAAGTAAATATGAGAGCTTTCTAGCTCTCCTACACCTAAGTAAAGCCTCAGGCAAGCAGCTTCAGAAAAAAGGGTTAGGAGTTCCCGTCATGGCTCAGTGGTTAACGAATCTGACTAGGAACCATGAGGTTGTGGGTTTGATACCTGGCCTTGCTCAGTGGGTTAAGGATCTGGCGTTGCCATGAGCTGTGGCATAGGTTGCACAAACGGCTCGGATCCCGCATTGCTGTGGCTGTGGCAAAGGCCACCAGCTACAGCTCCTGTTAGACCCCTAGTCTGGGAACCTCAATATGCCGCGGGTGCAGCCCTAGATAAGGCAAAAAGACAACAAAAAAAGGAAAGAAAGACAAAAAAGGGGTTGAACAATGCAAAAGAGAAGTTCCCAAAGCTCACCACCTTCTCTATGATGCTTTGTTTGCATCCAATAATTCCATGGATGCCTTCTCACTCAGCAGGAGTCACTCTTTACATTAGAAGCCATATCCATCATCAACACAATTGCTGAAGAGATCCTAATAGGGGCCAGAAGAAGTTGCCCAAACTGCTCTTAATTGGCTTTGATGTCCTTCCAATGGCTTCCAACTTTGATTTTTAAAATTTTTTGAAAGATGCAAACTACCAAAGCTCAATCAAGAAGAAACTGACTTCCCCTTCATTGCTGATGGGAATACCAAACCCATCAGCAATGAATGATATTTAAAAATATATAAAAATATTTTGGCAGTTTCTTAAAAAATTAAATATACACCTATGGCCAAACTTTACATACACAATGACTTGTACATGAGCGTCCACAGAATTTTTGTTTATGATGTCTAGAACCTGGGTTAGGGGAAGGAATGTCCATCAGTTGGTAAAAAGATAAACAAATTGTGTTATATCCCCAAAAGGAATACTATTCAGCTATAAAAAGGAAAAAACTTTTGATACATGCACGACATGGATAAATCTCAAAAGCATTATGCTAACTGAAAGATCTCAGACACTAGAGAGTACAGAATAAATTATTCCCAATACAAGAAATTCTAGACAAAGAAAAACTAAACTGATGGAAAAAAGGTCAGTGATTGCCAAGGATTAAGATAAAGGAAAAGAATTGCCTACAAATCAGCAAAAGGGAACTTTCCAGGATGAAAGAAATATGGTATATGATGATTACAATAATGATTTCACAATCAAGTCTTGAATTATATAACTAAAAATGGTAAATTTTATTGTATGAAAATTTTGCCTCAAGGACATTTATTTTTTAAAATAACAGCAGGTTACTATTTTTTTTATAGATGAGAGACAATCTGAGAACAGGATACTTACTGGAATTTTTTTAAAAATCACAGAAGTAATAACTCAGTGGAGGAACTGAACAGCAGAATGCATGCTAATGAAACTGAGTTTTGATTTAAAAGACTATCTTGAGAAATTCACCCAAAATATAAGGAAAAAGCCAAAGTATTGGGATTTAAGAGAGAAACTTTAGGACTCACGGAAGATAGAGACAAGAGAACAATTATCAATACAAAAAAAGAAAAATCCAAAAGAAAAAGCAAATAGTGGATGAATGAGAACTAATAACCAAAGAAGTAACAGAAGGAAGCCCTCTCCACTAAAGAATGACCTAAACTTTCAAATATCAAAAATAAACATGTTGAAACAAGCTGGGGGGTGGGGGGATGCACTGAGGGTCTGGGATGGAAATGCTATAAAAATTGAGTTGTGATGAGTTTTGTACACCTATAATTGTAATAAAATTCATTAAGTAATGGGAAAAAATAAAAATAAACATATTGTTAAATATTTGAAACTTCGAGATGAAAATGTATTAAGTTTCCAGATGGACGAGATTAGCAACAATTAAAAAAAAAACTCAGTGTCACTGAATTCTCATAAGTAACACTAAAAAAGAAGACACAAGAAAGATGATTTATATTTAATTCTTATAGCAAACTTTGTCATAAAATCAGCTATTCACCCTGTAGTAATTATTTCTCCTAAGCACAGAAGAAAGAAAATTTTTAACATGCAAGTAAGTATTCATGCATTATATCTCTTCATGAAAAAATTACTTGTGAAAAAAATCAGATGAAATGAACATGAATACAAATGTAGACTTCATGAAGGAAGAGGACATAATACACATGAATTAACTGTTATCAATGAAACCAATAATATGTGTAATTACTTCTAAATAAGTGTGTATAACATGGGTATGAAAAAATTTGATTTAAGAGAAAAATAAGTATCAATCTGGAAATAAGAATTTAGATTTTTTTGAGACTCAATAGATGGAAAGAAAAAAAGAAAGCAGAGCTAAACTTAATTTTTGTCAAAAGGGTAATTTTAGTTCATGAAATTACATTGTAAAAATACATTTTAAAACATTTATTGAGTGTAAAGATTCTCAACGTAATGTGATAAATATTGCTTCCATGACAATCAAATTACAATATATAAAGGTATCAAAACATTACACTGTATACCTTAAGTGTACAAAATGTAATGTGTTCAATTTATGAAAAATTTTAAAAGCCAGTAGAATTTAAGATGTTTAAATTCCAAGTAACTTTGTGCACTGCTTGGGAGGAACAACAACGAGGTATCATTCAAGCAAAAGGTAGGAAAAAGAAAAAAATGATACCAAGGCACATAACAGACAGACCAGAAACATAAAAAGGGACAAAAGCAATACCAGGTACAACACTTATCCCAAAATAACAGAAGTCAGTAGTTAAATTCCCTTTCTGGAAAAAAAAAAAAAAAAGATTCTCAAGTTATGCAGGAAAAAAAAAAAAAGCCAAACATAAATTCTCTATAAGAGGTCTACTTGAAATGACACAAAATCAAAATGTTGAAAATAAAGAAATGGAACTATGATTTTACATTTAATTTTTTTCCTCTACTTTAAACACAAAAGTAATAGACTTTTAATTGAGTTTTAAAAAGACAAGAGTTACACATCAAAATGGATAAGCATTTCCATGGGTGAAAAACAGAATAAAAACCACTGAAAAGGCAGAAAAACGAGAATAAAACTAAAATAAAACAAAATTTACCAAGTCAAGAGAAGCATCAAAAAGAGAAAAGGAAAAAAGGGAAATGAGTGGTAAATAGAAAAATAAGACAAAATGGTAGATTAAATTCATAAATTATATATAATCATAATAAATTTGAATAAATTAAAAGTGCCTTCAGGGAGTTCCCTTCGTGGCTCAGTGGTTAACGAATCTGACTAAGAACCATGAGGTTGCGGGTTCGATCCCTGGCCTTGCTCAGTGGGTTAAGGATCCAACGTTGCCATGAGCTGTGGTGAAGGTTGCAGACGCAGCTCGGATCCCGCGTTGCTGTGGCTGTGGCGAAGGCCGGCAGCTACAGCTCCTGTTAGACCCCTAGCCTGGGAACCTCTATATGCTGCGGGTGCGGCTCTACATAAAAAAGGCAAAAAGACAAAAAAATAAAAAAATAAAAAAATAAAAGTGCCCTCAGGATGGATTAAAAACATTAGCAACAGTAACAACAAAATTGAGCTATTACACCACTTAAAAGATCTACACCCGGAGTTCCCTTCGTGGCTCGGTGGTTAACGAATCCGACTAAGAACCACGAGGTTGCGGGTTCGATCCCTGGCCTTGCTCAGTGGGTTAAGGATCCGGCGTTGCCGTGAGCTGTGGTGAAGGTTGCAGATGCGGCTCGGATCCCGCATTGCCGTGGCTGTGGCGAAGGCCGGCAGCTACAGCTCCTGTTAGACCCCTAGCCTGGGAACCTCCACATGCCGCGGGTGTGGCTCTACATAAAAAAAAAAAAGGCAAAAGACCAAAAAAAAAAAAAAAAAAAGATCTACACCCAAAATAAAATAACATTATGCTTGAAAAACAGGGAAGGAAGAAATATATACTAGACAAATACTAACCCAAATAAAGCAGATTTAGCATTAATGTCATCAGGTGCAATAGAATTTTAGGTGAAAAACCTTAATAAGACTAATGAGGAACACCAACATACTGAAAAAAACAGAGTACATCAATTTGATGTATCAGGCATGATTCTTGAGTGAAAGGCCCAAGACTCACCAGGGATCCTGGTTCACTTAAAAATTTGCATTTGGGAATGACAGTTCACTTTGATATACAGTGTCTATTTTGTATTACTGCATCAATTGAAATTTCAGTGTAAATATCTCATTACGATTCAAGAAATGTGT
The DNA here is from genome assembly GCA_004024745.2 of Catagonus wagneri. Lineage (NCBI taxonomy): Eukaryota > Metazoa > Chordata > Mammalia > Artiodactyla > Tayassuidae > Catagonus > Catagonus wagneri. The sequence continues at coordinate 22,186,831 of PVHT020000175.1, forward strand.
TTCTACCTAGATTTTACTTTCAACTTTACATGGAACATTTACAACAAATGACTGCGTTCTACACAACAATTTCAAAGAACTGACATCATAAAAACCATGTTTTCTGACCACAGAGCAATTAATGATGGTTCAACAATAAAGAAACAGTTCCTCTTAAAAACCAAACATTTGGAAACTAAAAATCGCATACCCAAATAACTCCTGAGTTAAAGAGGAATTTATAAATAATTTCTAACTGGAAGTTTTACTTATCAGAACTTGAAAGGCACAGCTAACATATTACTTAGCAGAAAATACATAGCCTTAAATGCATTTATCAAAAACTGACAAGATTAAAAAAATAAGTCAAACAGTTGTTCAGAAAAGTAGTAAGAATAAATAAGAAAAAAGGAGGGAAGATACAAATAAAAAATATTAAGAAAGAACAGTTAACTGCAAAAACTGTATATATATTTTAAATTATACGAACCATGGTGTGCAATAGATGATATGAATGATTTTCTAGAAGAATATAAATTATCACATATGTAATACAACTTATCAAAATTCAAGGTG
>PVHT020000175.1:22188385-22260924 GCA_004024745.2 Catagonus wagneri
GCTGAAAAAAATAAAAACCAAAGCCAAATATAAATTCTCTATGAGATGTACTTGAAATGACACAAACACATTGTCAGTCTCAGCGCCACGAAGTGGCTCAGCACAACCCTCCGATCTGAGATCAGGCATGAGGTCTCAACCACACACTCCCACAGGGTCGCCAAAGGTGCCCAGAGCAATTGTGTCCCCCTGGAAATTCCCTTCTGAGGAGGAAGGGGCTAAACTGAAGGGAGAAAAGCCCTTCTTGATTTGATTTACATCCGTCTCTCATCACAGCCTCTAAACCCCCTCTTGCAGAGCACCTTGGACTGATTCCTTATGATACAAACATAGAAACTTCCCATCGAATTTGTTGGACTTACAGAGTGGAAGAGGTGAACAATGAGAACAACGAAAAGAATACAAGGGGCTCAGTTAGAGAAGAGGGGAAGGTAAGAAACTGGCAAAACTCAAAAGCCAAAGGGATGTCCTAACAGCAAAGCAAAGGCCGCAGGCTTCCTAGTCCAAGTTTTCTCCTCTGGCCAATTTAATATATGTGAGCTAAATTTGCTACCATTATGAGCCCACATGTCAGGGGCGCTGCCTATTACGTTTCCAACGCCACAGGTAAAACCCCAGAACAGACTAGGTCTGCACCCTCCCAGAAGCCTGAGTCCAAATACATGGGAAGATTTATAAAGGGGAGGTCCAAATTCTTCAGCTACATTGGTTTAAGGATGGTGAAATAAATGAGTTCGCTCAGAGTGCTTCATGAAGCAAATCTAATGTGCGGCGACGTGACTTTAACTCCTCAGTAAATCAAAAAGCTTAACAAATATTAGGATGGCAAAGACTACCTGTGTGGGACAGATTTGCTCTTTCATCCATTATCATTTAGGAAATCAAGGGCTCCAGAGGAGAGCAGCCAGCGGGTCATGTGACCAAGGGGGAGGTGCCAGGAGGCGGTGGAAAAAGAGACCGAGCCCTGGCCCAGAACCTCAGAATGACCACTGATCTCTCCAGTCCTCCAGGAAGGATGCCTGAGTCTTACAACCAAAGTTTGGGAAAAGTGAGGTCTGCTCCTTTGCTGACACTCCCACAAAGCAGTCCAGTGACAACACGGCACCAGCCCCTGGCCTATAAGGCACAGACAGAAGGCATCGTTTCCTCCACAGGGAAACAATTCGAATGTTTTCCTGGAACCCCCACCCAACCCCACCCAGCCACATTCCTGGGAATATGCCATGCTGGAGAGGACGCCCCCGAGCATGCAGTTCTGAGAGACTGATTTATGAGACCTCAAGTTGCAAAAGCTTTGCACCTGAAGAAGGCAAATGAATAGGACAAGAGCCAAATAGCTTCATCCTTCTTCTGCCACATACGTCAAAGCCAACAGTGAAGGCCAGACATCTCACTCGCCCATGAAATACCTAGACCCTCCAAGCTTGGAGCTGGAAACCCTTAGGAATCACCCCATCCCGAGGACCAACAGTGACCGTTGACCCCTGGACCTTCAGAGGGAGCGAGGTGGAGGCAGGTAGGGCTGGTAGGGCTCCTGGCTTGATTCCAGCAAGGCAGCTCTAGCACTGCGCACTCTCTCCACTGACATTTTGCACAGCTTATGACATTTTGCACAGCTTGGGAAAGGAAAGGCTGCCTCAGTTGATTTTATAGACGACAAAATGGAGGTGCACACAGGAGAAGAGCAGGGCTCAACACCTCACCAAGCTGTAGGAGTTTTAATACCACAGAAGCTCAAAGAAAGAGAAAAGATTAGATGCCCGGGGGCTCCTGAAGTCCCCCTTAGTTAACACGCCTTTGAAAGGGGAGATGAGCAAAGTCAAGATTCTGGATTCCCAAGGTAGATGGGTGCCTGCGACTGAAAAAAGTGCCACCAAAGTTGGTGAGCGGTGAAAGGGGACCCAGGGCAGAAATCCTCTCCTGCTCAAAGGCATCACGGGCCTTCCTGGCAGGACTTTACAGCGCAGAGGGAAGAAGTTCACCCGAGACAACAGGCACCCGTGCTTCCCCGAGGTGCCCACCCAATAAAATGGCCAGTCGCACGCCCCTCCCCCAGTCACTCCCTCCGCCAGCACAGTCTGCAACCAAGGCTCAGAACAGAACCACTCCTCCTCAAAGCCTCTAGGGGGCTCCAGTTACAGGAGACATTTGGGGTGATGAGGCTTAGCGGCCTGGGCTGTGTGCCAGAGCCCAGGAAGAAACTTCCTCGGGGACCCAGGGATTTGCCTTGACTGCGTTAAAAGGGAAAGAGAAATGAGTTGTAGAGGTTTAGTCTGAATTTTGTCCTGATATCTAACCAAAATGCCTTCTTTTTTTTTTAAGGTTTGAATTTTTATGGTATTAGCCTCTGTTATTACGGGTCTAGGAGTCCATAATAGTCCCATTTTATTAGATCCAAATTTCCTATTTAGACAACAGAGCCTAAGAGCCTCTTCAGAACAAGTAAATAATATGCATTTTCCAAAGTAATTTGCAGACACAAATACATATGCGCTCTGCTCAGATTACCGAAAGGATAAAATCACCAAGATGATGATGATGTTGTTTAATAATTTCAAAACTAAATATTTCTGCACCCAAACAGAAATACCTACCATGTCCTGGAAAGGTCCCCTTCAGCCTGCTTGGTAAATTACACCTCATTTTACCACCTTCCATATGCCATTTCTGATGGCTTTGAAAAAACAGCTGAAAGAAAGTCATCTTCAAACCTGCATGCACTGTTTTCAGGAAGAGAATTTTCCCGGTCCATCTCCTGCACACTAATCAACCCCATGAAATATCCTGGCATCCATGCTCAGAAGCAACCTTCGGGGCAGGAAAAGGGCTCCCGTCCACTGCACGCTCCAGGCCCCTTCTGCAGGCCGACTCCAAGCTCAGCTGTGTGGGACGGGCCCTGGCCAAGGAGAGCCCTGCTAAAGGCTCACACTCCGCCCCAAGCACCCACAGGCACACGGATAGGAACAGTTGCTGCACCTGCCCTGAGCTCAGTAACAGTTGGGTTAAAATTAGTCAGAAGCCTGGGGTTGACTGCTTGGAAAGAGAAGAGGGCATGGGAGAAGGCGAGACCAGCCTGGAGGACCAACCTTGGAAAGGCGGCCTGGGTCCCTGCCAACTCTGCTGGAGAAAGGACAGGGAGGCACTGATTCTTAGATCAGGGCTGGGTGGCAGCTGCCTCAGAGCCTCAGGACAGGCCTGGTGGGTGGCAGTGTCCCCTCACTCCCCACTCAGATCCAGTTCTATGCCTCCCCTCTGAGAGGCCCTTCCCACTGCTTTCTACTAAATCCAGTCTGCCTGATTCTTCAGAACTCTCCTACATGATCTACACAAATTCTCCTACATTAATCCTGGTCATTTTGGAAGATGTCTTTTCAGTCCATGGTCTGAAACAGTCAAATGGAAGAGATGTGTAAAAGACCTAAGTGGTATGCCCCAGTCAAATGCAGACTCGCGCCCACCGGCCCAGACTGGTGGATTGGGGTGTGGGCAGATGCATCTTTCAGGGCTGGGAATGCGTCCTACTCCTTCCACTACAGATCACTGGGCTTCCGTTTTCCTCTTGGGAACTGGCTTAATGCAAAAGTGATGATGCTAACCACATGTCTTCTTTACAAGAGGTTTACTGCTTTTAATGAAATAAACAAAGAAGCAGAGCTGGGTGCCAACCTGTGGCTTCAGCGGACCGTCCCTGATCCAGAGCCATGGTCTAGAGCACACGCTCCAACTCCATCCCACCCCGCTCACAGGCAAGAAAGGGAAGCCGAGGATGAGGGGAGGTGTTTGTGCTTTCTACGGTCTGTCGGGTCAGTTTTATGATTAATGCAAACCGAAAGACCCCGGACCAATATTCAGTGACACGGGATTCAGCACCAAGCACTGACCAGGGTGTCAGTGATCACCTTGACATACTGGTTGGCACTGGCTATTGCCATTGCCAGGCTGATTAACGTCACAGGTAGACAAGGGAGGCTGGCCTTCCCCTTTAACTGTAACATTGCCCAATATTCAATTTTCCAGGTTATAAAAGCAGATGTTTAAATCTAGGCATTTAAGACTCTGAAGACATCTCCCAAAGCAGAGTTCACTAGGAACGACAATCAGATCTGATACGCTGAAGAAGAGAGCATTCAAGACGGTGTGTAGGAGTTCCCTTTGTGGCTCAGTGGTTAACGAATCCGACTAAGAACCATGAGGTTGCGGGTTCGATCCCTGGCCTTGCTCAGTGGGTTAAGGATCTGGCGTTGCCGTGAGCTGTGGTCTAGGTTGCAGATGCGGCTCGGATCCCGTGTTGCTGTCGCTGTGGCGAAGGCCGGCAGCTATAGCTCCTGTTAGACCCCTAGCCTTGGGAACCTCCATATGCCGCGGGTGCGGCTCTACATAAAAGGCAAAAAGACAAAAAGACAAAAAAAAAAAAGATGGTGTGTAAATTCTGATACAGTCTCTAAGAAAGAGATGGCCAACCTTTAGGGCGCGTCTTGATTTGGCATGTAAAACTAACTTCAAGTTAAAAATACTTAGCATTTCTTTGGAAGGGTGGTCCTTTATACTTTCTTATAAAGCTCTTCTGTTTTTTTCCATTAGACTTGTGTGCTCCCCTAGGAAAGGAGCCACGTTTATCTCCTCCGCAGCCACCCTGCTACATACCCCCCACACCAGGGACCAAAATCCAGCGTACCTTTTAGACAGGTGCTCCAAACGGGTTGTTGACACTTGATGCGGCTTTCCAGCTCTTGAGCTTGGTGAGAGTTTCCATCTCATAAAGATATGCACACACAAAACCAAAGGCCCCAAAAAACTGATTGTAGATAAGGACGCCCTTTGGCAAACATCAAACATCGCTAATTTCCCAAAGCCTCTGTGGCTCCATCAGAAGGCCAGCAGAGTCACAATGGCTACTTAATGATGAAACTCTTCCAGGTGCTTTCATATTAACATGGTCCAGTGTAATATCAAGCTGAAAAGAATAAAGGTTAATATATTCTATTAGTCCCAATTGTCATAAAAATTTTACCTAACAATATGGTTCATTAAATGCTGAATCTAACAATTATGTTCACCATAATAGAAATTATTCAGACAGATATGATCTGAATAGTTGTGACTTATTAATTTAGACACAAATTTAATTAGCAATTGATTTCAATTGTGTCTCCCCCGAACAGTAAGTTTTGTGGAAAAGCATGCCGGAAAAAAAATACATAGACTCAGAAACATCAGGTAACAACAAAGGAAGCAACCACTCTGCTTTCAGAAATGTTTTTCCCTGAAACAAGAACAACAAAACTGATTCCAGGCAGCTTGAAGAGGTGACTCTTTTCCGTCCCATCTGAAACACTGCTCCTGACCCGAGGGGTAATGACACCCAGCGGGCTGGACTAGCTGCAGTGGTGCAGACCCACTCACGGAGCAGAGGGAACGTTAGAGCCCCAGGTTCTTCTGGATCCACTGGAAACCCCAGGTCTAAATGGAGACCTGTCACCGTGACTTCTACCTCCTGTCCCCTGGGGTCCTAGAGAAAACCCAGTGCTATCTGTCATCATCTCCACGGGTTCTGCAGTCTCATTCTCGGAACCAAACTTTTGCCTTCCTTCTTTGGCATCAAACACAAAAGAACGCTATCCATAATGCAAAAAAAAAAAAAAAAAAAAAATGGAGACAGAACTAGAGAGAAGAATGCTTTGTTTTCAAAAAGGAAAAATGATTCTTTCGGTGGCCCTTTAATCAGTTCTCCACACTCAACTCCATTCCTACCCCTCACTAGATCTCACAGACCAATAGCTATTTTCCTTTTAGAAAAATGAAACATTTGGCAGAAGCATGATGCTCCAAGAGGCTGGGGTAGGGCGATGACAGAGGAGAGAGGAAGAAGAGGAAGGAAATGGAAGAGAAGCCTTCCTTCTCCTCACTCTTCCTTCCACTGGCCTCAACCCTAACTGGCTTCCCTCCTGCTGGTTACATGCCTTGGACTATCAGGGATTGTTAACTATATCCCTTTAGCAAATACATATATTAATACAGGAGTAGACACTCGGGATTCTGAATTTACATCTTTCTCCATTCAGGTTGTGGTCCCTTAATACAATTCTCCACTAAAAGAAAGCCAGGCTTCTTGGTGGGTTGGCTGATCCTAGGTCTGGGATGTGCAATACAAAAGATAAGCCTGAAACACTGAGTCAGACCAGGCAACCACTAAGGCTACTGGGTCTTGTCAAAAGGATTCAGGTACCAACTTAAAGGAGCTCGAAATGAAAAGAGTTGGAAAAACTTTATTGAAACACACCAAATACATTATAAATCCATGATTTCCTAACGATACAAAACAACAACAACAAACCTCACTGGTCATCTTTGGGGGATAAAAGAAAATCATCTCCTCACTTGAGCACTGGTCCATAAAGGGAAAGAGTCAATCATTTACTTGGCTTTTCTCTATCTTAAAGTAAACAAACAGTTAATGAGAAGTTTCTCTATATAGAAGTATTCCAGCTGATTTAAAAAAAAAAGGAGGAATGGTAAAATTTCTACATCACAACTTTGTGATTCTAATCAGTAATGAAGCTAGGCAATGATCTTCACTGGTTGCTGACATCACAAAAAGAAAGATGACCGGACATTATGTGCCTCTGGTGGATATACAGAACACCCATGAAGTATCTTCTACCAAATGTCCTTGCAAATTCATTAAATTTGGTTACAGTGGAACAAATGTTTGTATTCCCCCAAAATTTGTGTGTTGAAATGCTGATCCCTGATGTGATGGTGTTTGGAGGTGGAGTTTGGGGACGATAATCGGGTCATGAGAGCAGAGTTCTCGTGGACAGGACTAACGCCCTTATAAAAAGAGGCCAGAGAGCCGGCCAGCTGTATCTGCCGAGTGAAGGTACAGCAGCAAGTCAGCAGTCTGCAACTCAGAAGAGGACCTTCATTGGAACCAAACTACGCTGGCACCTGATCTCAGATTCCAGCCTCTAGAACTGTGAGAAGTCAACCTCTGCTGTTTATAAGTCACTCAGCACTCTGGGCTATTGATAGGACTTTGAAGTAAAACACTGATCAAGCCTCTAGATCTAATTACCAGTGTGTAGGACATACTGGAGGCAGAAGAAGACTTCCGAAGAGAGCACTTGACTGCATCTAGCAAAATTAAGAATGTAGAAACTTTACAAGGACAAATCACCTGTTTTTCTTTTAACCCATAAGTCACAAGGGAAACTCGACACAAAAATAGGAAAAGAAAGAGGAATGGGGAAACCAGTGGCTTGAAAGAGACTTTTTTTGAGCCACACCAACTAAGTTCAATGTGTGGACTTTGATTCTTCCTTCAAACAAACCAACTGAAAAAATAGTTATGAAATAAGCAGGGAAATTTGAAAGCAGACGGGACATCTGATGCTATTAAGGACTTATTATCAAGTGCAACAATGGTAAGGTAGTTATGTGGGGTTTTTCAATTAATGAGTTTTTGTCTCAAACAGACTCGTACATACTGAACTATTTACTGGCAAAGTGATGCGATGCAGGATGAGGGCTGGGGTGAGGTCCTCAGCTGGTACAAAGGCAGAGTCAGCACCTGAGAGGAGATGCCCACCAGTGTCGTCATCCAGGCACCTCACCTGCTTCTCCCTGTTCCTGGCCCTCAGATGCGCTGGAATTTGCTTCAAAATAATCCAACAGTAGGGAGAGAATGGTGGCTGGCAATATACATGAAACAAGATTTGAAACTTTCTATACCAAAAAATATGAATTTTAAAAATCCTTAAAATTGATCACGCTTTTATTCTTTTATTTTAAGCCGAAAGTAACTTTTGAAATAACTGACAGTAATTACTGTTTTCAAATATACCACCTCTCCGCATTAGGCTGTGAGCTCGTTCATATCAGATCTTATTCAGCTTTGATTGACTGACTCAGAAATACATGTAGCATATCTCTGAAAGCCAAGCTCTGTGCTAGGAGCTGGAGACGCAACACTGAACAAGAAAGTCCCTGACCACAGGACACTTACATTCTAGCAAAGGACATTGCTGCCATGGAGTAAAACCTGATGCAAAAGGGAGGGGTTGCTGAGACAGAAAATCACAGAAAAAAAAAGAATGTATTTGAGGACAGGAGGCTGGAGAAGGCGTCCCTGACGTGGGGCTGCTTGAAGTGAAACCTAGAGGAGAAGGAGGAGTCACTTACATCAAGAGAGAGAAGAGAAGTGCAGGCAGAGGCAGCAGGACAACTTACAGAAAGAGCTGGCATGTTCAAGAGAGCAAGACTAGTGGCACATAACCAGCAAGGGGCAGGGAGGAGCAGATAAGGCTGAAGAGACGGGCACGGCTTAGGTCATTTAAGTATTTACAGTCATAACACGACGTTCGCTCGTTTGTTTTTTAATTTTATATCCACTATAACAATGGGCGTGTCTGGTACATAACGAATTCAAAGCATCCATCTGGATTAACTCCTCTATTTGGAAAGCTTCTCTCTTGGAACCTTTTATGGATCAATTCTTCAATCTGTACCAACCTCAGTTGTGTTGATTTCTCAAGTCTCTCTGTTCACTCCAGGAAACCTACTGAAACTGGTCTATTTAACTCCTTCCCTGCTTCAGCACAGGTTTGGCTGAAAATAAAATGATAATGAGTCTGAGAGTCCCTCATGCTTTTCCACGGCTTGAAGTGAGCTGCAAGGTGGAATTAATTGGGGCTGGCAGGACTGGAAATTGGACATCGCCTCTTAGTTCCAGGGGCTTCCTCATTTGGTCTGAAATAAATTTCTGGAATGTCAAGCATCCCCATATTCAAAGGTAAGTGTATGTGTATATTCCAAAGCCAAATAAAAATGTCTTTTGGATTCCCTGCCATTTTCTATTACTAGTGATACAGTTCCCCTCATTTAGTGCCTATGATCAAGAATTAACGTTACGCCTCCAATACAAATGAATGGGAAAGGCAACAGAGAGGAAAGGTTTTCAAAATAGGCTGAAATAGAAGCAATCTGTCTGTATCTAATTTGTTGGGTAAAAGGACTTTCACTTATTAAGAGAACAAGGTGATCGAGTTTGACGTCTTAAAAGAGAGAACAAATGGAATGTTCTCTTTCTTCATAATTGTTCACATTTAATGGCATTACAAGGGCATGTTAGCTATTCCAACTGCAGCAATTTAATGAAAATCTATGCATAGTGCTGGCATTGATATGTTAATGCTGGGCAGGAAATACAAACCTTTAGGGAACTGAACGCTAAAGAGGGCACCAAGGGGCTTTGTTCACAACGCACCTGCATTTGGGCTCCGAAGGAGAATAGCCTGGAACATGCTGTTCCTTCCCGCAACCAAGAGGGTATGGGTTCAGGGAGCCAAGGGAGACGAAGACAAGAAGATGACCAGCTGGGATCTCCATGGTCTAGAAGAGCCACAGAAGGGAGCAGATCCTGCCACCTGGAACTTAACCCCCGTCTTCAACCCCAATCCATGACCTCGCAGGCCTTCAAAAATTTAAAATCCATTTTTAGCAAGTCTTCCCGGATGAACTCCATCCAACTTGGGCACCCCACTTGGGTTCCATCTCCATTTGCACAGGGTGATGTGTTGCTTCAAAGAACACAATTTACCGATACATTGTTCCAGATCATTTCATGTGAGTATTTTTGTGTTCATCTGAGAAATCAGGTGCTTGGAACTTTTCCCTCTCATTTGGGAATTCAGGTATAAAGTCAATTTTCTATAATTGTTGGTGGCGTTATTCCCAGAAGGGGAACTACTGGATGACATTTCCATCAGAGACGAAAACTGACCAGCCATTTTGTTTAAACACTGCTTGGTCACTGGAATTCCAATTCAGTTGGTATAATTCGCATTGATTCCTCCCATATGCTCCTTCGTCAGTCCCCAGGATCTCCACTTCCTTCTCCTGCCCCTTTATCAGTACGCTCTGGACACACAGACATCTGCCCAGAGGCAATTACTTCTGCTGCCAATACGGAATTTCACACTCACACACACAAAAGTAAAAACAAAAGTGTAAAGGAGACTAGTAAAAAGAAAAAGGAAAAAGGGAGGTTTTGACTCATTTCCTTAAGGCTCTTGGGCCTGCTTTCTATTAAATTTGTGGACGGATTTCTTCCAGTCTGTAGACAGACAGAACATGTGGTCATTTACTTTCATGGCTGACTGGACATCTTCTCATGTGAAACCAGTGACCTGCCTGTTACTCAAAACCACAGCCCCTTCAGCAATCCCCTCTTTACATGCTTACACCACCCCCCAAAATCTCAGGAGAAAGGGTTCTAAGACCATGAAGCCGAAAAGCAGGATTGTTGATGATAAAGCTGCAAAAGGGTGACACGAGGCCATACCTGGAGCAGATACCAAGGATTTTAGAGCCTCTTGAAAAGCTGTCTGTGAGTTCAGCTTCTATTCATTCCTCCACACGGAGAAGCATGAAACATGTACAGCCTGAATCAGGATATCTATACTGGCTTGTCCCCTCCTTCTCTTTGCCACCCTGCTGGTGCCACCTTGAATTCCATCTCCTAAATACAGACCCCTTGGCACCCCCAGGACTGATAAGCCTTCACTCCTGACCACGTCTAGAACTCTCTGCCCGGAGAATGCTCCCTGTGCGCCCAGTCTCGCTATCAGATTGTGTGCTTTGAGGGGAGAGACAGAGCTTCATTCAGTTTTTATTCCCACAGGTTCCAAAATAGCATCAATCAATTTTTTCAATAAATATTGATCAATCTAGGAGTTCCCGTCGTGGCGCAGCGGTTAACGAATCCGACTAGGAACCATGAGGTTGCGGGTTCGATCCCCTGGCCTTGCTCAGTGGGTTAAGGATCCGGCATTGCCGTGAGCTGTGGTGTAGGTTGCAGACACGGCTCGGATCCCGCGTTGCTGTAGCTCCAATTGGACCCCTAGCCTGGGAACCTCCATATGCGGCAGGTGCAGCCCTAAAAAAAAAAAAAAGCCAAAAAAAATACTGGTTAATCTAAAGTCTTAACTCCCAAAGGACCAGAACTGTGTTTTGTGAGATATCTCCAAGTAGAACTAAATATAAACTATTACATAAGAATTAATGAACACTGCCTCCGGATCAGTAAGTGGGAAGTTAGAATCTGAGTTAGGTGAGGGTGGAGAGGGGGTGAAATAGCAAAGGGAATGAAGAAATCCATTCTAGTCTTCCCCCTTCCAACTTTTAGATATTCTCCTACCCAAGCCTGACCCCAAACCCCCATCACCATGAGAAGCAAAAGAGTTCTTCCTCCTCTAAGATATGACTTCAGTGAGGACGGTGGTGGAAGGAGGCGTAGGGATTGAACCCTGGGAAACATCTGCTGTCAGAGCAGAGAGGACCTAGGAGATTCTCTTAGTCCAATCCTTCACGTTTAACAGATGAGAAAAATGAGATTCAGAGAGGATATACAACTGACTGAGTCATGGAGTTGATTCTGGCCAAAACAAGGATTAGAATACAGGTTTTCTGACCCCGGTCCTATATTTTGAACTAAGTCAGTTAACTATTTCTCTTTAATAAGAGTGATATTGAGAACAGAAGTGAACAGCTAGAATGAATCTACTAAAAGCTGGGAGACTCACGGAGGTTTTTTTAAAGCTACCTATAGCAAATCTACAAGAGATACAAATAGAGTGACTTACAAAAGCTGTAATAAAGGGACGATAATATAAAGTGTTCACAAGGATACAAAGTACACTACTGATGGGCACAGCCACTTCAGAGAACTAGTTAGCAGTATGTGGTAAAGTTGGAGGTGCAGAGTCCCTTTAACCTAGTGGTTCCAATTCTAGGTACAGAGACTTCCTACACACGCATGAGGTAATAGATGCTCATTAATGTGAATGACATTAGAAATAACAGCCAAAAGACAGCCAGATCAGATTCCCCAGGAAACAGGCTCTGAGATGGAAATCTCCATACAGGAGGGTCTGAAGCAGCAACACCTATGGGACTGACGCCAGGAGGACTAGGCTGAGGGCAGAGTTGCAGTGCACTGCAGCCGTAGCAGGGGTCTCAGGCAATCCTGCGGAGAACTCTGGATCTGACATGGCCCCTCAAAGTTGAACCCAACTGAGTCAAGAAGTTCGGTCCTCATGAACCAGTCACTGGATATGAACTGCCCCAGGAACTCTGGATCAATAGCTCCCTTGGCTGAAGGCAAGGACTAAAGGACTCTGCTGTGACCCATATTAGCAGCCAACATTCCCTGCGCTGGGGAGAATGAGTGTCTTGGTCCTAAAGAAAGAATCAGGCCTCGCTCAGGGTTAAGGATCTGGTATTGCCGTGAGCTGTGGTACAGTCAACAGATGGGGTTCGGATCCTGCATGGCTGTGGTGTAGGCCCACAGCTACAGCTCTGATTCGACCCCTAGCCTAAGAACTTCCAAATGCTGTGAATGTGGCCCTAGAAAGACAAAAAAAAATTTTTTTTAATTAAAAAATTTAAAAGAGAATACTATGTACAATGCTATGGCAATAAACTTGAAACCTAGATTAAAAATAGTGATTTCACAGGAAAACATGAATTATAAGACTCAAAAAAATATGCATCAATGGACAAATAGCCTTTGAAAAGATTCTGCCAAACATTCATAGAACAGAAAATGGCCTATTTATATCATATGTTGCATAGCATGGAAAAATATGGAAAACTACTATACTAATTTTATAAAGCTAGCATAGCTCCAAAACCAAAAATGGACAAGTAAAACACAAGAAAACAAAATTATAACCCAGTATCACCTGTGAACAGATGCTGCAATAGCCCTAAATAAAATACTAGCAATTTATTAGCAGCATAGTAAAGATATTCATGAATCATAATCAAGATCATTTCATCCTATAAATACAAGGATAGTTCAAGCATCTATTATTGTTAACCACTGTACTAATATATTAAAAGAAAAATCAACATAATTATCTCAATAGATGCTCCCAATTTATAATGTTGATTATCTATGATATCAATGATTACAATGGCCCAAGTGGCTCAAGCAGCTCACAAGGACTGGCACAATCTAACCCACTCTTAGCTCTCTGACTTCATCTTTTTCAAGTTCCCTGGATGAGGGGTGAAGTACTATGCAGAGATTTCAGAAGTCAGGCGCTGCTGGGGAGATCCTGAGCTACAGACTCAGCCAGTGTGGACAGATCCTGATGAAAATCCAAGGCTTTCAGTACTAGAGTTTTACAGAATTTGACTGTCGAGTAAAGGGTACACAGGATCCCTCTGAATTATTTCTTACAACTTCACGTGAATCTCTGATGATCTCAAAATTAAAACTGTAATTATGGAAAAATGAAGGCCAAAAGAAATGCTCTCAAATAAGCCCAAACTGAAAGAAAGAAAAAAAAATCTGAGCAAATTCATCATCAGCATTTCCGGATGACACTAAAGGAAGTTCTCAGACTGAAGAGGATCCCAATGGAGAACCGAAGTACGAGAAGGAATAAACAATCCCAGAGGAGAAAATGTGTGGATAAATATAAAAGGCATTTTAAAGCAAGAATATTAACAATGTCCAAAGTAGCAAACACACATAATCACCACCACCAACAACAACAACCCTTTAACCCAGTAATTACACATCTCAGAATGTGCCCTGGAGAAACACATTAACACACACATGCTCGAGTTCCCATTGTGGCTCAGTGTGTTAAGAACCTGACTAGTATCCATGAGGATGTGGGTGCGATCCCTGGCCTTGCTCAGTGGGTTAAGGATCTGGCATTGCCACAAGCTGCAGCCTAAGTCACAAATACAGCTCAGATCCTGCATTGCTGTAGCTGTGGCATAAGCCTGGAGCTACAGCTCCAATTTGACCCCAGCCTGGGAACTTCCATATACTGTGGGTGCAGCCCTTAAAAAAAAGAAGCAAAAGCAACATATACATGCCAAAGGAGCCATGTATAAAGACTTCACTGCAGTTCTGTTAGCAATAACAACAAACTGAAAGTAACAAGAATATCCATCAATAGGAGATGGCTAAATGAATTATGTACATACAACGAAAAACTTTGCAGCAGTTAAAAAGAGTGGAGTTATATTTACTTGTGCTAATATGGAAAGAGTTTTTGAAAAGGAAGTAACAGAAAGATATGCGCAGTGCAGTCCCATGTAGATAAAACATTACAATTTTCTAGTGTAGGTATGTACACATATATGTAACACTTATGAGCAATTACTGTATACCAGACATTGTTTTAAATGCTTTATACAAATTAACTCTTTTAATCCTACCAAACCCCTAGGAAATAAGTACTGTTATTGTCCCCATTTTTGCAGGGAGAGAAACAGTCAGAAGTAACTTGCCCAAATAAGTCCTCTGGTAAGTGACAGGACAGGAATCCAAACCCAAGCAGATGGGGTCCAGTCTGTGCCCTTCCAATCATGCCCTGGAGAGGGGCTCAAACGATGCACTCCGTTTTGTTTGTTTGTTTGTTTGTTTGTTTGTTTTTTGTCTTTTTCAGGGCTGCACCCATGGTATATGGAAGTTCACAGGCTAGGGGTCAAACCGGAGCTGCAACTGCTGGCCTGCACCACAGCCACAGCAATGTGGGATCAGAGCCGCATCTGTGATCTATGCCACAGGTCATGGCAACGCCTGATCCTTAACCCACCGAGCAAGGCCGGGGATCAACCCAAACCCTCATGGCTACTAGCTGGGTTCTTAACCCCCTGAGCCACAATAGGAACCCCAAGATGCACTCCAAATTTTTAATAGTGGCCTCCTCTAGTCAGAAGAATGAGTTTAGGGTGCTTAGGCCAGAGACACCTTAGCTTTATCTGTACTATTTGAATGTTTAACAAGAATAAACTCATGTATTGTTCAGGAATTTAAAAATAGCAATGAAAGGGAGTTCCCATTGTGGCACAGCAGAAACGAATCCCACTAGTATCCATTAGGATGTAGGTTCAATCCCTGGCCTCGCTCAGTGGGTTAAGGATCTGGCATTTCCGTGAGCTGTGGTGTAGGTCATAGATGCAGCTCAGATCCTGCATTGCTGTGGCTGTGACAAAAGCCAGCAGCTGTAGCTCTGATTCTCTGATTCGACCGCCCAACCTGGGAACTTCCATATGTTCTGTTGTGGCCCTAAAAAGAAAAGAAAAAACTAAAACTTGAAAGGAAAGTGATGAACCTTACCAGAAAAAAAAAAAGTTTGGAATGTTTTGGAATGAATTAAAAAGTTTATTCAGTGGTGGCATGATTCTACACCAAGAATAAGGTCTCTACATAGAAAAATATGTAACATAAATACGAAGAAAAGCACTTTATAAAGTGGTTTCAGAAAGTGCACTTACTGTTATCAAAATATCTCATCAAGTAAGAAAAAACTGTTCACGAAAGTTGAAAAGTCACAAGACAGGAACGTGTTTTGGAAGAAAGCCAAGACTACAAGCATTTTCCTATTTATGAATGTGGGGATTCACATTGGTCTCAGCCTGATCAGGAATCAATGGCATTAAAACACATATAAACCTGGCAAATAAGTTCTTATTCCAGTTGTTTCTTGCAGTGGACATATGGATAGAATTAAAAGCATCCTACTCTCCAAGTCATTGATTACTACATCTAGGCTATAACTTGCTGGTTCGCTTTATACTCTAAAAGGGATTAAAGTGACCCCTCCTTAACCTGAGCCACACCTGGGGGCTCCGTAATTAGGCTGGACTCTGATGAGACGGTTGGTTGCAGAAGTAAGCTGTACAGTCCACCACGCACAACCAGGGAGAAGCAACAAAGGACAAGGTGAAAGGCAGACGGCTCAGCGCAAGAGGACGCCCTGGAAGCCCCGAATGAGTTCACTCGGGGAGGCGGCAGTCTCTGGAAGGGGCTCATCAGCCGCACATGCCATGGGCCTTCTCTGGAAGCCCGACAGCCACAGCAAATCAGAGGAGCCCGTCCGTCCTCTGGAATTCCCAGGGATCACAGGCCAGCCAGCTGGTGATGGGCTGCCAAGGGTGGTGCTGAGTTGGGAGTTTCTCACTCTGAGCTCAGGGCTCCGGCAGGCAAAACCTTAGGTCAAAACCGGACAGCTAAGGGACAGAGCAATCACATCGAAGAATCTCAGGGCTGGATGAGACCCTGACAAGTCGTTGAAACCTTCCCCTCCAGCCTTCACAGTTGAGGACAACCTCCCCGCCCCACCATCCCCCTTTTTTACTGAAATAGAGTTGACTTATAACGTTGTGTTAATTTCTGCTCTACAGCAAAGTAATTCAGTTACACACATAGCTGTGTTCTTTTTTATATTCTTTTCCATTATGATTTATCTCAAGATATTGATCACAGTTCCCTGTGCTGTACAGCAGGGCCTCATTGCTGATCCATTCTAAATGTAATAGTTTGCATCTACTACCCTCAAAGTCCCCGCCCATTCCTCCTCCCCTCCCCCGGCAACCACAAGTCTGATCCTATGTCTGTGAGTCTGTTTCTGTTTTGTAGACAGGTTCCTCTGTGTCATATTTTAGATTCTCCATATAAGTGACATCATATGGTATTTGTCTTTCTCCGTCTGGCTTACTTCACTTAACATGAGAATCTCGAGCTCTACCCATGTTGCTAAAAATGGCATTATTTCATTCTTCTTATGGTTGGGTAAGGTTCCATTGCATATATGTACCACATATTTATCCGTTTATCTGTCGTTGGACATTTAGGTTGTTTCCATATCTTGGCTATTGTGAAGAGTGCTGCCACGAACATAGGGGTGTGTGTATCTTTTCGAATTATAGTATCGTCCAGATACATGCCCACGAATGAGATTTCTGGATCACACGGCAGCTCTATTTTCAGTTTTTTAAGGAACTTCCATACTGTTTTCCATAATGGCTGCACCAAAACATACATTCCCACCACCAACGCAGGAGGGTTCCCTTTCCTCCACACCCTTTCCAGCATTTGTTATTTGTAGACTTTTCAATGATGGCCATTCTGACCAGTGTGAGGCGGTATCTCATAGTTTGTGTTGCCCCTTTTTTTATTATCACTATTATTTTAAAAGAAAGATTCTACAACCTCCCCCTGTCAGGAATTCCTCCCTGAGATTAACACCAAATTCTCCTTGGGGTGTTTGGAAACTTTTTCTATCCCTAGAAGAGCTAGAGATGAAATACAAGACTCAAAAAATATACTGACAAACTTCCTTGAGCTAAAAAAAGATGCCAACTTTAAGAAACTATATACACAATTGCAGTCTTATAAAATAGGTACAAGGAGTAGCTAGAAAAAGGAGCTTTAATGTTACAAAGGGGGGTTATTTTACTTATTTATTTTTATTTTATTTATTTATTTTTTATGGCTACACCTGCAGCATATGAAAGTTCCCAGGCTAGCAGCTGAATCAGAGCTGCAGGTGCCGGCCTACGCCACAGGCACAGGAACACTGGATCCAAGCCCCGCCTGTGACCTACACCACAGCTCACAGCAACGCCAGATCCTTAACCCGCTTTGCAAGGCCAGGAATCAAACCTCATCCTCATGGAGCCTATGCCAGGTCCTTAACCTAGGAGCCATAAAGGGAACTCCATGAAGGGAGGTTTTTTTGGGGTTTTTTTTGTTGTTGTTGTTTTGTCTTTTTGCCTTTTATGTAGAGCCACACCTGCAGCATATGGAGGTTCCCAGGCTAGGGGTCTAACAGGAGCTGTAGCTGCCGGCCTACACCACAGCCACAGCAACGCGGGATCCGAGCCGCGTCTGCGACCTACACCATAGCTCACGGCAACGCCGGATCCTTAACCCACTGAGCAAGGCCAAGGATCGAACCCGTAACCTCATGGTTCTTAGTCGGATTCGTTAACCACAGAGCCATGAAGGGAATTCCAGGAGGTTATTTTTAAAATGGAATTATTTCATGATTTTCAAAGTGGATTATCATGGGTTTTGTTTTTTGGGTTTTTTTTGTTTTTTTGCTTTTTTTTTTTGCTTTGTAGGGCCGCACCCATGACATATGGAGATTCCCAGGCTAGGGATCCAACAGGAGCTATAGCTGCTGGCCTACACCACAGCCAAAGCAACGCCAGATCCTTAACCCACTAAGCGAGGCCAGGGATCAAACTCACAACCTCATGGTTCCTAGTCAGATTCGTTTCCACTGCGCCACTATGGGAACTCCTATCATGTTATCTTTAAAAGTGATTATTTACAGAATAGCAAATGCTTCATAGAAAATTTTAATAGGCAAGTTAAAAGTTACCCATGGCCCACGGCTGTATCTATCCGTCAGTCACAAAAATACATAAATATATAGGTTTAGCGCTCCCCAACCCACCAGGTGGGACCACAAGGCTTCCTGGAATTTTCATGTGTTCGATGAGATGGAACCATGGTCCTAGCTGGGGAGGCTGGCAGGCAGATTCAAAATACCCAAAGAAAAGTGATAAATGAAGATAGGTTCAGGACAGACAGCAGAATCAAAACTATCCAGTTGCCAAGCAGGTGGTATCATTATGCTTCTTGGAAGGTTTATCCAGAATGAAGCAGGACGCAGCCAGGGACTGCTACCCAGGAGGCAGGGTCCAACCTCCGCAGCTGAACCGGGAGCCAGGCCCCCAGAGCAAAGGAGACCGAGGCAGAAGGCCCACAAGAAAGCATCCTGTTGGGGAGGGACATTGCCTGCCAAGTTCTGAGCCCGAAACGCACTCCAAATACCAAGTACTAGTAGGAATGGGGGACCTATTCTGTATTGACTTGGTTCTCTTTGATTCTAGATTTGCTGATGGCAGGTGCCTGGAAGGGCTAAAGCAGGTGGTGGCAGCAGTTATAAGGGACCCGTTGTGATGAGATGCTGTCATCAAGTAGCAAATAATCTCACAGACATATATTGTATGTTAGAGACTGTTTTTTGTCCAGTGTGTTTTGGACTTCAGGGCGAGATCCAAAGGTCATGAAATTAGCAGCTCTCAGCCGATTGGTTTTTGTTCAGTTTTGTTGTGAATACAATGGAATGGAGTGGCATGGCATGACATGGCATTGGATGGAACCAAATCCATTGCATTTGCGAAGCCTAGGCATTATTTCACGGAAATTTATTTTGGGGGGGGGGTGAGACACAGAGAGAGGCTGAGACAGAGAGAGAAACAAAGACATAATATGACGTAAAAGTAATTTCCAGGGAGTTCCTCCGGGGCATAGCATTTCAGGATCTGGCACTGACACTGCTGTGGCTCGGGTCACTGCTGTGGCATGAGTTCAATACCTTGCCTAGGAATTTCTGAATGTCACAGATGCGGCCAAAAAAATAATAATAATAATAACTGCCACTATGAATCACAATTTAAAAAATTCTAAAGTCAGTGAACAAATCGACCCCTCTTGTTTTACAGGTCAGTAAATTAAGCACCAAGATGGGGAAGGGACCACAGAAGGAATATCCTAGTCTGAGTCCTTCTGCCACACCCACCCATAAAGACCAAGCTCTCCGAACAAAAAAACTCAGGATACACAATAAACGCATTTCTGCAAACACTCTTAATGGATATCAAATAAAATTACATTTTTGTTGTGCACTTCATAAATTATGCTAATTGAGAACAATAAAACACAACCGGACTTTCTCAGAAGCATCTCAGGCATATAGCTGCTAACTATAGCCTGCTACCTCTCCACAGTTACCATAGCTATTAGAGCCTGCTGCATGCTCTGCCCACAAAACAAAAGCCAAACCTGCAATTTGGATATTTGGCCACTAGGTGTCCTACCATAGAGACATATTCTAAACAACAAGACTTCAATGTTTCCTCTTTTGGTAAAATGATATAATCTGGTATTAAAATTCATATAATGAAGCCTAAAAAATTGTCTTAAGGCAAAAAATAAAATTATATTTTAAAATCCTTTAAACTATATTTTCAAAAGGTACAATCTAGTATCTTTCTCTCTGATCCATATTATGATTTTATCAGTTCACCCAAAATTTCAGATTCATCAGAAGCCCCTAAAGTTGGTTTATCCTCATTCTCAGGCTTCCTTGGCACCAAGCTCCCTGAGCCACTCGGCTCCCAGGGGCCTAATATAAATATATTTCTTTCTAGACATCTAAGATTATCAACGAAAAGAACTTTTTTTTTAAGCTCCCTGTTCTCAGAGTCTTGCTTCTTTTCATTCTACTGAGCAGGAAGAGAAGGCTTCGGGTAACATGAAGCCATAAGCGCTTCTTAATCAGTCTTGCTCCTCAATACTTTCTACTTTATCTCCTTTTATTCTCCCCCAACCCTTCAGTTTTCTTCTACTGGGACTCAGACTGAATGTGTATCCTGTACTCTACCGCTTCATAAGTTGCGTCCATTATCCAGTGTGATTCTCAGAAAAATGCTGGTAGCGGGACTAGAAGGTATCCCCAGTTTATAGAAGAGGAACTTAAATCCAGCAAGGTGAAGTGAATTGCCAACGCCTCACCACTAAGAAAAGTCCAAAGTCAGGGTCTATGACCACAAGCCCAAGGTGTTTGCTAGTGTTTATTAGTCAGGATCCAGTGAGGAGACAAAATCTACAAAGTAGCAAGGAAAAGTTCAATACAAAGAATTATTCAGAATAATAGGAAAGAAACTACTAAAAGGAACTCTGGAGAATAAAGGGGACTGTAGGCATAGGAAGCAGTCGCTACGTCTCTAGGGTTCCTATAGAAGGAACCCCACTCTAGGGCCGAGCACTAGAACTCATTGGGGAGGGTATGGCTGTGGCCCACTGGCTGGTGGGAAGGTTGGAATGCTACACAGCAGGCTGCAGGGCAGAAAACTATCTGCTGGGGGTGGAGAGAGCACCATGAGACTTCCTAGGAAGCAACCCACTGCAAGAGTGGACAACACTGGATGACCTGCCAGTCACTGGACCCTGGGCAGGAGCAAGAAGCCGTACACTGGAAGTAGGAAGAGAGGACCCTGCCTCCTGCGAAGCCTCTCAGCGCCCTTTACCAGCAAGGGTAATATTGCACCAGCTGGTAAAAGAGAAAAATGTTACAGCTCCCAGCTTCAGCACAATGCAGGGCAAAGAAGGCTGGATTTGGAGCCAAGAGAGAATGAATCAAGATCTGGGTACACTTAGCAATCCAAATGTGAGTGGTGTTTGATAAACAGAAGCACACCTGTCATTTCTTTAAAAGGCAATTTGCAGATGCTTGTTTCTTTGAAATCTGAGCATCGTGTCCCAATTGCAATGGAAGAGGGTGTTTTCTTTTGCAGGATGACACCATGCGGTATAATGATGAAAATATAAAGACAACACGGGAATTTCAAAACAGGCGATTTCTGAGGGGAAGGTGGCGAGAGGAAGGGTGCAGAGAGCTGCAGGAGGGTTCGTGGGTGTTTGTTATACTATCGTAGCCCATACCTTTTGAATGTCAGATATATTTTTTAAGGACATGATGAGACAAAGATTCAGGATTGCTTCTTAGAACTGGTTAATTTTCCTTAAGAGCTCTTTCTTAAGATCTTTTGCAGTTTCTATTACTTGGGTTCCTCCTTAAAAACCGCTTTATCTCTAGGTTCTGTCCTTAGCCCTTCTCCCCACTTACTCTCCACTCTCTCTGCATGATCTTGCCCAATTCCAGCAGTCCCTTCTCTGTAAAACCCAAATCTGATATTTCTCCCTTGGCTAGGGCTCCTGAGCCAGACTCCATTCACGCAACTGCTTCTCTGGTATCTCAACTTAGACCACTGGTACCTGAAATTCCCTATATCCAGACTGTACTGAGCATCTCGGCCCTGCATTTGCCTCCCTTTTTATCTCCTACCTTGATGGTCAGCATCAGCATCCACCACGTTGCTCTAACAAGAAATCCAGGCACTATCCCTAATATCTCCCTCATTCTCCAAATCTAATCACCAGGTTCTGTCAATTGCACTTTTTAGCATTTCTTACATTGACTTGTCCTCTCAATCCCCCCTATGAATTTCCTGGTTGAAACCACCATGGTCCCTTCTCCAGATGTCCCACACTTCTCCCTCTGTCTCCTTTCTGCTTCCCTCAATCCAAGTGTCCACTGGACTCAGACAGAATCCTATTACAGAACCCAATGGCCTGGAAGCTCCTTGGGGCAACGGTTTACGAGAAACCCTGAGACATCACTCAAGAAGATCGAAGATGTGGTGCCAGTTAACTCAGGTTCCAAAAGTTACACCACTGACAAAACATGAAATGGTCCCCATCCAGCCAGAGTGGATAGTGGCCCCAGAAGAGCTGGCCTAGCATGGCAGAATACTTCTGATAGTCACAAAGCGATTTTCTTGGCACAGGCTAGGCCATACCACCAACCTGGGATCAGCCAGATGGCAGGCATCTGAAGTCACCCATCTCTGTCTCTTGAAATGTTGAAACTCAGTTATTTATGGTACAGTTCTGATTAGCAAACAAGTGATTTATCTGAGCTAAATGTGAAGTCCTTTAGACTCACAGACATAAAGAACAAACTAGTGGTTACCAGTGGGGACAGGGGAGGGGGGGAGGGGCAAGCCAGGGCTAGGGGTTTAAGAGCTACAGATTATTATGCATAAAATAATCTACAAGGATATCTTGTACGTCATGAGGAATATAGCCAATATTTTATACTAACTATAAATGGAATATAACTTTTAAAACTTGTGAATCACAATACTGTATACCTGTAATTAATATAATATCATACATCAACTATACTTCAATTTTAAAAGGCTGTACTAATAAATTAATGAGTATAATAAAAAATAAATAAAATAAGCCTTGCAAGAAGTTTATTATTCGCAAAATGACACACATATACAAAAAAAAAATGAGAAGAAAAAAACTCAGAAAAATGGGAACACTTTTCATCTATATGGAAGCAAAAAATTTTTCAAAAATATTTTTAACACTACTGTGTAACCATATTTGTGTTACTCCTACATGTGATTAACTCCGTCCAGGTATATATACGTTTAGACAGGAAAAAAACATAAACCCAAAAAAAAAAAATCCAAATATGTTGAAAAGTTGTTATATTATTTTCAGAGGGAAAGAATTAACTCCATTTTGAACACAAAGAGATATATAATTTTTTATTACTAAAAAATCAGTTTCTATCCTCTAAAAATAAATATTAAACATACAGTTTTTCTAATTTGAAAAGATACATGCACCGCAATGTTCATCACAGCATGATTTACAATAGCCAAGCCATGGAAACAACTAAGTGTCCACAGACAGATGACTGGATGAAGATGTCACACACACACACACACACACACACACACACACACACAGTAGAATATTACTCAGCCATAAAAAAGAATGAAATAACGCTATTTGCAACAACATGGATGGACCTAGAGAGTATCATACTAAGTGAAATCAGCCAGAGAAAAGCAAGTATTATATGACATGACTTATATGTGAAATCTAAAATATGAAACAAATGAACTTGTTTACAAAACAGAAACAGGCTCACAGACATAGAAAACAAACTTATGGTTACCAAAGGGGAAAGAGAGGTGGGAAGGGCTAAATTAGGAGTTTGGGATTATCAGATATAAACCACTATATATGAAATAAATAAACAAGGTCCTACTGTATAGCACAGGGAACTCTATTCAGTGTCTTGTAATAAACTACAATGGCAAAGAATCTGAAAAAGAATACATATAGATATAGATGTATATACAACTGAGTCACTTTCCTGAACACCAGAAACACTTTCCTAACACAACATTGTAAATCAACGATACTTCAATGAAAATAATAGTAAATAAATAAAAAGACATACAGTCATACAAAGAAAAGACATACAGTATTTTTTTTTGTCTTTTTAGGGCCTCACCCATGGCATGTGGAGGTTCCCAGGCTAGGGGTCGAATCAGAGCTGTGGCTGCCGGCCTGCACCACAGCCACAGCGACGCTGGATCCGAGCCACGCCTGCGCCCTACACCACAGCTCATGGCAATACCAGATCCTTAACCCACTGAGCAGGGCCAGGGATCGAACCTGCATCTTCATGGATACAAGTCGGGTTCGTTACCCGCTGAGCCACGACGGGAACTCCAGTATTTTTTTTTTAAAGAGCTCCTTGAAAGGATATTAGCTCCTCACCAGCCCGGAGCACTGAAGACAACGTCCCTCAGGGTTTGGAGCCAGAGTGCTGGGAACAAAACTCCAAGTCCTACTGTGCATCAAGAGCCTCCGTTCCCACTCCCCCGCCTCCACCTCGCCCCTCTTTCCTCCAGCCGCTAACCCTGCTCCAACCACTGTGAGCCCCTCAGGTCCAGGCTGGAGTTCGCCTCCGCTGGGCCTTAGCACCACCCCACTCCCATCCCCAGGTCCCATCTCCTGAACAGCTCCTACCAGTTTTTCAGGTCTCAGGTAAGACTTCCCCTCTTCCTAAAAGTCTCCACAATCCTCCAAGACGTCTCCATTGGGTTTCCCTACCAGGCAATCCCGTCGCCTCTCTCATCACAGCGCTTATCATACTCACTTATAATTCTCTGTGGACAAGGCTGTCCTGTACACGTGTAATGTCCATCACCTCCAGGACTTTAGAGCTGTGTCCCCAGCCCCTAGCATAGTGCTTGGCACTTAAGAGATATTTTATAACTACCTATGGAATAAGCGAGTCAATTCCTAAATTGCTTCTCCTTACCATCAGAGTGGAAATGAGTCAGGATATTGTCATCTACCCCGTGCTTAGAGAGGATGAAAATAATAAACTAGAAGAAATGGCCACGAGAGGGAGTGATGGGGGGGGCAGCTCCATAACATGATGTGTGGGTTAACTTTCTCAGATTCTCCCACCCAAATCGACTTCGTTTCCACCCCAGAATGTTGTGGGGGTGCTGGCCTCACCAGCAGTCTGTGGGCGTATTGAAAATGGCCATGCTATTCATCCAAGCAAAGCAGAAACAGCCAGGTAAATCTGTACTGTACGAATCACACAAGGCCTTCCAAGGCCAAGGAAAAATGAATATTGGATTAGCCGTCCACTCATGCAGATAATTGAGAGTTAGTCCAGTTTGGGGTTTGTTTGCTCCTGTACTTTTAAATCCGGGCCATGGGATCCAGCCAGCCTGGGAGGGGGAGTAGGGCCAACAAGACAGGACAGGGCAGAACAGAGCCGCTGTTGCTGCTCTGGACAGAGATGACAGCGCTGGCCACTAAGGAGGGCACCGAGGACCCAGGAGGACTTCTTTCTGTGTCTCCTAACCCAGAGGAAGGCAAGGGGACTAACAGCCCTCCTTCCAGAGCAGAGAAGCAAACACCAAGAAGCCCTAAGAATTTGAATAACAAATATTGTTCCCTGAGAGAAAAGAAGAAAGGGAGAAAAGTAACCCCCCCCCCCCCGCACCCATGTACATGCCAAGTCACAAAATTTAATTAGGAAGATAAGAACTGGGGAGGTGAGATTGGGTTGACGTGCCTTTCTTTTGGAGTTATGAGATTGCAGGGGGGGGGGAGAAATAATTTAAGCACAGAATTAACATCTTCTAATAATCTTAGACAAAACCCGACTCTGTTTTGCTTTGGTTTGTAAATTAGCTCATGATTAAAGTGTCTCTTCAGCCCCGCGCCATTGTCTTCCCAGGCCCGTTTGCTGAATACCGCCCTGACCCCAACGCCCTTGCAGCTCAAGTACAAGATTCGAGAGTGCGAGGGAACAATTGTTATAAAGTGAAGTACTTGCAGTTTTGCTGCAAAATCAATGAACTTTTCAAGTGACTTTTATCATATTTTGCAGCTGTTCTGTTGGCTTTGGAGTGGTTATCACACCATCAGCCCCGCTGTTTTTAAAGAGCCTTGTTCATCTCAAAGCCTCGCATTCTCCTTAAGAGCAGCTGGCGCCGCCCTGGCTGGAGAGGCGGGCAGCTAGAGATGGGATCCCAGGGGCTACTGCCTCCGTGTGGGGCTCCCGGACTTCTCACCTCGCATTTTTTTGGGGGGAGGGGGAGCACTTCTAGGCTTCGGTTCTCGCCCAAATTCAGGGTTATCTGGCTCACCTTATTGAGAAACTCCGGGAAAGCCCATCTTGCACCTTCTAGCATCACAAGCTGATGGAGATGGAGAGGACGCTGGAGATGGCCCAGCTGCTGTGCTGCCAACAGAAACACGAAGATTTTCAGAATCGCCCACGAGCACCCAAGGCACTGGGAAAACCGGTCTCGATGAGAAGTCCGCGTAGACTCAGGGGGCGCATGCGCAACTCCCCAGCTCCAGCTCTGCAAAGTACGCAGGGCTGAGCGGAGGAGCCTGGGAAAGGCAGTTCCGCGTGCTGCGCGATCTTCCCGCCAAACGGGCTTGCAGATGAAACTGCGTTCTTTAGGCTTGAGTTGGGCTTCGGGACACTAGGGGAGTAAAATACAACAGGGCTCTTTGCTTAAAATATATTTGGGAGTTCCCGTTGTGGCTCAGCGGTAATGAACCCGACTGGTATCCATGAGAATACAGGTTCGATCCCTGGCTCTGCTCAGCGGTAAAAGATCCTGCGTTGCCGGGAGCTGTGCTGTAGATTGCAGACGCCATCCGGATCCCGAGTTGCTGTGGTTGTGGCATGGGCCTGCAGGTACAACTCCAATTCAACTCCTAGCCTGGGAACTTACATACGCTGCAGGTGCGGCCCTAAAAAGAAAAAAAAAATGTATACACACACACAGACACACACACACACACACATAGTTGGTTTACTTTCTCATATTTACTGAGAATCCAGATAACCCACATAAAACATTGATGCTTCAATGTGCAGGTTTACTTAAAAGGCTCTAAAATGGGCCTATTTCATAATGCTAATAACACTGTATTTAGTTGTGATACCGAATTAGTGAGAAATCTGAACATATGCCCACTGCCCTCTCCTTGCCTCTTTACTCTGAATCCAGTGGATTATAGTTTCTTCCAATAGAGGAATCAGAAGTGGTGGTTCGATTTGACCCGAGTGCAAGGGCTGTTCTGAAGGTGGAGTAGGTGCGCGTTTTCTCCAGTAACCTCGCCCTAGATAACCTAAGGGTTGTGATCAACAAGCAGTTAACCAGTAAATATTTCTGAAGTGTTTGCTATGTGCTCATTGAAGGGATAAATTCTCTGATTTCCATGAGATAAGGATGAAATTTAACTCCTTACTGTAGGAGACAAGGGCTAAATTCCACGGCATGTTTTCTACGATGGACCTTGATTGGTGTCTCAGGATGGGTCAAATTTGGACAAGTGGAGAGAAGGGAGGACAGTCCACAGCAGGAAATCGGCACAAGAAAAGGAAGGGCTGGTACAGACAGGAGTAAGAGTGTTCCACTTGGATTATTTTAAAGACTTCCCTGAATTAGTGAGAGCAGGCAACGTGCAAGAATGGGGTTTTAATAACGCCTGATGGTGCCAATTTGGGGGTAAATCAGGAAGTAATTTTATTATGGTTCTCCCCCAATAAATATCTACAAGCTCAGTCATTGTTACTCTCTTTTTACCTGCTAGCTTTTGAGAAGATCCAATGACAAACCAAGAAACTCTTACCAAGGATTGACTGGTTGTTGGGGGGGCAGGGACAGACCACAATAATAGGAAACATATATTCAGCAATTGCTACAGACCAGGTGATGTACCTTAGCACTTACCTACCTCTTAAGCACCTCTTACTATCATTAGCTCCATTTTACAGAAGAGGAAGCTGAGTCACAGAGAGGTTGAGTAGTTTGCCCCGGGCCACACAGCTGGTGGGTGGCAGGGCAGGACTTGGAGCCAGCTGAGGTCTGGAAATCCTGTTATGACACCATGGCTTTTGAGGTGACAGTGCTAGCTGCAAGCTTCAGCCTTTGGCAAAATAAGAGTTTGACAAAAGAAATGTCTTTTTGAGACCTCAAGTCAATCAATATTCCATTTGCTCCAGCAGCATGAACAAGGACAGCTACACTCTGCTGAGCACCGTAGAGCAGCTGATCCAGAGACCCAGAAAAAGCGAGACCAACAGGGCATCTGACCCCTCAGGCCTCGAGGATTTAGCGTTAGCTAAATGGAATCAGTCTAGGCCTAGAAATGTGGCTACTATTTGGAAAAGAAGTAGGAGAACATTGAATAAAAGAGAACATAGCACGACCTAAGATGTGGAAGTCAGAATATGCACATTGTTTTCAAGGTCAGTCAGTTTAATGATCTGGCTGAGATAGGGTAACAGGAGGTAATTAAAAATGTCAGCGTTCCCATCGTGGCACAGCGGAAACGAATCCAACTAGGAACCATGAGGCTTCG
This sequence comes from Catagonus wagneri, assembly GCA_004024745.2. Taxonomy (NCBI): domain Eukaryota; kingdom Metazoa; phylum Chordata; class Mammalia; order Artiodactyla; family Tayassuidae; genus Catagonus; species Catagonus wagneri. Next base: position 22,216,557 of record PVHT020000175.1, read on the forward strand.
GGTTTGATCCCTGGACTTGCTCAGTGGGTTAAGGATCTGTAGTTGCTGTGAGCTGTGGTGTAGGCTGCAGACGCAGCTTGGATCTGATGTTGCTGTGACTGTGGCATAACCTGGCAGCTGCAGCTCCGATTGGACCCCTAGCCTGGGAACTTCCATATGCCACAGGTATGTCCCTAAAAAGCAAAAAAAAAAAAAAAAAAAGTAAAAAATGTAAAGTTAGGTCAAATACAGCAAATTTAAATATTCAGCTAAAGTGAAGATGTACCTTGTAAACACTGGAAGGCCACCAGAGGACTTGAAACTGAATGTAAGGCAGTGAAACCTGTGTTTGAAATAGATTGCTCACACCAGAGGTGGGGAGTGGGGCTTCGGCCTGAGGATGGAAGAATCTGGACTGTGGTTACAGCAGAGTCAAAGAAAGTGTCAGTTTAACGTGAGAGTGATGAACAAAGAATGAAGGACGATGAGTTGAAGAAAAATTGCAAGGTAAAAGACATGGTCCGCAGACCTGCCTGGCATCAACCACCAGAAACCAAGAAGTCAGAAGAGCTCCTTGGTGTGGAATGGAACAGAGGGAAAACAGAGTTTGGTTTTGGACTCGGCAAAACATACATAAGGTAGCCACGTAATTTATGGTCTAAGCTGGGGCACATTTGAGAGTGAACAGAAGGACACTGTTAATAATCACCTGCACAACAAAACATGTAAGTGGGACCACAGAGGCAAAGATGTACTGATCTGTACATCTGTTTCCATGGAGAACAGGAGTACAAGGACTGAGCTGTGACAGACAAAGCTTGGAAGAAAGGAGGATCAGAGGATGTCCAAGAAGGAGTTTGACAACGTACCGTCAGAAAGATGAGAAGAGAGCCAGTCCGGTGCCATTTTCATGTCAGGAGCTTCCCTTTTCTGTGCACACCAACACGCAGACTCCCTGCTGGAGCACATCCCTCAACCTGCAGGCTGTAGAGGAGCCAGTCTTGGCTCTAAACATCAGCCCCCCAGAAACCACGTGCTGTATTAACATATTTGCTCAGTGGCCTCCTGTCTCTCCTACCCCCAGCTCTTCACAAGCTCAGAAAGTCCTTCCCTCTCTCCTCTTCCTACCCCCGCCTCCTGCACCAGCCAGACTCCTGCTCTTCTTCCCAGATTCAGCCAAGTCTTTATCTTTTTGGGGAAGGAAGATTTTTCTGAATGTCCCAGTGGGGCCGAAGGTCCCACCCTGTGTTTACCGGCAGGCAGGGTTTGCTGCCCCTGCCACTCCGGGTTGCAATTAATTGCCTGCTTACTGGACTGCTTTTGTGCCCAGACCAAGTGTTCTCTGGGGGCAGGAGTGCCGCGTCTCATCTCCCTCGCCCGTCACCCCCAGCACGTGGCCTTGGCGGTGATGGCACTCAATGAATGCTTGAGGAATTAATTAATGAATCGATGGATTCACAAAGGGTCCCAGACCAAACTTCACAATTTTTCACTTATTCAAAGTGATAAGGGGTGCTAAAGACTTAAATCCGCCTGTTTTGCCCTCTCTTATCTTTCGTTTGATGGCTGCAAAGAAAAGGAGAAATGACCCTGGGTCCCTGCCATTAAATAGATTGGAAAAGGAGAGAGAAATAGGTGCCCAGTCTTCTAATGGCAAGAATGTGCTAATGGCTGCAAGGATTAAGGTGACTCATTTCCGTTCTCCATGCGAATCTGGAGCAGTGAAGGAAAGACAGGTCTCCATGGGAGAGGAAGGAATGGGAGGTTCCCAGGGGAGAGGAAGCCTGGAATCATTTCTGAAGCTGAGGGATGGAAAGCCATCACTGATGAAATTCACTGCCAACCACAAAACACTCTTCTGAGGACCAGCAACGGCATCGCGGGCAGAATCTAACACAGTTTGGATAGCGCCCAAGGAGGCCCACACCCAAAGAGGTCAGACAGGCCTGGACCCAGTGCAGGGACAGCCTCGAGGGCTGTTGACCAACATTGGTCATAGAGGCGGTGAACACAGCCATCAGGTGCAAGAGCCCCAGAATCCAAGAGGAAGTTGGACCATGAGCAGAAGCCAACTTAGTAGTTGCTGTGGACTAAATTATGTCCCTGCCCCCTGTTGAAGCCCTAAACCCAAACGTGACTGTATTTGAAGAGAAGGCCTTCAACGCGGTCATTAAGGTTAAATGAGGTCCTAGTTATGGGGCCCTAACCCAATCAGACTGGTGTCCTTAGAAGAAGAGGCAGAGACACTGGGGGTGTATCTGCACAGGGTAGAGGCCATGAGGGGACACGGCCAGAAAGTGGCCCTCTGCCAACCAAGGCTAGCGGCCTTAAGAGAAACCAACCCTGCCAACACCTCTCTCTTGGACTTCCAGCCTCTGCAACTATGAGAAATACATTTCTGCTGCTTAAGCTACTTGCTCTGGGCTGTTACGTGACGGCAGCCCTAGGAAGCCAGCGCAGTCGTACACGGAGATTTTGGAGGAAGAGACACTGTCTATCTCTAGGTGCGTATTGGGTGAGATGGGGGTGGGAGCCAGAAACCAAAGCATCGTCACTGGAAGCTGTGGCAGGGCCAGAGGTAAAAGCTTCCATTTCGTTGCAGAAATTCTGGCCCAAAGGCTGATTTAAAAGTTTCAAACCACACAGGAAAAGATCCTGTGAGGAGAGCCTCACAGACAGAGAAGATGACAAATTACAAAGGGTAGCTGTGATGGTTTATATAAGGAAACTGCTTCCAATATCATCCAATCGCCAAGACTTCCCGAGTGGAGGCCACTGGGATTTCTATAGGGAGCCTTAGCCCAAAACACAGCAGCAATGAACCCTGGGGGTCAGGGACAAAAAATCAATACACGCACTGCCTTTGAAAGCTCAAGATGTTCTATAAAAGCTTTGAGCAAGGACAAGAAAAAATAGAGTTCCTTTGGGTCTAGAGATTTTTTTTCTTTCTTTTTTTTTTTAAACAGATTGCCTGTCTGCTCCAAGAGATGGAGATTGAAAAGTCGCATTCTCTGTGTGGAGGATCAGAGGAAACCTTCAAAATCACAGGATCCTAGAGGATTCACAAAGGGTCTCAAGAAGAAGCAGGACTGTGTGGGCCTCGTGTTCTGGCTGATGTGGACCTCAGGGCGGGACAGGGCTCCCCACTGGCACTGGGTCAGTGTCTTTGAAGTCAGCAAAGCTGCCCTTATTATAAAGGCCCACCCAGGCCAGAGTCTCTGCCTCCAGACACGTCAGTTTGGAGGGAAACACAAAATAAAAATAAAAGGAGGTACACACTTCTTGGAGCTTTTGGAATTTCAGAAGGTTCAAGCTTCATTGTGTCTAGGAATCCTTGGGGGGCTTGTTAAAAACAAATCCCCAATCCCTACCCCCAGAGACACTGATTCTCAAACTGTCTCTGGGCCAGTTTTTATGTCTTTCCACTTCATCCTAGACAGACACTTTTGTAAATGTAAGACATATGGATTTACAGGAAAATTAAATTTTAAATAATGTATAATCCAATCCCAATTTTTCTTAGTATTAGATTCAATGGCTGTAAAATTACTCTGTCACATGGTTATAGAATTTTCTGAAGGTCTGCTCTCAATTTCTGCTCCTCTTTTGGTGAGGACCGATCATCAACAGTCTCTGAACAGGATTAATTTGGTGAATCGAACTGAGTTTGTTCTAGAGCAGGACCCATCATCAACGTGCCACCCTCTCCATAAGCCAGCCCCAGGGGTTAGGATGCAATTATTCGGGAACTGAACTTGGAGAAGTGTTCCTCTGAGCTTATGCCACTCAGCACAGTAGCTGCCAGCCACACATGGCTATAGAGCACTTGAGATATGGCCAGTCCAAGTGGAGAAATGCCATAAGTATAAGACATATGCTGAATTTCAAAGGCTTAGTGTGGAAAAAAAGGACTATAAAATGTCTAATAGTTTTCACATAGATTACATTTTGGATTTTAGTATTTTTTTTTAGACATGGTTACTAGAAAATGTTAAACTGACTAACTACGAGGCTCATATTATACAAGCATTGGGCGGCGATGCTTATTAGGACGTCATCTTCCTTCGTGCATTTATTTCTTCATATATATGGAGCATTTATTCTGAGCTGTGTATAAACCGGACATATGCTCATCCTCCAGGAGATTGCCGATTGGTCCACGCCTGCCCCCGAGTTCCCACAGCGCACATCCTCCTCTTGGGAAATGTATCAGGGTGGCAAATACGTTGGAATGAAGCCCAAAGCTTTGTGGGATCAGCGGCAGATCAAAAATAAGTGGCAAATAAAAATAATAACAGTAGTAATAATATCAATAATGAATAAATACTAACTCCAGACCAGAGTTACGCTTGGCAATTTGCCTACATTATTTTCACTTAATCCTTATAACTCCTCAGTGGGAGAAGGTGACAGTAAGTTTTACGGTCCATTGGACTAGGCTGTAGTACTCAGTCACTTAAACAAGTCCTAAACTAGCTGTTGCTGTGCAGGTATTCTGCAGATGCAGTGAATACCTACCACCAGTTGACTTTAAGTGAAGGTTACCCTTGATATGGTGGGTGGGCCTCACCCAATCAGGTGAAGGCATTAAGCGTAAACACCAAGGTTGCCCAAAGAAGAACTTCTGCCCCAAGGCCACAGCATCAGCTCCTGCCTACTGTTTTCAGCCTGCTGACCTGCCCCACAAACTTCAGACTTTCCAGCTCCCACAACTGCATCAGCCAATTCCTTGAAATAAATTGTCAGCCAACTGAATTATTTTATTTATTTATTTATTTTTGCTTTTTAGGGCTACATCCACAGCATATGGAGGTTCCCAGGCTAGGGGTCAAATCAGAGCTGTAGCCCCCAGCCTACACCACAGCCACAGCAACGCAGGGTATGAACCGCGTCTGCAGCCTACACCACAGCTCACGGTAACACCAGATCCTTAACCCACTGAGCGAGGCCAGGGATCGAACCCACAGCCTCATGGTTCCTCATGTTAATCACTGAGCCATGAAGGGAACTTCCAATTTAATTATTTTAAATTCCTTAAATTGTGTCAGCCAACACTTTAAAATGTCTCCATCTCCTGTTGGTTCTATTTCTTTGTAGAACCCTGACTGATACAGGGAGATTTTTTTTTTATTATTTTATAGTTGAGATTAGTGATTTAGCAAACATCTCACAGCCAATATGTGGCAGAGCTAGGCCGTGGAACCAATGTGTCTGATCTGAATCCAGCTATGTTTTCACTCGCTATGTTCATGTATGCCCAGTGAGAAAGCAGTGACCAAGAGGGGCGCTAGCAAGGCCGGAAACACTGACAACTGCCCACGGAAGCTGCCCCAGGCTACAGTGGGACACAGCACTGGCCGTGGCCCTGGCTGGGCACTCCAAGTGCACGGGAGGTGTCTGCTAGGGGTTAGAAGACATGGGGTTATTCAGAGACTCGGCCTCACTGCCCAGAACCAAAACTGGTCAGAGAAGAAAAACCATTGCAGTTGCCGGTACGAAGCAACCCTGGAAAGCCTGGTCACTGCACTCTTGCGGCAGCAGCAGCAGTGCCAAACCCCTGATCTGGAAGGAGGGTTTGGACATCTCCCTGTGCCCAGGGAGCGGGGAGGCCACACAGAAGGCAGACGATGATGGATTACACATGGGAGGCACCTCCATCTTGAACGAGAGGAAGGGTGCTGGTGGGAACCAGGTCTCTGCAGATCACCTGATGAGCCTGCGAAGAGGTTTATCATCACTTGCGGGGGCAGGGGGGCAGGTGAAGGAGAAAAAGACAGCTTTATTGCTTTGCCAGGCAAAGACGGCCACAGCAGCCTCATGCCTTAAAGACTGTGCCCCCTTTGGGAGAGATTAGGAGGTGGTTTTATAGTTTGGGGAGTGGAAAATAGGGCCGTACATAAGGACCAGGGTAGAGGCAAGCTTGCATTGTTTCTCAGAGCTGGTGTTTAAGTCCCAGCACTAGTTCTGGGGGGTCTTCCTTCTTCATCAAGTAGTTCTTCCATTTGTTGGGAGTTTTAGTTCTGCAGAAAGGCTCAGAGATATTGTTATGCATATTCCTCGAGGGGGAACCAGGATCCTGCCCCAATTTATCAGCATTTTGATCCTTGACTCTCCTCTGGATTTGCATGTTTTAGAGAAATACCTGGTCTAGCCTTACAACTTTTTATATCCCCAGTTGTCTATTAAGGGCAGGAGTCCTTCAGACCTGGCACAGGGCTTGGCACAACAGGAGCTCAATAAAGGTATGACAAATGATGGATCAAGGAGTGACCGGATGCATGAAGAGGCTAGACTGATGACAAGTATTATATACCAAAGACGTGAGTATAAAAGAAAATCACCCCCAAGGGGAGGTGCAAACTAGTGCATATAGGAGGAATAAACCACAAGGTCCTACCGTATAGCCCAGGCAACTATCTGCTGTATCCTGTGATAAACCATAATGGAAAAGAATATGAAAAAGTATATCTATTTTGCTGAGTCACTTTGCTATACAGCAGAGATTAATACAACATTTTAAATCAACTATACTGCAATAAAAATTATTTTTGAAAGAAAGGAAGGAAGGGAAAGTAAAGGAAGGAAGAAAAAGAGAGAGAGAAAGGAAAGGAAGGAAGGAAGGAAATACAGAAAGACAGAAATACAGAAAGAAAGAGAAAGAGGAAAGAAAAGAGAAAGAAAGAAAGAGAGAGAAAGGGAAAGAAGGAAAGAAAGAAAGAAAAGAAAAGAAAGGAAGGAAGGAAGGAAGGAAGGAAGGAAGAAAGAAAGAAAGAAAGAAAGAAAGAAAGAAAGAAAGAAAGAAAGAAAGAAAGAAAGGCTATCACCCCATGTGTTATGGGGGGGATCCATATACTTTCATTTATAAATGACTCCAAGAGAAAAATAAAACAGGGAGAGAAGAGAAAGCGGGGGTGCGAGCAAAGGCCCGCCTGGATGCACAGAAGCAAGGACATGGCTTGCAGTCTCTCCCTTGGCAGCAGGGAGATGGAGAGGGGGAGGCATGAGGCTTGGTGGCGGCTCAAAGTCACTCAGGCCCTTGAAGGCCAGGCTCCGAAGTTTGGACGGATGCTCATTTCCACAGCAGGGGCCTCTCCAGAAGGCTCCAAGAGGCAGCACGGTCCGGGAGATAAAGCTCGGGCTTGGAAGCAGAAGACCTGGACCACGTCAGCGCCCCCACCGCCGGCTCACCCTCTGCCCGCCAAGGGTGGACAGGCCGGGGGTGGAAAGGCGCGGCGTCCCTCCTGCACGGGGCTTCTCGGTCTGGAAAATGGAGATAACACCTCCCATTAGGAAAGGCTTGGGAGGGCTTTGTGCGCCGTGAATGCGGAGGGCTACCGGGCTCTCGGAGCCAGGAACAGGCTCCTTAGCTGACAGCCTGCAGCAAAATCTGCCTTCTGTCGCTTTCCAGTACCCCTTCCCACGAAAGCGTGGGCCACAGTCACAAGGCTTTGGCCTCCCCTGCAGCCTCGGAGTCCTGTTTGGCAGTGTTTTGTTTTCCCAGTAAAGCACAGGCCAGTCTGGTCCTGCCTCTGGGGAGTCTGTCCCTTGAGCCACTGGCAGCCAGCTTGAGCCTGCTGGGCACTTGCCAGCACCCTAGCCCACCACCCTTCCCTCCTGCACAGGGCCCCTGAATTTCCTGAGAGCTTCTCACTGGATGGCCCTCCTCCGCACTGAAATGATAAATAAGGCAAGAAGGTCACTTCCACAGGAAAAACATACACCGAACTGGATGGAGTTTGGAATGACCAGATTCAGGAGGATCAGTGAGGATTTTGGTCCTTGCAGCCTCGATGAGTATGTCCGTGACGGGTGAGCATTTCTCATGACTGTGATCATTCTGTTAACCCCAAGGGCAGCCACGACACCCACTTCACTGCTGGGATCAGCTTCGGCCCAGAGAGAAAGTCCCCATTTTTAGTCTCCGGCTGACGCCATCCAACCACACTGCAGTGTGGCCCTACTGGGAGAGCAGGTCTGGCAGCAATGGGTTACAGAGAAAAAGGAGTCCCTGTCATCACATAGCTTTTAACTGAGGGATCTCTTCTTTGTTAGGCCTCGGTTTCCTCATCTGTAAAATGGGGAGACTCTATACCTACATGCAGGGCCAATACACAGAACAGAGTCACTTTGAACATGGCACTTCATTCATTCACTCATTCACTTACTCATTCATTCAACAAATAACTTGAGTGTCTGTTGTGTACCAGGCACTTAGGAAGCACCTGTTAACGAAGACAAGGTTGTGGATATCACCGTAATAAGTGCCAGTGATAATCACACTGGGGAAAATTTCAAAACACTGTTTGCCACCTCGAGATGTTAGCCGACCCCAGCCCAAAGAAGACTAGGAGATGCCACGCTTTTGCTGTCCTATCAGGAGAGGTCTCCTGCACAATAAGGAATACGTTCCAAGAAGGTATGGCTCCTGCTTCTGTGATGTCATTGTCATGAGTACGTTAAAGACCTCTTCAAGGTCGCTCATTTTTTCTTTTTTCTTTTTATGGCTACACCTATGGCAAATGGAGGTTCCCAGGCTAGGGGTCAAATCGAAGCTGCCCCTGCCGGCCTACACCACTGCCACAGCTACACCAGATCCCGGCTGCATCTGTGACCTACACCTCAGCTTGGGGCAGTGCTGATCCTTAATCCACCGAGCGAGGCCAAGGATCAAACCCGCATCTTCAGGGACACCATGTCGGGTTCTTAACCCGCTGAGCCCCAGTGGGAACTCCTTCAGGTCACTTCTAACCCTGCCTGTTTTCTTTTAACAGGGTAAATATTTTTTTGGACTTAATTCCAATTTTCCTCCACCTTTTGAAGAGTGCCAAGAAGGAAACAGCTGGCATGACCTCAGCGGCAAGGCCATGTAGGAACACGTGAATCTCCAGTGGGGGCCACATGGAGAGGGAGGGGCAGTTCCCAGGAAAGACAGGTGCAGGGCGGAAATGCGCATAGAAGGCCACCACCATAGCTAAAGCTGTTACGTACACTTGCTGCTGCCGAGAACTGTGCAGAACCGGCTTCCCATGCATCTCCCATGCACTGTGCCTTTTAATCCCCGCCACAAAAATACAGCCGAGTGGCTGCTCCCATTTCACAGTCGAGGAAAACTGAGGCTTAGAGTGGCTGAGTAACTCAGCCCAGGGTATATAACTGATCAGAGGTGGTAGGGTTAGGATCCCATTGAAGGTTTCTACCCCCCAAAACCCACTCTCTTGACCCCTCAGCTATACGGTATTATTTTATTTTATCTATTTTTTTGTCTTTTTTTTTTTTTTTTTTTTTTTTGCCTATTCTAGGGCCGCACCGGCGGCACATGGAGGTTCCCAGGCTAGGGGTCTAATCGGAGCTGTAGCTGCCGGCCTACACCACAGCCACAGCAACGCGGGATCCGAGCCGCATCTGCAAACTACACCACAGCTCACGGCAATACCGGATCCTTAACCCACGGAGCAAGGCCAGGGATCGAACCCACAACCTCATGGTTCCCAGTTGGATTCGTTAACTGCTGAGCCACAACAGGAACTCCTATACTGTGTTATTTTAAAAGCTCCCAGCTCTTGAGAAGCTTATAGGTCAGTGATTTTTTTTTTCCTTCATTCCAAAAAATACCTATTGAGCAACTGCCTACTAAGGGCATGGCTCTGGGCTCTGGGGGTAAAATGATGAATAGGATCAAGTCCTCATCCTCAAGAGGCTGTGGGGGGCAGAGGATATAGACAATAAATCAATGAACACATGTCGTAATTGAGGAGGCGCTCCTGGGGGGAAGGGAGGGGGGAATAGCGTTGAAATTGCCTGGATTTCTTTTCCAAATCTGACAAATTCCCTTTCTCCAAGAGACTCTGATATGTCCTCCTCTAAAGAGAATGCCCACCTCCCCAACACACATTCAGAATCACATCTTTGCTTACTGCAAAGTGTCCCATCCACAGAGGTAATGGAAGTCAGCTTTTAAAAGGTACTGTCCAGCTATAATGGAGAAATAAAAATCATTATATTAAAAAAACAAATAAAATGAAATGTACTGTAAGGAAATGCATGGTAACGAAAAACATCAGGTTCAGGGTAGCGGCTACCTGGAAGAGGGAGAGAGAGATGTGATGGGGGACTCCAGCTGGATCTGCAGTGTTGATCATTGTAAGCTGTGTATTAGGTGCAGGGAAATTTCTCGAATTTTCCTTTATAACTGTTGGTGTGTTCAAAATATTTGTTTAAAGGGGTCTGTGCCGAGTGTAGCACTGAACTTCTCACTGGCTCCTTCCTAACCGTCTCTGTTCCTCAGAATTACCCCGCGAGCTCATGTGAGGTACAGATGGCTAAGCCCTGTCTCTAGAGATTAGCTTCAATGCCAACAGATGGAGCCCAGGTAGGGGGAGTTTTTTAAAGCGCCTCAGATATTCTTACCTGCAGCCAGGTATGCTGCTGCTCCTAGGCCAGCCTCTCAAAGCCTCAGTTTCCCTCTGTACAAACAGAGGCGCTAATTTTCTCTCTCTCAGACAAGGGTTTTGAGGTTTCACTAGGATAATGCGTGGGAAGCCCTCTGCACAGCGATCGACCCAGAGTAAGATCCGGGTAGACGTTAGCCACTTACCACCGTTCTCTGTAAACACACTCCATCTATGGCAAACCCCACCGGGAGCCTGTCTTATACGTCCTAACAGGGGCAACTTAAAACTCACCTTTTCCATGAAGTTTCCCTCCCCCATCTCCTCCTCTCGATTGGACTTGGTTTGTGCAAAGCATATAGTATTATGGGCATTTCCCGTTGTGGCTCGGTAGGTTAAGGATCCAGCATTGCTCTGGCTGTGGTGTAGGCCGGCAGCTGCAGCTCTGATTCAACCCCTAGCCTGGAAACTTCCATCTGCTGCACATGCGGCCCTAAAAAGCCAAACGAACAAACAAACAAACAAAAAATCCACGTGATATTATGGGATAACAGAGACTTGCCACTGTCTGCCTGGGATGGCTGTCGTTTGCCACCCCCGCCTCCCACCCCTCCTGTTTCTTCCTGCAGTAGATAATAGAGATGTGCCACCAGCTTCTCCCTGAAGGAAAGACTAAGCTGCACGGCCGTGGGAGATGCCCAGACATACTGTGGGCAGGGGTCAAGGCTTCACCTCCATCATTTCTTAGTGCCTCATCTTGCCTCACACTGTCTACCTGCTTGATGGAAATACTGTGCCGTAATTAACCAGGGAGCTCCTTTACCCCTCAGCTACCTGCCTTCTCCGGCTTCTGCATAAACAGGCAGCTTCCAAATCTTTCCTTCTCTAGAGAAACTGCTACCATCGGGACAGAGTAAAACCTTAATATATGAAATTGGTTTTGCACCAATTCGATGTAGTCCTATGGTGTTTTGTCCCCTAGATCATTGGCATGGGCGCAAAACTAGCTTTGTTACATTGAGTGTTATTTAATAATGGTATGTGTAAGGTAATTACTTGGTTCTGTTAACCTTTACAGCTCTAAGGTAGCACCTCCCAAGAACTTTTTAAGCCTAGAAAGAATTGAGTTGCAAGCCAATAAAGAGAACGTTCTTAAAATGTAGCAGAAGAGACACATCCTGGCACTTACGTCCCCGCCCCTTTTCTCTCTCTTAATTCTCTTCGTGAATTTTGTTACACCTTTTTGTTGCGATTTTTCTTCAAGTCTGCTGCACTGAGCACTGGGCCTGACACACAGGAGACTCAGTGACTCTGGTTGTCATGATGATTTGGGGAGTGTTTCTGCCAGCTGAGATTTGGGATTCTTGAGCTGGTAGAGACCGGAGGACGGAGGATGGGAAGTGACAACTTCGTAAAGAACCAAAGATTTTCCCATTTCCCATGCAGTGAGATATATCTGATTATGCACATAATCAAATACACTCCTATGGAAGGCAATTTTCTCATGAACAACAATGGAAGGTATGTCATTATAACTAAAGCAACACAGCACTGTGGCCACGTGCCATGGGCAGGAAATGGACATTTCTTTAGCAGGGTTTGTGTAGAGAAGCCCCTTTCAATGTTCCATTAATCAACAGCTTGTAGCCCTTAATTGACTTATTCTCCACCACCCACCTCCCTCTCATTGCCCCAGGCAATGATCTAGAGCATTTGACAGTCCCACAGTGTTGGAAGACAAAAGCTGGAATTCAGGGATACCAAACTGGTTACTACTTAAGAAATTAATACCCTAGAGAAAAAAAGAACTTCCGCAAAATAAGCTTAACATTCTGTGCAGCTTCTGCTCTTGAAGTATTTGCTGGATCCTAAGCTGCCCTGAATGAGGCTGGGAAACCAAGTAAAAATAGCCGCTCAGTGGCTACAAATGTTTTCTTTATTATTATTATTGTATTGAGTGCAAAGACTAAAATTAGAACAATAGCCCACCAAGGAGGAACAGCTTTGATTATACACCAAACCTTTAGTTCAGAGTCAAAAGGAGAAACCAGCCCACAGAGAGACTTTATATAATCTGAAACTGTCTTGATCTCAATGCCTGATTTAATCAAAGTAATCTGTCTTTAGTCTAATTGCTGCCTAAACAAATAAATCTTCTCTAGAAGATCATCATCAGGATCCTTTGAATTTTTCAAATACAATGTACAGCATTTAAGCAAAAATTATGAAGCATGCCAGGACATAGGACCAAATGATTGAAAATCCAGAAAAAAAAAAAAAACAATAGGAACACTCACAGATGATTCATTTATTTGAATTCTCATACATGGAACTTAAAATGAATGTGATTAATGTATTCAAGAAAATATATGACAAGATGGAAATGTCACCAGTGAATTTTTTTTTTTTTTTTTTTTGGCTATGCCCATGATATGCAGAAGTTCCTGAGCCTGGGACGGAACCCAAGCCACAGCAGTGACAGCTGAATCCTTACCCACTAGGCCACCAGGGAACTCCCCAGTGAATTATTTTTAAAAGAATCAAATATAACTTCTAACAGAAAAAAAATGCAATTACAGATATCATGGAGTACATAGATGGATTTAACAACATATTAGTACTTTAGAAGAGGAGATTTTTCAACTGGAAGATAGATTTGCAAAAAATATAGAGATAGGAACACAGAGGAAAAAAGTGAAACAAATTTTTAAATAACCCATGGGTCAAAGGAGAAATCAAAATGAAAATCAGAAAATACTTGGAAATGAAAGATAATAAAATACAGTATTACGAAAGCTTATAAAATACAACAAAAGCCTAGTTCAGAGGGAAACATAGTTTAAATGCTCATACTAGAAAATAATGAAGACTAAAAATCAATTATCTAAAGCATCTTGCTCAAGAAGCTAGAAAAATAATATCAAATTAGACACAAAGAAAATACAAGGATGAAAGTATGGACAAATGGATAAATTAATTAAAAACACAATTTAGCAAACTGGCACAAGGACAAATTTAAAAATCTGTAAGTTTATGTCTATTTAATAATTGAATTCATATTTGAAACTTACAAAGAAAATTCCAGGCCCAGATAGCTTTATCAGTTAATCTTTCCAAATATTTAACAAAGATCACCATCTTATATCTACACTTCTAAGTTCATTGTATAAAATCAGCATAATCTTGAGAGAAAAGGCAGAAAATCTTATCATAAAAAATCAAGCTGATAGCCCTAAAAAACATAAACTTAAAAGTCTTATTGAAAAGTCTTACTCAGAAAAAAACATAAGCAAATAGAATCGAGTAATATATAAAAAGGAAAGATATCATACAAACAACATATTTTATTTTATTTTATTTTATTTGCCTTTTTTTTTAAGGGCCGCACCCACAGCATATGGAGGTTCCCAGACTAGGGGTCTAATCAGAGCTGTAGCCACCGGCCTATGCCACAGCCACAGCAACTCCAGATCCGAGCCGTGTCTGCGAACTACACCACAACTCATGGCAACACTGGATCATTAATCCACTGAGTAAGGCCAGGGATGGAACCCTCAACCTCATGGTTCCTAGTTGGATTCGTTAACCACTGCGCCACAACGGGAACTCCAAACAACATATTTTAATCCAACAATGCAATGAATGATTTAGAATTTGAACATCAATCGATGTAATTAATCATATTTTAAAAAGATAAAGATAAAAACATGTAATCATTTCAACAAATGCAGAAAAAGCACTCCATAATACCTAACATCTGTTCAAGATTTCAAATATTGGAGTTCCCGTTGTGGCTCAGTGGTTATTGAACCTGACTGGTATCCAAGAGAGCTCGAGTTCGATCCCTGGCCTCGCTCAGTGGGTTACGGATCCGGTGTTGCCGTGAGCTGTGGCGTGAGTCACAGATACGACTCAGATCCCACATTGCTGTGGCTGTGGCAGAGGCCGGCGGCTGCAGCTCCAATTGGACCCCTAGCCTGAGAACCTCCATATGCTGTGGGTGAGACCTTAAACAGACAAAATACAAAATAAAAAAAAAAAAAGATTTAAAATATCATACTAGGAATTTTTAAAAATTAAACAAGCAAGAAAGAAAAACTGGGAGTTCCCTGGTGGCCTAGTGGTTAAGGATTCAGTGTTGCCACTGCTGTGACTTGGGTTTGATCCCTGGCCCAGGGATTTCCATATGCTGTAGGTATGGTCACAAGAATAAAAAAGAAGAAGAAGGAGCAGGAAGAAATTAAAGCCTAAATAAGAGTAATTATTAAAAAAAATTAAAAATGGAACTGTCTTTAAATGAAGCAAAAGTAAAAATGATAAAAGATGTCTACCCCCCAAAAATGTATCATACATTATACCTAATGGTGAAATATTTAAAGTTTTTATCCTTAGTATGTCTATTATCACTATTACTATTTAAGAATAGACTTTCAGAGGTCCTAGTTAGTATAAGTCAGGAAAGAAAAATATAAAATATAAAAATTTGTAAATAAGATATTAAATCGTCATTGTTCATAGATATATAACTGGCTACGTACAATTCCAAAAACAATCTACAGATAAAATATTCAAATAAATAATTGAGTTCATCCAGGTCATTTATAAAAGGTCAGTATACAAAATGGTTTTTATATTTATATATTAGAAAAAAAGATTATAAAATGGAATTTTAAAATGATACCACCTATAAAAACAACTGAAATGTCAAATACCTAAGAACAAATCTAATGGAAATTATCTAAGACCTATACCCAGAAATATATGAAGCATTACTACTGAGAGAAATTAGAAAAAAAGTAAATAAATAAACGAATAAACCACATTCACAGATGGCAAGATTGCAAGTTTTGAAGAAGTCAGTTCTCCCTCAATTGATAGATTCAAAATGCAATTCCAATCAATATCTCAGCATGTTTTTTTTCTGGAAATTAATAACCATTTCTAAAAATTCAATGGAAATGCCAGGGTCAAGAATAAACAACACACTGGATATCCATATTGGAGAAACAATGTTATCTTGACCCTTAATTCACACCATACACAACAATAAACCCAGATTTGTTATAAAATTAAAGTATTATACTTCTATAACAGTTGTCCAAGTAAACATTCTATAATGAAGGAAATGCTTTATATATGCACCATCAAATGTTGTAGCTTTTAACCACATATGACTTTTGAACACTTGAAATGTGTCTATTAGAATGATTGAAAACTAAATTTTTAAAATCTTATTCTCTTCAAACAATTCAAATTTAAATTGTCACAAAGACTGTTGCTTTTGCCTTAGATATACTAGAAAACCACATTTACATTTCCACCTGAAAAACTCGAACAAAGGACAAAAAATATCAAGCAATGTTTTTCAAGATACTGAACATCAAGCAACAAAGAAGAGTGATCCTCGAGAAACAGGAAACAAACCAGGTGAGTCCTGCGATTGCCTCAACATACTGCCTTGAGAGCGCTTCTGCAACGCAAGGAGAGGAAACCCAGACAGAGCCCGGAGGACTTCCGGAGTTGAGGAAATAGAGTTGAAAGTCCAAAGAAGCCAAGGCTGCCAGAGTTGGCAGAAAAAAGTACCAAGGAAAAGATAGCCCCATACAGAGAGAAGCCTGCAGATCTGCAGAAAATCCCATCAAGTATTTTTTTTTCCCATCAAGTATTGAACAGAGACTAAAGCAGCACATGTATGAAGCAATACCCAAGGCCGGGGGGGACAACCACAAGAAAGGGTCAGAAGGAATAGCATCAAGCGCTCACACAAAGAACAGACAGAGTGCTCTGGTCTTGCCTCAATTGTAATCAAGCGTTAACCTCAAATCAGCACCATTCTGATCTGCCTGATAAAACTTGAAAACAGGACCTATAACATCACTGCTTTCAAACCATTTAAGTGCTTCCCAGAACAAAACCCAAGAACGTTTATAGGAATATAAAAATATCTAGCACCCAGTGAGGGTAAAATTTACAATGCCTCATATAAAACAGAAAACTCACCAGGCATGTAAAGAACAGGAAAAAGACAGCCAATTAGAATTAGCATTCTATACATACAAAAAGTTAAGTAGAGGTATGAAAAATATATTTAAAAGACATATATTACATTTCCAAAAAAGCACGGTAGATGAAATCAATAACAAAACAGCCATTCTAGAAGAAAAGGTATTATAATAAAAAACTATCTAAAATGAAACATAGAGAAAATACCTTTTTAAATAAAGAAAGCAAAAGTAAGCTGTGGGACAACGTCAAGCCACCTAATTATATGAGTAATTAGAATTGCTGAAGGTCAAGGGGAGGAAAAAGAAAAAAAAAATACCTGAAGAAATAACGGTTGAAACGTTTCCAAATTTGTTGAAAACTGTAAAAACCACCAATTCAAAATGTTCTATGAACCCCACGAGAAAAGAAATATGAAGAAAAATCCACCGAAGCATATGATAATCCAGTTGTGGTAACACATAATCTTAGAAGCAATCAGAGGGGAAAAAGCAGGTAGAGAAATAAAAGTAAGGACAACAAGAAATAATACAAGTGAGAAAAAAGTGAAGCAGCATCCAAAAAATACTTAAAAGGAAAGAATTGCTCACCTAGGATTCTATATCCAGCGAAAAATCTTTAAAAGTTAAGGTGAAATGGAGTTCCCACTGCGGTTCATCAGGATAAGAACCCAACATAGTCTCCATAAGGATGTGACAGAATTAGTCCCTGGCCTCACTCAGTGGGTTTAGGATCCGTGTTGCCACAAGCTACAGTGTAGGTCTCAGATGTGGCTCAGATCCAGAATTGCTGTGACTGTGGTGTAGGCTGGCAGCTGCAGCTCCAATTCACTCCCAGCCCAGGAACTTCCATATGCCACAGGTGTGGCCATAAAAAGAGAATAAAATAAAATAAAATAAAAATTAAGGTGAAATAGGGCATACAGAGGCTGACACAGTTCATCACCAGGAGATCCATATCACAAGAAATGTAAAAGGAAGTCCCTCAGGCAGAGACTAATGATAATGGCTGGAAATAAGGATGTGTACAAATTATAGAAGCGCTATAGAAATGGTAGTCAAATAAGTAAATACGTAAGACTTTTTTCTTATTATTTACATTTTGTTAAATAAAAAAACTAAAACTGTGAAACTTCCAGAAGAAAACAAAGGAGAAAATCTTTGTGATTTTCAGTTAGGCAAAGATTTCTTAGATACACCAATAAAAGCATATCTATATTAGAACAAACTGATAAATTGGACTTTGCTAAAATTAAACCTTATGCTTAAAAAAAAACTGCTAAGAGAATGGAAAGACAAGCTACAGACTGGGAGAAAATATTTGCATATTACCTCTTTGCTAAAGGACTTAAGCCTAGAATATTTTTTTTTAACTCTCAAAACAAACAACTTTAACACAGGCTAAAAGATTTGAATAGACACTTCACCAAAGAAGATCTAAAGATGGCAAATAAACTCATGAGAAGATGCTCAATATCATTAGTCATTTGGGAAATTCAAATTAAAACCATGAAACGCCACTACACAAAAATTAAAATGGCTGTAAGCAAAAAGACTGACAATCCCAAGTGTTGGTGAGTATGTGGAGCGACTAAAATTCTCATCAGCAGTTGATGAAAATGTAAAACGTAACAAGTACTCTGGAAAGCAGATTTTCAGTCTCTTAAAAGCTTAAACATACACTTATCACATGATCCAGGCAATTGCATTTACCTAAGAGAAACTAAAATAAATGGACATCACAGAAGAAGCAGAATAATCCCCACCACCGTCACCACCACTCCTCTGAAAATGTCCACAGCCTGATCCCAGGAAACAGTGATTATGTTACTATATACAGCAAAGGGGACTTCTCCGATATAATTAACCGACTCTGAGATGAGGAAGTCAGCCTGGATTATCTAAGTGAGTTCAGTCTAAGCACATTAATCCTTAAAAGCAGAGAATCTTTCCGAATTGTGGTCAGAAAGAGATGTGACAACAGAAGAAAGGTCAGAGAGAGACAATATTGCTGGCTTTGAAGATGCAGGAAGGGGCCGCCTCCAGGGACTATGGGGAGACTCTGGTAACTGGAAGAGGCCAGAAAAGGATTCTCCTCTGAAGTCTCTAGAAAGGAGCTGAGCTGACACACTGATCTTAGAGCGTTGTCAACCTTCTGATCCTTAGAACTGAAGGCAATAAATCTATGCTGTTTTATGCCACTAGGTTTATGATAACGTATTGTGGCAGCAATAGAAAAACTAATATATGTTTCATAGCAGCTTTATAATAGCCTCAAACTGAAAACAACCCAAGTTTTCATCAACAGATAAATAAATAACTTGTAGAATATCCATACAATGGAATGTTACTCAGTAATAAAAAGGAATCAAATATTGATGCACTCAATGGAATGATAAATATCTAAAATAATTATGCTAAGAGAAGCAGCACTGAAATAAAAGCGTATACACTGTATAATTCCTTTCCTATAAAGTTCTAGAAAATACAAATGAATCTATAGTTACAGCAAACACATCAGTGGTTGCCTGAAGACGGGTCAGGCAAGGAGGGAGAGATTGGAAAAGAAAACAAGGAAACTTTTGAGGGTGTGGACATGTGTATTATTTGATTGTGGTAATGGTTTCACAGGTGTACATAAGTCAAAGCGTATCCAACCATATGCTTTAAAATGTGTAGTTTATTGTCTATTGATTACATCTCAATGCAGCTAGTAAAAGCTAAGCACCTACATGAGGCTCGTGGTTACTATCCTGAATGCTGAAGGTCTAGAATATAAAATAAGAGAATATATGAATGATGTTGGACTACACAAAGATTTCTTAAACTAAAAGCAGCAATCACAGAGGAAATAATTGATAAATTAAACTTCATTAAAATTGAGAATTAAAGCTATAGAGGGTGAAATGGCAAGTCATAGAGTGGAAAATGTATGTAAATATTAATAAACTGGGTGTGTATGTTGGACTCGTATTCAAAATACTTTTAAAAAAAAGCAAATCAAAAAAGATAAATAGATGGAGTTCCCATCATGGCTCAGCGGTTAATGAATCCAACTAGGAACCATGAGGTTGCGGGTTCGATCCCTGGCCTGGATTAGTGGGTTAAGGATCCGGCATTGCCGTGAGCTGTGGTATAGGTTGCAGATGCGGCTCAGATCCCGCGTTGCTGTGGCTGTGGCGAAGGCAGGCAGCTCCTGTTAGACCCCTAGCCTGGGAACCTCCATATGCCACGGGTACGGCCCTAGATAAGGCAAAAAGACAAAAAAAAAGAAAAGAAAAGAAAAATAGAGAACCCAATTTTTTAAAACAGATAATAGACTTGTATTGGGACTTCTCAAAAGAGAATATTCAAATGACCCGAAAACACAGGAAAAGGTGATCCTTATCACTAGTCATCAGGGGAGTGAAAATTAAAACGTCAGTGAGATATAGTTCACAACCAGCAGAGTGGTTAAACATTTCAAGAAATGTTTTACAACATTAAACTAAATGTTAGTGAGGATATAGAGCAATAGGGATTGTCATATACTACTGGTAGGAGTGTTCATTGCAATGAAGTTTCAAACACTTTGAAAATCCTTACTAAACTGCAGCATGTATAGTCTAGTCCCTATAAATCAGTAAATCCATCTTTGGTATCTCTCCAGCATAATGCACACAGTGTGCATCAAAAGATATGTACAAAAATGCTCATAACGCTATGATTCATAGAAGTCAAAAACGTGAAACAATTCATACAGCCCTTGATAAAACGGATACACAAGGATAATATAGACCCTCACACACACACACACACACACACACACAATAGAATACATTTTGAAAATGAATAAAATATTGCCATACTCTCAAACATGAATGAATCTCACAAATATAAGTTGCATTGAGTAAAAGAAACAAGATGCCAAAGAGTAAACGCCAAATAAAGAACAGAAGTAGAAATCGGAATAGTAGTTACTTTTGGGGGAGAGTAGGCATGGGCCAGAAGGGGATAAGAGAGAATAATCTGAGCAGCTGATATGATTCTGCCTTTTTTCTTTTCTTTTCTTTTCTTTTCTTTCTTTTCTTTTTTTGCTACACCATGGCATATAGAAGTTCCTGGGCCAGGAATTGAACCCATGCCACAGCAGCAACTCAAGTCACTACATTGACAATACCGAATCCTGAACTCGCTGCTCCACAAGAGAACTCCAGGTTCTGCCTCTTGATGTGTGTGGTGGTCATATAGGGATATTCACTTTGTAAAAAGTTATCTTCTAGTAACACTATGAATGATGGACTTGTCTGTGTATATACTCTACTTGAATAAAAAAGTTGACTAAAAATTTCTCATGTGAAAAAATCAAAAAAGCTAAAAGAAGAAATCAGTGACCTAGATAAAGTCCTGCCTTCACGTTATAGGTGGCAGGCATTCAAAGGCAAGCATCCTTCCCGACTAGCCAGCACGAGCCTGCTCTCCCCCACCTGTCATTTCTCCAGATCAGACAATAAATAGCCTCACCAGAAGAAAGAAATAATTGCAACCACACAATTTTTGACTTGCGATTCTCTGGTTTTACACCTAATTTAACTGAACCATTCTCCTCCCTTTTCCCTGGCTCCCCCACCCCCCACCCCCCAGTCCCGAGTCCATTTCACTCAGCTGAAACAACAGAGAAGAGCAGATTCAGGTAGAGTGCAGAGGCAATTATAAAAGAGATACTTGTAAAGGCATCGCTGCCATTTGTGCCACTTGAAATATTATCCCTTATGAGTTTTCTCACTGAATTAGTGCCATTTAATGTGTGCATATGGCCAAGGGGAAAATATAAAATTGATCAACGAGAACAGGAAAATTACTCCGGAGAATCTTTGTGGCTTTGTGAATTGTTGCTTGACACTGTGGTTTTACCAGATATAATGGCATGATTTACAATTTACAACAGGGCTTGGGGGATGCAGATACAAACATTTTTACTTAAAATACCAGGAGCAGATGGGGAGAAAAAACATGGACTGGACCTGGTCCAGATGCTGAGGATGTTACACATATTCTGACTCCTACATGAAGGCATAAATAACACCAAATCCTCCTCATCCTTAGACATGCAAGAGATCCTCACAAAGGTAATCTGAACAGTAGATAGATATAAAATGATTTCTGTTTGCTGATTATTTTGGAATATATGTGTTCCAGCCTGTGGTTCTGCTTGCTTTTTCTAATGGCGATAGCGGATATCCTAGTTATTCGCAATATCAGACACAAAATCGTGAAACCGCATCATGAAGACAAAATTCCAGAGGAGCTGAGAAGCTCAAAACCATCCCACTTTTCAACTCGGTCCCAATATGCACTTCTATGCAGCCACACACTCCGTGCTGGAAACAGGCAATTTCACCTTTCAGGCTGATAAGTAAAACTCATGATAGACTATAAAGATACCCAGACCTGGATCCTTGTATCAGAGCTTTCACCAAGTAGCTGTGTGACATTTGACAAGACTCTTACCTGATCAAGGTCTTGATTTTCTCATCAATAAACATAGTGGAAGATGATCAGATGATTGCCAAGGCCAACCTGACTCTAAGTATCCTGTGGTCAGTTTAAGCAGAGCTCTCTCCTCTAAGGCTTCTATTCTTCCTCGTCTCATTGGTCTCAAAATCACCATTTTCATTTTGAAAGTTTTGATACTCTAGTTTCTGTTGAACTCCAATCTCAGTAGCAGATGGCAATGGCTATAAAAGCAATAAGGAAATTAAGTAAGCAATGGAGATGTTAACTAAGAGATGAAAGCAAGATTTGCCAGAGATAAACTGCAACATAATCTACTTAAAATCAATAGAAAGTTGGCCATCTCTCCAGTTATCTGGGTTGTAGCATAACGCGCATCTCTGAGGCAAGATCTAGAGGAAATGAAATAAAATGCAATAGGAGGGATAACAGAGTTATGGAAGAACTTCCTGAGGGGTGTTCAAACTGGAACTTATTACAAAATTGCATTTGGGTCTTATTTTGTAGTACCAGCGCTTTAGGTCTAGTTTTTCTTAGGTCTAGGTTGGTGGGAAAGTGGTGATGATGATCAAATTCTCAAAAGAACTGTATTTATTTTTTAAAAAATGACATTATTCAATAAAAGGTAGAGAGGGAAAGGGCCATGTTAAAAACAAGTGACAGGAAGTTTCCACTCCAAAACGTTTGGAATTGCTCAATATGGAAACTCCTTCCCGGGTGAGTCCCTTGGGAATAGATTCCCTATTGACCAGTGGAGAAGAGTGACTATGCCTGGAGGCAAATGAAAAATAAGGTGATTGCTAAAGGCCAGATCCAAAAAGATGATTCTCATTTAGGGCTAAAAGGAGATCACATCCCAGGCAGCCTATTTCATGAGCTCTTGACGCTTTCATACGTGGTTTGTGAGGAGATAGGCTATGTGCAGTGCCCGAGAATTTAAAGCAGAAAACATGTTCACTACTTTTCTGGAGTCACTCTCACAGCGACAGAACCCAACACTGCCTTTTCAGAGGCGGGGCCCAGAGGTGGGCAGCTCAGAATATGACAGAAGTGATGGTGGAGCCGCCACTGTGAGGTTCAGGCCCTCAATCACGAGCACAGAAGGCCATGAGAGCATCTTTCCTTTACTTCTGTACCTAGATGTGGCTTAATGGATTCAGACTGCTTGGCAGCCCAGGGAAGAGTAAAAAGCTATAACAGAGGCTGACAAATTACGTGAAATGTGCCAAAGAGAAGTTGACATTATAGCAGATCACAAGGTAAACCCATTTTAGCGGATTTCATAGCTGATATCAAAACATCTAGAAAAATGTGCTCTTAGCCCTAAGAAGTTTTCTTGAATGCACTCATTCCTGTGTAATGTAGACAAATTACTTAACCTTTCTGGTTCTTGCCTCCATCAGAACATTTCCTATCCAGCATTTAGATAGTGTACAAAAACTCATATAATACAAAAAAGCTTTAAGAGAAATAAATATTTGCAGGAGTGGGAGCAAAGGAAAACTATGATTATAAACAGGAAAATCAAAAAGTTTTAGTGACATTCACGTAAAAATAAGACCTATAATCTTATTAAATCAGTGGAGATAGCCTAAAATTTGGCCTTTGAGCTTCCTGGCAGCCAAAGCAAAGAGAAAAAGATGATCAATTATAAAATTATATTTGTATAAATTAATACAATAATTTGTACTATGTATGGTTCAGGGGAAAACTTAAACAGATACCTAGAAGGAATTTTTAGAAGATCTTTACAAGTTAGACTCGATATGATGCAGTGACAGCAACTTCCACAAAATTCCTAAAACTTAGGAGATCCGTGTGGCTCTTAAGTTCCTCAATTTCCCTATAGGTAGAATAGTAAAGTTACCACGGATCAACCAAACTCTTTCAATAGAGTATTATGAAGTTAAAAGAAACTGACTGCTCGAAGCCTGAGCATTAGTAAATGGCAGAATTTGGTTGAGGTGGGTTTGTGAATGAATGTGTCATGCTCCATGATGGAAAATCATGGCAGCTTGATGAGGCGTTCAGCAAGGTCAGATGAATCCTGAGACTTTGTCTCTTACTTGCATGTAAGTAAGGATTACATTATGCAGGGACTACACACAATATAAATATTATCTGTGGGTCCCCTCACTACAATACACACATAGTAGGGACTTTTGGAGAAGGGCTTTCTGCGTGATAGAATGAATGTGTAAATTTCCACCCTCAGTCTAATACTTTAGTATTAGCTATCAGCGAGTGTTTAAAAATCATATCATAATTATACTTGGGCTACCAAAAAAAAAAAATCCACAAAAGCAAGATTCATCACTGTCAGCCTTAAAAGACTCCATTTTAATATGCTACCTCCTACTTAAATGGCAGCAGCTACGGGCTAAATTAACAGCCCGTTGCGGTGAAGATTGATGTCAGCATAGGCAATTTCCGGATTTGAAATAGACATGGTCATTGGACATTACCAACTGGTCCATGTGTGTCTGGGTCTCAAAAATTTTAGCTGGAACTTGTTATTCAAATAAAATCGACATAGAAGGATATATAAAGAATAGCTGAGCTCTCTAATTGAGGGGCTAGGGAATTCCAACAACTCACCTGAGCCGGCACCCAAATCGGCCCCACCTGCCCTCCCAGCAAGCCCCAGGTGGACATGAGCAGCGCCAACCTCTTCCCCCAGGACACGGAGGAGGCAAGAACAGTCAAGCTCACACAGTCCCCCAGACCCAGAAGAGCCGGGCAGCGGAGAACCCAACAGAAGGGCGTTTGCAAAGTGAGCCAGAAGAAATCGAGACAAGCCAGGGCACACGCAGACACGAGGACAGGTACCCCTTCCTGGTGACCTAGTCCTTGGGCCAGCTCTGGCAAAGGCGCAAATGGTGCCTCTGCACCCACGTGGGACCAGGGAGGAACCCGACCCCAGAAGAAAGGAGGGAAGAGCAAGAGAAGTGAAGCACCCCGCTGGATCTCGGTGGAGCCTTCCTTCCCATTTGAGGACACCCGCCAAGCCGGGGGACATCTTCCTTCAACTCACAGCATCTCTGGCAGAGGCCCACAGGCAGCCTCCTCCCCGCTTCCCGCTGGTCACCTATCCTTCAGCATCCTCCGCGGTCACCACCGCCACAGCAGCAGCGACAGCGATCCTGCACGGACCCCCGAAAACTCCAACTAATTAAAGACAAATAATCAAACACATTCGGGCGGCGGCGGGCGGGCGGGCGATTGGCAAAGCCTCCCTGCATTGTGTGACCACCTTGGCACCGAAATGGTTAGAAACCGCGTCCCTCCACTGCGCCTCCTCTCATTGCGGTGGAGAGCTCTTGAGAACGTTATTAGCTGGGTGTGCGCCTTGCCGTTTTTCCACACGAGGCAGATGGGTAATTACGAAGCTAATAGTCTGATTGAGAGAAATCAGATGCAGTGGTTTGCCCAATTAGATGATACATTAGCTTCCTTCTTTGTAAGCAGCTAATGTGTGAAGCAAAGTGGTATTTTCGAGGGTCAGAATCCTTAAACAAGTGCCGAGTTGCAGATTATTGTATCTCTCTTTTTTTTTCTAATGGAGGAAAAGTGCTAAGTCTTCATTACTAAAAGCATAGAAAATGCAAATCAGCTTCTGAAACAAAAGAGAGAAGGGACAGGCGAGAATATTTGGTGTCCGATGTGTCAACCTACAACATCAATTACATTGAAATGCAATGCATGGCAGCCTAATCAAGGATAGGATAATTGTAATAATTGCGTGCTTTTGTTGGAGAGCTGCTGCTGTTGTTATTTGTCAACCATTTGTTCCTCTCTATTGTTAAGGGGGGGAAAGATTTTTTTTTTAATGTAACTGAGAGATTGTGTAGGTAATGGGCGAGCCGTTGGCCGTCGGCAGCATGTGTATGAGGGGTCTCGCTTTCCTGCCACATGGCGGCTCCTCCGTGTGGCCCAGGCGGGTTGCTGGGACAGTGACACGGCCTTGGGGCAGGAAGGGACAAAGTGGCGAGCCATGCCAGGGAGGGCTTCAGTTTCTGTCTGTGTCCTGGTTGTCCCGGGGCAGAGGCTAGCCAAACGCAGGGCTGGAGGAGACTGGGAGGAAAGCAGTGCCGATGGGGAAGAAAAAAAAAAAAAAAGCAGCCTCACGCCATATCCTCCTCCCCTTTAGCAAATATAAAAAGATGGAGATGAGGGAGAGGAGCGAGAAGGGCTCCGCTGACTTCTCCACCTCCTTCTGCTTCTTCAAGTGCGCGCGATTTGTTTGGTTTTTTGTAAATGACCGTGGCCTGCAAAACTCCCAGGGAACGGGGGAGGCGGAGATCTTGGGGAAAATAACAACAAAACGAAAGATGCAGTAGCTGGAATACCAGCCAGGACAGCCCCGTTCCCCGAGGTGCAGGTGACAGGAGGCCCGGGGACCAAGGCTCCGCCCCAACTCCCTCCCTCCCTGGCCTGGCGAGACCAGCCTCTCTGCAGCCCCATTGTCTCCAGAACAGGACGGGGCCTAGAATCTTCCTAAGCTTCACGCGCTGCCTGGAGAGACACCAAAACTCAGAACGCTCTCAAGTATCCCGCAGATAGAAAGAGCCCTCAAGACGCTTCTGAGTCATTAAACACATTTCTTTCTCCTCCCCCACCACGTCCACTTTTTTTTCCCCCCATGTGTACAGACGTTTCCTAAAACATTCTCACAGGGAAAGGAGCAGAGAAAAAGCCAACTCCATTGGCCAACTCCAGGAAGCAAAAGAAAAGAAAACACAACACAACACGGGGATGTTCGTGGAAAGCTGAAGTAGGAACTGGAAAGTTCTTCAGAGGAGTGCTCAGCATTCAGATCAGATAAGAGGTTTATTTTCTCGCTTCAATCGGGGTTGCCAATAGGTTGAAACGGAGGCACAATGGAAACGGGCTAAAACATTTAACAGAGCTGTTAAATCTCATTCTCCACAGCTAAAAAAGAACAATCCCGCCCGTCTTTACCGGGGGGAAGCGTCATGGGCTGGAGGAGCTTTTGCATGTATCCCTGACAATCCTGTACTTACTCCAAAACTCACACTAATTAAAAGCAAATAATCAAATACATTCAATTTGAAAAGTTGGCAAACTCGCGTGTATTATTGCGTTAGCACCTTGGCATGGAAACGCTCACATCGCGCTAATCTCGTTGTGCAGAAGAGCTCTTGAGCTCCCATTCACCCAGCCCGTGCCCCCTCCTCCCCTCCGCCTCCCCGAAGGGCCTGCCTAACCCGCTCCCACCCCCAGCCCCTGCCCCTGCTCCCGCATCGACTCTCCACGTGGGGATGTGGCCGGGGTCTGATGGAGAAAAGATGCCCTTCCTCTCACCGGCTTATTTATCCACCTGGGCAGGTCGGCAAGATACTGCGGTTTTTAAATAAAGTTTGCAGCGGCGAGCCTTGTGCTAAAGCCATACAGAGTCACCAGCCTCACCACCCCCGCCAACACGGCCCTCCTTCCCAGGAACTCTCGCTGTCAAATCGGTGGCCAAATCTGGGCGATGAGCTGACAAAATGAGAAGAAACCTTCAGATCCAAAGCTGCTGCCCCTGGGGATCTGAGTTTCTCAGAGGCTCGTCGGAGGATGAGAAGAGGGCGTCGCCCAGAGACATGCAAAACTCCTGCCATCAAGAATGGGGTGAGATGAGCTCAGACCGGCCAGAATTTTTCTGGCAGATCTGCCACCTAGGGCACATTTCTCTTTCATCCTGGGCCTCTGCCAGTCACAGCCTCCCAGCATCCAGGGCTAGGAGGGAGAGAGGCAGCTTGTCCTCAGCTCCGAACAAAAGAAAAACAAATAAAGTCACATTCAGCCACATGACACCCATGTCAGAGGGAAGAGCAGTGGGTCACGCAGGCAGTGCGTGTACCGGTTCTGGGAGGCAAAGGGCAGAGGTGAGAAGTGAGCTCCTGGGAGGAGGGGCTTGAAGGAGCCGTGGGGAATCCTTGCCAGTGAGACTCCTGATTTGCCTGTGAGTGAGGAGGCCTAGAGGGTTGTTGCCTCAGATCCAAAACTCCAGATCACTTTTCAGTGTGTCCTTGAGCGTAGCAATTAATCAAGAGCATCAACCTATTAGTACTTTCATTAGTTCAGGAAGAATTTTCTGAGCAAAGCATTAGGCAGGTGTCTTGGTTGAATCCTTGCTGGTGTGATATGGAGCCAGTAAAAATGTCACACTGGAGAGTTCTTGCAAAAGCTGACCACTCCCTTCTCCTTCCTTCCAATCCGGTCCGTGGGCTTCATCTGATCCTCCTGCTGTTAAAATGACCCTCTTTTCCTTGCCAGCCTTCCGTTCCTTACTTCACTTCTTATTCAATTCCTCGTTCCATCATTCATTCCTTAATGTAGTCATTCAACAAACACTTATTAAGTAAAAGGATTCTAAAGGTACTACAATCAACCATGGGAATACAAAGGTGAATATGGTTGGTTCGGTTGTTCCAATTCTGGGTATTTACCCCAAAGAATTTAAAGCAGTAACTTAAACAGCTGAGTGTATGCCAACCTTCATGCCAGCATTATACACAGTAGCCTAAAGGTAGAAACAACGCAAACGTCCATCGGTAGGTCAATGAATAAATGAAATGTGGTATACACGTACAATGGAATAGTATTCAGCCTTAAAAAGAAAGGAAAATCTAACACGTTCCAACATGGACGAACCTTGGAGACATTATGCTGAGGGAAATAAGGACAAATTATTTAGAGTAGTTAAATTCATAGAAACAAAGGCTGGGGAGAGTTAGTGTTTAATGGGTACAGAGTTTCAACCTGTGAAGATGAAAAAATTCTGAAGATGGATAGTGGTGATGGCCGCATAAGAATATGAAGGTACTTAATCCCGCTGAACCTTACTCTTTAAAGTGGTTAAAATGGGAGTTCCCTGGCAGTTAGGAATCTGGCATTGTCACTGCTGTGGCTTAGATCACTGTTGTGGCGTGGGTTCGACCCCTGGCCTGGGAACTTCCACATGCTATGGGCACGGCCAAAAACATTTAAATATTAAAAAATAAAAACCATATGATTTCCTTCCTTCTGCTGACTTTAGGTTTTGTTTGTTCTTTTTTCTGATTCATTTAGGTGGTGGGTTAGGTTGTCGCTTTGAGATTTTTCTTCTTTTTCAAGGAAGGCCTGTATCACTATAACAGAAAAAATAAAAACCATTAAAAAGAAAAACTAAGATAAAATTGCTAAACTGGTCAGTCTTAGGTATATGTCACTGCAATGAAAAGCAAATACAAAAAGAAGTGAATAAGGTTAATCATGGTCCTCAAATAACTTGGAGTCTAGCAAGGGAAGAAGATACGTTACGAGTCCTTTAGTTCATCAGACCTCACATTTCGCCAATAGAATGGGAATTTTACCACCAGTTTCCGAAGAGGAAGCAGGGTTACAAGACTGGTAAGCTGGAGCACCAGGGTTCGAACACAGACCTACATGCATTTCTAGCCCATGTTTTTCTCACTACACCAGCAGTTTGTGACTGTAAAGTCTCATTCAAATTTAAGGGACATCCTATTGGAAGGAAAAAAAAAATGGGCCTGGGGAAGAGAGGGTCTCCTAGGGTTTCATTTTTGTCCCCTGCCAAAAAAAAAAAAAAAAGATGTTGGAGTCCTAACCTTCAATACCTCAGAATGTGACCTTATTTGGGAAAAGGGTCTTTGCAGAGGTAATGGAGTTAAAATGAGATGATTAGGATGGGCCCTAATCCAGTATGACAGGTGTCCTTATACAAAGGGGAAATTTGGACACCGAGACCGACCTGCACGCAGAGAAGCCGTGTGAAGATCGGAGCTGTTCTTCCACAAGCCAAGAAACCACTAGAAGCTAAGAGAGAGCCCTGGAGCAGATCCTCCCCTAGGGCCTCCTGCGGGGGCACAGCCCTGCCCACCCCTTGATCTCAGATTTCTAGCCTCCAGAACCGAGAGAGTCTGTGGCACTTGATGACACTAGTCCTACACACTGAACCAGGAGCCAAGCAAGGAAATCTGAAAAGAAGGCTTCTTGGAGTCTTTAGAGAACATTCACCCGAGGGGCCTGGGATGTCCAGCAGCCCTAAGGAGAAGGGGGACCGGGAACCAAGAGCCGGGGTCCCTATTTTCCTCCCTCTTGCCGTCTCTGATCTTGCTCACCCATCCGGAGCAGCTCTCTTGAAGAACTTGATTATGATGTTTTGCTTTTATTTTGGTTTTCAGGACATTTGCAAGCATCGCTGGAACCTGATCCGTACTCCCGACGGCAGTTTCGACGTGTGAGATTACGTCCCTGATAAACCACAGGGGCAGGGCCACCAGAACTCCGGGTAGCGAGGCCTCCCATTGGTTCCCGTGCCCCTCACGGGGAGCGGGGGTGGGGGGTGGGGGGCGCAGGCTGCACCATTTTTCCCTGCCTTTTCCTTTTGGGGACCTAGAACTCTCGCCGGAAAGTCAGATGCTCTTAGAGAAAAACCAAACCGCTCTGGGGCTACGGTTTACACGGAGCAGGGGCAGAGCTGCCGGCCTAAACCGGTCTGGAAGCCGAGGGACCCAGGAAGCCACATCTGCTCTCCCAATCCCCACCCAGCAGTGAGATTAAGCAGAGGGCTTTGCAAAGGAACTCCAGGAAAATACTGATAAATTGAAGAGCAATCGACGAGGCACTCAGCCCCCCTCGCTGAGCTCCGCCGAGCCCCCTAAATTTGTGTCAAATCTTTTCTTTCCTTCCCCTCAACTAAGCCCATGTGGCAATGGCAATGTTTTTGTGCATTAAAGAAAATCAATGAAAACATCTCAAAAACAATTTCAAGCTCCTCTTCCTCCCTCAGGGTGGCAAAGTCAGCCCCTGCAGGGCCACGCAGGGGGACTGAGGAGAGCCAAACCCGCGTGCGTGGCAGAGTTCCACCGGACAGACCGCTCTCACTTCCGCAGCCTAACCAGGACGCCGTTCCATAAAGCCAGCCAGCCTAGGAAAGTGCTCACTCTCTGCCCGCAGACTTTGTTTCAGCCTCTGTGTGGCATCTTTGGGACACAGCGGGATGTTAGCCCCGAGACAAGGATCGGGAAAAGTAGGCTGACAGACATGGCACCAGATCGGGGTCAGGAGTTCTGGGTCGGAACATCGGCCCTGCCACGAGCTCTCTGTGCAAGTCTGCGTCAGCCACTTGACCTCTCTGGGTCCTTGCTTCCTCCTCTTTAAAATCATGATCTGATCATCACGCTCATCTTGCCTGATTATTGTCAGGAGGCAATGAGATAACAACACATAGGACCGGCACGTATTGTGATCGTGACAGGTAAGGAAGAAGTTGAGGTCAAAGCCAGTGGCGCACTGACCCCTGGCTAACAGCAAGCCCACCCAGGCAGACAAAATTGGACAGTATGACCCCCGGGGAAGGAACACTGTCAGACAAGCTGAGGGAGCACCTGCAGACGCCCCTGCAGGAAGGGTGCCACCTTTGGGGGGAAGGACCGCAAGGACAGCGCAGTTTCAGCCTCCAGTAGACAAATGAAGAGATTTTTCTTTTTTTTTTTTTTTTATAACTGAAATAGGCACCCCGGTGCAGTCAGGCCGGGAAGAAGCAGTGGGGGAGGAGGAGGGAGTCACACTGCAGCAGATGTCTTGGCTGGGAGAGAAAGTTCTAGAGACTGCGCGCCGTGGGTTGGGGAACAGGGGGCTTGGGCTCAATTCAGAACAGCCCAGCTCCCTTCCAGACGGGAAACCGGAGCAGCAATCCAGAGGGATCCCGGGAGACCCCGCGGGGCGGGGGTGGAGCCCGCGCGCCGGGGTTGGAAGCCAAGCCGGTTTCACCTGAGAGGGCTGCAAAGCCCTCGCCCCTGGGGAGGAAAGAGAAGATGGGATTTCTCCCGGGGTCGGAACGGGACCCCGAGGGCCCGAGACAATGGCTCCAGGAGGCTCCACAACTCCGGCCCTGTTGACGAGCGAACTCAACACCCTGGAGATGGGCGTGTGAAATCTGCGCTGGGTCCTCCTTTAGCAGAGAAAGCGCTGCGCTATCTATGTGTGAAAGCTTTTTTAACACTGTTCCCTGCTCTCCATATGGCGAACTTCACCCAAATTAGGAGGAACTGATGAACAAAACTCCCGGCAGCTTGAAAATGAGAGTGAGCACCAGGTGCCCCGTCCCAGAGGCAGCCGGGGCCAGTGCCCAGGGTGGGGCCGGCAGGGCCGCGTGTCCCTGCACCCTTGCCACCAGCCCTCTGTCCCCGACCTCTCCCCCCAGAGCTGAGTGCGTTCCCTCTCAGTGGCTGAATCACCATCCCCAAGAATTAAAATCATCGTCATAACCATCGATCGTGCTCTCACCATGTGCCACACCGTGAGTGCCGGCGACCTAGGACGTGTCGTCTCAGTTAATCCTCAACAAGACCCTGTGAATACGTTTGCCTATTTACATCCGGATTTTTTCATGCCTGTTTAAAGTTGGCGAATGGAGGAGCTCCCGTTGGGGTTCAGTGGGTTAAGAATCTGACTGGTATCCATGAGGATGCGGGTTCAATCCCTGGCCTCTCTGTGGGTTAAAGGGTCCTGCGTTGCCACAAACCGTGGTATAAATCGCAGGCAGCTTGGATCTGGTGTTGCTGTGGCTGCAGTGTAGGCCGGCAGCTGCAGCTCCGATTCGACCCCTAGCCTGGGAACAACCATATGCCGCCGGTGCAGGCCAAATAAATAAATAAAGGTGGCAGATGGAGAATCAGAGACGCTGTCTTTTACCCAAAGTCCCAGAGCAAGGATCAGAGGCAGTCTGGTTATTCGGTTAAGGAATAGTTCCTCCAGCTCACTGTCCCCTCCTCCAGAGCAGGTCCAGTTGGCAGGGGGCAGGGGGGGGGATGCTCCACTGGAAGCTGCGAGGCTCTCCTGCAGGAAGGAGTGGGGGCTTGCCCTATCCCCGCAGGCAGACGGCAGTGGCCAGAATCCCTGACGGTTTCATCCTTGGGGATGTGTGGAAGCTGTAGGATCGGTGGCTCAGAGACCATCAGTCCTGCCCAGAACGTCATGACCATTCTTTCATGGAAAAACCAAGGTCAAGGAGACAAAACTGAGTCACACAACAGGTTCTATACATAAAAGAGCCGGACTGACCACCTCCTGTTCACTGGAGACACTCTAAAGCCTTCCATAAAGGAGCAGCTTCTCCCACCCCCCTTCCACCTGCCTCTCCCCAGTCCAGTCCCAAGTGGAGGTGGTCCCTTCCCCAGCAGGCCTGCTTCAGACCCCTGCTGCCTCCCGGGACCGACCTCCTCCAGCCTCCCCTGCTTGTACCCTGCTTCCTGCCCTCATTTAAAGGAGCTGCAGCTGATCTCGGTCCGCACGTCCTTCCGCGGCCCCCGGGCTGCACCCCTTGGGCTTTCCCCCAGGGTCCGGGGCTGCACCGGCCCCCTCTCTTTCCTTCCGGCCCCGGCGGGCCCAGTATGACAGCACAAAACAAAGCTCAATGCAAAGATGTTTAGAATGTTCCTCTCCGCGATGGCATTATTTACAGCAACTCCGCGCTGTGCCCGGGGCGTTGCGTGGTTTGAAAGATGCTATACAAACTGAAATTGTGTGGCATTGTTTGTTCCTCCACATTCTGCGAGAGAGAACCAATCTAGTAATGACTGTTTTTGCTCCTCAAATCAGAGACGCTCCATTTTGTGTGCGTGGTGGCTAATCTGGAAATAAGGATTCAAAGCAAACGTATAAGGAGCTCTGGAAGCCGTCGGGGCCTGGTGACTGAGTGGAGGGCAGCGGGAAGGAGGAAAAGACAGTCTCAAGGGGAGACAGTCTCAAGGGAGAGCCCTGTCGTCCCCCTGAGCTTGGACACCAGCCCATCCCGGGGTGGCGGGAATGCCACATCGCATATCCGTTTGCACAGACAGAACGGGCCCCAGGGAGCGCTCTGCCCCGGACCCGCACACGGCCAGCTGCAGTCCGCCTGCAGACCTCCCTGCCGCTGGGTTTTCACCCCAAGGTCAAGTTCCCTGGAGCTGGGCCTGACCCTTTCAGATCATAAGCTAGGGAAGGGGCGTGGGGAGGAGCGGATGGTAGCAGGGGTAGGAATGACCACGGACAGACCCAAGTCCCTCTTCAGGGACACGGCACGAGGGAGAGCGGAGGGGGGGCGCCTGGGAGCTCTGAAGCCACCCAGCTGGTCTGAGCTCTTCTGAGTTAGCACTGAGCTAACTCGGGCTCTTCGCCGTACACGCCGGACCGTGGCTGGACCGGCGTCTGTTCAGTCCCAGCTGAGGCACGACTGCGGCTTGGGGGTGGCAGCGGACTGCTGCTGGTGAGGCCCGTGCAAGTGTGTCCCTCGAGAAAGGACATGAGCCTGGCCTCCGAGCCCAGCCCCAGCTGCTTGCAAACGGCCGCCCTCCAATCCTCCCTCGCCTTTCATTTGCCTGCTCGTGTCATGACCTGCCGCACTGCTCACAGCCTGCTTCCTAAGGAGGCACCTCGGTCGCTCCCTGATTTTCCCCTTCAGCCCGCCCTAACCCTGTGCGTCCTTCAAAGTCTAGGTCGGACATCACCTTCTGATAACATCCTCGGTAATCGCCCCATGCCTTGTGGCCAGATTACTCAGTCTCCAGGAAGCCCCAGAGCCTCAGTCTGTCATTCTGTACAATGCAGTCCACTGCGGCCCAGGAAACAGATGTGTGGGAGTTCCGCTCCCCATCCGCCACCAGACATAGGCCCTAGAGCACAGAGACCCAGCGTGGCCTCGGCTCCAGCACTCCTTATACCCCCAGCAGCCAGCAGCGTGTCCGGCCTCTGATCCCTGCAGTGTGGGCCGGGGCCGGATGGGCAGTGAGGGGAGGCAGTCATGGATTATCAACTCGTGGTCCAAGGCTTCACCGACTTGACTCCTCCCTTCCAGAGGCTTCCCTGGGACTTCCCAGCTTGTTCTCAAAGTTCACAACTCCCGGATAGTTCACATTCTCTCCATTTGCCAAATTTGAGCCTGTCATCTGCCGAGTTAAATTGTGGCTCTGTGGCATAGCAATGTAACTGGTCCAAGGCCTCATCACCCGTTACCATGAGCGCTAAGAAGCAAGGTGATTAGGAGTTCCCTTCGTGGCTCAGTGGTTAACGAATCCGACTAAAAACCATGAGGTTGCGGGTTCGATCCCTGGCCTTGCTCAGTGGGTTAAGGATCCGGCGTTGCCGTGAGCTGTGGTGTAGGTTGCAGACGTGGCTCGGATCCCGCGTTGCTGTGGTTGTGGCGAAGGCCGGCGGCTACAGCTCCTGTTAGACCCCTAGCCTGAGAACCTCCATATGCCGCAGGTGCAGCTCTAGATAAGGGAATAAAGACAAAAAAAAAAAAAAAAAAGAAGAAGCGAGGTGATTAGAGGCTGCCTTCCCGAGGCCGGAGGCTCTTCGGCTGCAGTTCAGGAGTTTGTTACAATGTGATGGGGAAGGGTCCCAGGAATGCCATTGCCAGACTGCTCAGATTAGCGTTAAAGGGCCCCCGGGAAGGGAGTGGGGACGCCACTGCCCCTGTCAAGGTCAGCTCCACCCAGGGAGGAAGCCCTGAGCTGAGCACCTGCCCTCAGTCTTCTCCCGCAGAGCTGGGAGTGAAGTGGCCCAAGAGCGGAGAGGGCTCCCTCCGTTTCACCTGTCCCCACCCCCACGACCCTCCCAGCCCAGAATGCACCGAGAAGCCCACTCCCTGAGCTTGTCACAGGGGATTCAGGCAGAGTCACTGCCCTGAGCTGAGCTGTAGGACCGAGGCAACCCCCCCTTGCTTACATCGCCAGCCCTAGGGAGCCACTGCTGCGTTGTCCAGCCCTCACTTGAAAACCTCACAGACCCTGTTGATGAAAAAGCCAGGTCACTATTAACGATGTGATAGGTTAGTGTGAATTAGTCTAACAGATTCTTTCCCCCTCTCTGCAAGGACTTCAGTTTTAGGGGAAGCATTTGCTTCTGGCCGAGGGTAGAAATAAACTGGAGAAAAGGGAAGAAAGAAGCTACACAGCTTAGCTTACAGCTTAATTAGTTAAAGAATCAATTTGTTAATTAGTTAATCAATGAGCGAATTGGGTACTTTCCATTTTCTAAAGTTTTACTGAAGTAGAGTTAATTTACAGTGTGGTGATAATTTCTGCTCTACGACAAAGCGATTCAGTTATATATATATACTCACATCCCTTCTTTTTCAGATTCTTTTCCCGTGTAGATTATCACAGACAATTGGCTACAGTTCCCTGCACTATACAGCAGGTCTCTGCTGGCCAGTCATTGCGTACACCTCGGTGTGCATAGTTAATACGTTAATCGATAAATGAACTGTAAATTAAGTGAACGAATGGGCCCTTGGGTAGAACAGGCGAGACTCTACATTATCAGATGTGAGGCCCTCCGGCCCCACCTCCACCCACCCCGAACAGTCAGTAACCCCAGGGACCCCGCTGGGCAGGGCGCCATCAGGGGTGGGGGGCGGGAGGTCAGTCCCCTACAGCAGAGGTTTTCCGTGTTATGAAGAGAGCCCCCTCCTTGCCCCCAGAGCACGTGCCTCAGGGCCACTCCTGCTTCCACGTCCTTGTTCTGAACCGCGGTCACGCCTAGAAGGTCTTCCAAAGACCGCGTTTCCTGTCCCCCGCTGCATTAGTTGCCTAGGGCTGCTGTAACAAGTCACCGCAAACTTGGGTGACACAACAACAGAAATTTGGAGTTCCTGCTGTGGCACAGTGGGTTAAGAACCTGACTGCAGCAGCTTGGGGCGCTGCAGATATGTGGGTTCACTCCCCAGCCTGGCCCGGCAGGTTCAAGGATCCTGTGTTGCCGCAGCTGTGGCACGGGTCGCAGTTACAGCTCAGATTCAATCCCTGGCCCGGGAACTACCAGGCGCCATGGGTACGGCCATTAAAAAAAATAAATAAATGAACCATTTTAAGACCCAGAAATTTATTCTTTCACAGACGCAGGAGGTCAGGAGTTGGAAAGCAAGGTGTTGACGGGACCACTTCCTCTTGGCGGCTCTGAAGGGGGAACTCCAGGCCTCCCTGCTGGCTGGCAGTGCCCAGCGTTCCTTGGCTTGCAGGTGCATCACCCCAGTCTCTGCCCCCATCGTCACATCGCCTCCCTCTCTGTGTCTGTGTCCCTTCCCGCCTCTTATAAGGGCACTGTCACTGGAATCAAGGCCCAGCCTCATCCGGTATGTTCTCTTCCCAGTCCTCACTCTAACTGCATCTGCTAAGGCCCTCTTTCCAAATACGACGGGCTTCCGAGGTCCCACGTGGACGTGAATGTTGGGAGAGACACTCTTCAGCGCCTCCACCTTCTCAGAGCCAGACAGCAGAAGAAGAATCTAGAACTGAGTGTGATCGCAACAAGAGGAATAAATGGGGAGGAAAAGTGTGTGGGAAGGAGAAGCCTCCCATCTCTGCTCCCCTCGCCTCCCCCACCCCCCTCCAGGCTCCCGAGGCTCAGAGCAGGGGCGCCAAGGGGGTCACTTACCACATCAGGAAACGGAAAGTGAAGATCCCTGGGCAAGACCAAGAACCACAGAGCCAGTTGAGCATCCACGAGGGTGTGGGATCGATCCCTGGTCCCGCTTGGTGGGTTAAGGATCTGGCATCACTGTGAACTGTGGTGTAGGTGGCAGACGCGGCTCGGATCCTGCACTGCTGTGGCTGTGGTGTAGGCCAGCAGCTGCAGCTCCAATTGGACCCCTAGCCTGGGAACCTCCCTATGCCGTGGGTGTGGCCCTAAAAAGACCAAAAAAAAAAAAAAATGGAAGGAATGAAGGAGTGCGACTTCAGAAGCTGGATCATAAAAGGTGTTGTGATGTCTGCTTTGCGCTGCCTTTCGGTTTATTGGCTTTGGAAGAAGCCAGCTGCCGTGATGTAAGAATACTCGAGCGGTTCAGTGAAGAAGTCCCCATGGATCAACACTGAGGGCTTCTGCCAATGGCCAGCACTGGCTGACTTGCCAGCCACCTGAGCGAACACTCTTGGTATTAGATTCTCCAGATCTCGTCCAGTACTCAAAAGCCCCAGCCAACATCTTAACTGAAACCAGATGAGAAAACCACCCAGCTAAGCCACTCCAAATTCCTAACTCCTAGAAGCTGTGTGAGATAATAAATAATTATTGCTGTTTTTAAGCCACTAAGTTCTGGGGTATTTATAGTGCCTCAACAGGTAGCTAATGCACAAACTTGGCCACATTACATTCATTTGTTCATCATTTAATAAATACTGCAGAGCAAACAAAATAGGTAACTCTTGGGAAAAGAAAAATTGAACACGATCCCTTTTCTCAAGGAGCTTATAAACACGCGAAGACGAGATTTCTAAACCCAACTCAAAGCGCAGCATGCACGGCTTCTGAACTTAAGAAGAGGTAGATGGAACACAGT
The DNA here is from genome assembly GCA_004024745.2 of Catagonus wagneri. Lineage (NCBI taxonomy): Eukaryota > Metazoa > Chordata > Mammalia > Artiodactyla > Tayassuidae > Catagonus > Catagonus wagneri. The sequence goes on from PVHT020000175.1 coordinate 22,254,752, forward strand.
GGGTTCCTGGGGGACACTTCTTGGTCGAGATTCTCAGTTGCCAACATTGGAAAGCAACTCCAGCTTCAATGGAAAAGAGCTTTCCGTTCAGTGGAAAGATAACTGAGAGCTCATAAAAGTGATGGAAGAACAAGAGAAGCAGCCAACAGAACAAGGAGGCCAGGCAGCACAGAGGCAGCAAACCCACCCGCGGGCAGTCTACCCTGTGGTCCCAGGTACCGCCGCTATCATCACTTCCATTGCCAAGTAGATGGAAGCATCCAGTTGTCCAAGACAGCATCCCCTGCCTGTGCCCTGATATCAGGGAGCAAGACAGGGCACACCTGCCCGGAATCAGCTTCTAAAGGTGGTATCGGGGACCTCTTCTACACAGTGGGAATTGCCCCCAAACAGGAAGCACATTAGGACGTTGAGACACCATTGCAGAGAGGGAGAGGGTCGACTGGACCAGAGGAAAAGCAGGACATAAGAGTAGGGAGCTACAGCTCATGCCTCTGCTTCCGTGGGCTAAGCCTTAGCGTACTGGGTGTCCTCATCGAAAAAATGGCATGAAGCTGTCTTCTCACTCCCTCTTTTTCATCTTTCTCAGCACGGCTGTGAAGCCTTCTCTCTCCTCTACTCCCACTCCCATCCCATCCTGTCTGCCATTTGCTCTGCAGATCTAAGGTTGGATGGCTTGGAACAGAATTTGTTTCCGAAGGCTGAACTAATGAGGACTTCCCTGCTAAAGAGGAATGCCCCATCACAGTCTGCCAGGCACAAACAAAGGGGACTTAACTAGTCTCAGCAGGAACCAGCGATGCAAACAAAATCATGGGGAGCAGCCCAGGCCCATCGTTCAGTCTACCAGGGTTTCCAGGGGTGGTTGATTATTGCAGCCATCCTGTACCTGCTAAGAATACAAGTGGGCAGATTGGGGTTGAGTAATAAGACTTCAGAACACCCACAAAACCTGCAAGGGGGCCAATATGACAGACTGTGCCAGTTTGCTGAGTAAGCAATTCTCCTAACCCATTGCTAACCCCGAAGATGCCGGCCACACGCTCTCACCCCATGCCCACCGGTGGAGCTGCCTGAAGCCAACTACGGGACTGAGTGGCCCTTTCACAGGACCCGGCCTTTGACCTCTTTAAAGCACTGCCTCCTTAAGGAGCCCAGCCCACTTTTATCTCCACTCCCAGACTGTAGAAAGGCACCCATTTTTATGGCCTGTATCCCCCAGAAATCCCTCTTTGAGGACTTCGGCCTGATGGCCCACGGCACTTTCCAGCTGGACTTCCAGCTTCAGCAATTGATTATATGCCACCTTGAAGATTTTGCAGTATTATTGTTACTGAACTGGTCAACTGTATCACGCCAGGATCCTAGCCCAGGTCAAGACCCTGTACCCTGGCCAGGAAGGTTCTTTATCCAATAGGATTCACGCGGCCAACAATGAAACCAATGGTGAGGCTGGAGAAACACAAGCTTTGGAGTTCCTACTGTGGCTCAGTAGTTAAGGATCTGACTTGCATCAATACTGGCCTTGCTCAGTGGGTTAAGGATCCGGCATTGCCGTGAGCTATAGCGTAGAGTTGCAGGTATGGCTGGGATCCTGCATTGCTGTGGCCCCTAGCCTGGGAACTTCCAGATGCCGTGGGTACGGCCCTAAAAAGAAAAAAAAAATCACAAGCTTTATTCAGTGGCTAAAGAGTGGAGAAGCAGAAACCTAGCTTGCAAATCAACTTCTCAACCCAATTTGGGCCTGCAGCACCTCAGAAACACCTTCACACCCCGGCCCCTCCCCCTTAGCCAGATGGCCCTTCACCTCTGCCAGGCACCTGCCTTGACCTTCCTTCTCATCTGACTTCCTTCCGCCTCTTCCTGGGCCCTCTGAAGTCTGGCCTTACCATCGTCTAAGAATGTCTTTCATCAAAATGGTACTGGAGAGTGTTAACTAGCCGGGAAACGGGTAAAGAAGGCGGCAGGAGGTGAGTCCACGGATGACGGCACTCAGGAGGAGAAGAGTAAGGGCGGTCATGTGCTCCGCCCTCGCCTCTCTCCCCCGACTGGCCCAGCCGCCTTCCTCTCCATCCCGTCTGCCATCGTCCAGCAAGACTTCATGAACAGAAAGGCAGCCCTTCCACACCGAACACCCACATGCCTTGACCCGTTCTTTTCTATAGACTCCAACCCCTTTAAATCTGCACCCCGCCTTCCATCATCTTCAATCTTGCAAGTCAGGCACCTGCTCTAAGTACAATTGCTTATCTTCCTTTTCTTTATCTTTTTTTTTTTTTTCCCATCGCATGGACACTTTCTCTCCGTGACAAAATAAATGTCTCTCCATCTACCAGCTGCCCTCTGGTTTCACGTTCTTCCCTTTCTAACCAGCACCCCATGATCTACCCCTTCGAGAGCTTTCTCGCCGTTATCTTTGAGGATCACGTATCATTATCTATCAGACTCGCTTGCTCCTGCGGCTGAGATTCTGCGGGCCGTGGAAACCACGCGGCCACTGAGACCCTGAATCTCCAAACTCAACCTGCTGCCATGCCCTTCCTCTCCTCTCTTCGCCTGCTTTTCTGGATCTCTTCTCTCTACCGCTGCCCTCCTCAGTCCATCTCAGCCTTGCTTTCTTCTTCGCTAAAACTGCCAAGAACTCAGGCGCACCCCCCCCATCTTCCTCCACACGCCCAACCTGTCTGTACCTCAGCTTTCCTCTCCTCTTTCCTTCTGAAGCACCCCTGCTTCCCTCCAAGGCAGGCCCTCCATCCAGCTCTGGACCCCATCCCTCACCACCTGCCATTCCCCGCCCTGCCCCACCCACCCCACCCCTGTCTTTAGCCTCTCCCTCTCTGCTGCCTTGTTTCTTGTATCCTAAACTTGCTCCAGGCTCTGCCACTTAAAAACAAACACACTCTTCCAGAGAGCCTTCCTTTCCTGCCTGCTCAAATCAACCCTCTGGACTTCCAAATCCCCAGTATGATGTCTCCCTCACAGCATTTAACACCGAGGTATCAAAAATAATTTACCCTACTGTCTTCTCGCATTAAACTGTAAGCACCTGGAGGGCAGCACCACACCCAAATTTGATCTTACGTGTTCCAGCTGTTTCTGAAGCATGGCAGACACTGAATGAAAACTTCTCAAAACAAGTGTTAAGTGCTAAATCCATCACTCCATTTGATTATAAACTCCCTGAGCTGTGGCTGCATCTTCTGTTTCTTAGACACACCTCTATACTACAGCGTGTGCGCTATCCATGTCAGAGCCGTGTAACAAACCGAACAGAAATGGGAAATAACACTCTTTCCTAAGGTTTCTCTATTCTGCTCTATAGACAATCCCAAGTCTGAACCTGAAACTCAACTCTTCACCTATTCAGGTCCAAATCTTCCTGGGTGTTCCTTCTTTTCTTTCAACCCATACATCAACCAAGTTGAATATTTAACATGCTTTCAAAGCTGAACGTGCCTCATGGTTTCTGGCCCCCGTGCCTTTCCTAGAGCTGTTACCCCGTTTGAGAACAGTCTCCACCCCATCTATGCCCCTCTGGCCAAAGGTAAGTCATCATCCAAACTCAGGTAAAGTGTGCCTCTGAGAAGGCTCGCCTGAGCTCCCCATCAGAACTCCCTTCCACCGACCCCTTATCACCTGGTCCACCCGCTGACATGGCATCACAGAACATTCTATTCATTTCGGTCAACTGGGCGAGCTTCTAGGGCACAGGAGTGAGACTCCCCAGTGAGACAGTAATAAATGTGTGGAATTGGGCGAACTGAAAGCAGAAGGCAGATGCTAAAACCGTCCGTTCTAATGTGCCCTTACATCATCGCTTCCTCAGCCTCTCACCTCCTCAACCCCCTCCAGCAGGTTTCTGTCCTGGGGAAGACAAACTCCTCGACTCTTGGGCAGTCAGAGACCCTCTCAGTAAAAAAATAAAGACTCTGAGAGGAGGTATCAAAGAACAGGAGAAAATGGGATGCAGTATTTCTGAAATGTAAGTCTCTTGAGAGAAAAAAGCCATGATCTTGCCTCCTTTGGTTCTAAAGCATACGGCGTGGTGCAGAAGGCCCCTTTATTACAGAACTTATCACACAGCATTGCTCAATAAATGTGATTATTGAGCAATAATAACAATCTCTTTCTATGGAATTATGGATTTATGATTTAATAGGATCTACATAAAAGAACCATGTGTCTTTTATGCAGAACCAGTAGAATAAGTGCGTACGCGTAAAGAGATTTATTTCAAGAAATTTTCTCATGCAAATATGGGAGCTGACAAGTTCAAAATCCATAGGGCGGGCAAGTCTGAAATCTGTAGGTCAGGCCAGCACATTGGAAACTCAGGCAGTAGTTGATGCTGTGTCTTGAGGCAGAATTCCTTCTTCACTGAGAAACCTCAGATTTGGCTCGCAAGGTCTTCAGCTGGTTGGATGAGACCCACCCACATTTTCAAGAGTCATTCCCTCTACTTAAAGTCAGCCGGTCAAGGATGTTAACAACAACCGCAAAATACTTTTACAGCAATACCTACATTGGGATTTGATTAAATAACTGAATACTATAGCCCGGCCAAAGGGACACATACAACTGACCATCGCTCCTTAGAAGGGGAGAAGGCAATCGATGGAACCATCCACACGGCTATAGGAATAAGTCACCAACCTTGCCCCTCAGCAACAAAAGTATGTGAGGTCCTACATCATGGCGGTCCACGCAGGGGCACCCACCTTTCCTGGAAAAGGGTCTATAAAGTATGATTTTAATCTTCAGCTTCCCACTGGCCATTTTCATCCAGCATTCTTGTGGCTGGATTTAGAAAAAGATTCTCAAGTTTTAAAGAGTCGGGCAGGCCCTTCCATTATAATGACAGAAGAATAGATGACTTAAGTGTCTCCCAGTGCTGCCTACAGGAAGGGAAAGGTTCAGGTCATTGATAGAGCCTCCATGGGATTCAGTCAATAACTTTTTACTAAGCATCTACTACGTGCCAGGTACCACTCTGAGGTATACAGCCATGAACATGACCCATAAGTTCCTTACATCATAGAGTTTGTATTCTAGTGGACCAGGTTTCACTCATCTCAATTCAACCACCATTTATCAAGCATCGACCATGCATTTGGAGAATGCAGAGAAGCATAAACCCCACACTCTCCCTGGTGACAAGAAGCATAACAAGTCGCTGAAGGGGGTGAGAGCAATGCTGGACAAAGCGAATGTACATTCGAGGGCCTCAGATGTGCTCCTTTCCGTTTTCTCCTCTTAACACTTCTTTCCACATCTCTGAAAACAACACAAAAGATGGATTGAAAAGCCTGTGGTGAATTGTTTTTGCAGAAAGTCAGTGTAGACAGTATTAGGGTAACAATTCCTGAAAGGTCACCGGCTCACCACATTATCTCTTGCTCCTTCAGAGGTTGTGGCAGAGCCGCGGGTCTCACCTCTGTCTGTAACGCCGACATCTCAACACTTGACTTCTAGTCTGGCTGTACCAAGGGAGGACTTGCATCCTTCTCTGGCCCAGACTTTGACATCCATCACTCCAGCTACATTCCAAGGGCTAGAAAGAGTCCTGTGTCCCTGCCTCACGGGGAGGGTGCTGGAAAAGGCATGAGCTCACATAGACAGTGCAGGCATAAAATATATCTCTTCAATGCGGCCCATAGGCGTTTTACTCATCTTGAAGGGTCAAACTCACATAGACCAACTCAAGGCAAGAAGAGGACTCATCCTTAGAAAAAGGCAAGTTCACGGACAACACTCTAAAACACTAAAACAGGGAGTTCCCATTGTGGTTCAGTGGACATGAACCCAACTAGTATCCACGAGGATGCAGGTTCAATCCATGGCCCCACTAAGCAGGTTAAGGATCTGGCATCGTCCTGAGCTGTGCTGTAGGTCACAGACACAGCTCGGATCCGGCGTTGCTGTGGCTGTGGCGTAGGCTGGCAGCTGCAGCTCCGATACAACCCCTAGGCTGGGAACTTCCATATGCTGCAGGTGTGGCCCTAAAAAGCAAAAATTAGTCATAATAATAAAACTCTAGAACAAAAATATATTTAAAGGGGCAATGTTAAATGGGCAACACATTTGTCATCTACTTGAGTGGGTATTAAGAACACTTACTGATCAAGGAGTATTTATTAAGCATCTTTAGTTTCTCAGAAAAAAAAAAAAGCAAC
>PVHT020000175.1:22261924-22273882 GCA_004024745.2 Catagonus wagneri
GTGCGGTACGGCGCTCACAAAGCTCCACCACAAGCACTCAGTAAGTGGAGCTGCTTTATTTTCACCCTCAGTCCTCACTGTCAGAATGACAGCACTTGGAGTTCCCGTTGTGGCTCAGTGGTAACAAACCTGACTAGGATCCATGAGAACGCAGGTTCGATCCCTGGCCTCGCTCAGTGGGTTAAGGATCCTGCGTTGCCGTGAGCTGTGGTGTAGGTCACAGATGCGGCCTGGATCCTGCGTTCCTCTGGCTGTAGCATAGGCTGGCAGCTGCAGCTCCGATTCAACCTCTAGCCTGGGAACTTCCACAGGCTTCAAGTGCGACCCTAAAAAAAGACAAAAGAAAAAAAGAATGACAGCGCTTTGTCAGGGGGCTGTGATATATCTGGGAGGGATGGATGGTGGGTGTGGCCATCACTAGCTGTTCGCTTTCAAATAATCCCTTGGACCCTCGTAGTCCACACAGAAGGGCCGTGATGAACTTGATAATTCAGGAAAAGCACCTAATCTAATAGGGTGACAGAGAGCTCTTTCCATCTGAGTGGGAGCCTTCCCACCTCTCCAAGGCCACCATCCTTCTTTCCTCCGAACTCCGGGGGAAGCCTGGTGGCCACCCAGCGAGCTCACACTGCTGGTCACATGCTCGTTGGTTGATCCTCCCAGCTCCAGAAAGTTTTTTCCCAGGTCATAAAACCTGAGAAAAAAAAATAACCACTGAAAAAAATAACGGAGCAAATAGCCCTTTGTCCAGTATCATCACCAAACCTCATGACCAGCTTTTAGGACCCTACCCCTGGGGGCGCGGAGGTGGGGGGTTGTCTCCAGTCCGCTTCCAGGACTCCTAAAAAATTCCAAGCCAAAGTCGCTGTGGAACCAGTGGAAATTCCCCAGCGCCGTTCCCACTCACTCAGGGTCACTGGCCCCTCCGTCTGTGTCACCCTCTGTAACCAGCCAGCTCCTGTTTTCCTGGCCACGTGCTGCGACCCCAGAGAGCAGACACCTCGGGATTATGCCTTGGCCTCCCAGTTCGGCACGAGGCCCCGCTGGACACTCTCCAGCCCCAGCAGGTGGGGAGTGACCCTTGACCTCCCGCTTGGCTGGGTCAGAGGGGACACTCCCAACATGAGCCCACACTGTCCATGCCTTCCACACTTTTGCTCTCTCTCTCTGAGTCCCCCACCCCCACCCTGTCCTCCCAGCCACTCCTGGGCTGTTGCCAGCATTTTTGCCCAGCATTCTGTCACTGTGGCCACGTGTCCTTGTGGAAGAGAAACGGTGGGCAGAGACAGCCTAGACTTTCACTGAAAAAGACCCCACAGGACTCCCAAACCTCACTCCTAGCCGTTCTTGTCAAACACTCATCCGACAGAACCCGATTGCTGCTGCTTCCGCCGCTGCTGAAATTAATGGAATCTGGCAGGAAAATCTTTTGTTTTTCCAATCCTGGATTGTGCCAGGCAAACACAAGGATCATGTTGAAAATGGCTGCTGTTGAGGAGTGGATTTCGGTGTGATCCGAAGGCTCCCGGTACACCGCCCTCAGCCCAGCCACCGCGCACACGCCCGCGCCCTGAATCCTCTCCAGTTCAGAGATGCTGCCTATTTATTTTTTTAATGCAAATAAAACATTAAACATGAAACCTTTCAGGATCACTGCCACGGACAAGAACCAAGTGCCAATTTCCCTTCTTTCCAATGACAGCAGCTCCAATCGGACATTTTGTGACTTGGAGACGCTGATTACAGACTCGGCAGGACTGAGCCAGAGAATCTGGAGTGAGATCCTGTTGCTTTGCAGAAGGGTTTGGTCTCTGCAGTCCAGCTCTGATCAACCTGGCCTGAGGTCTAGGGAGAGATGGACAGAAATCGCCAACATCAAAAGTGCACATTTATTAAACCCTGCAGGTTATCGCTTACACGTGGAATCCAAAAAATACAACCAACTAGCGAGGAGAGCAAAAAAGAAGCAGGTACAGAGACAAACCAGTGGGGAGAGGGGAGGGGGAACGTGGGGGAGGGACGTAAGACGTACAAACTATTAGGTATAAGAGAAGCTACAGGATATATTGTGCAACACGGGGAATAGAGTCAATATTTTATAATAAGCATACATGCAGTATACCCTTTAAAAATTGCAAATCATTTCATTTTATCCCTGTAGCTTATACCGTATTATACAGCAACTACACCTTTTTTTAAAGTTTTATTGAAGTATAGTTGATATACAAGGTTGTGATAATTTCTGCTGTACAACAAAGTAATTCAGTCATACATACATACGCAGCCATTCAGCAACGACACTTTAATAATGTTTTAGGTGCACATTTATTTCCCAGGTGAAGAAAGAACCCTTCTTCCACACGCCCTGAATAGGTCAAAACTGCCCATCTCCTCCCCCCACCTCAGTTTTCCACCTGGTTTCAGCCCACAGATAGAAATGAAAGAGGGATCCGGTTACTGCTGGGACTTGAAAGGCTGCATTTGTGCCTTGGGGGCAGGACAGCCACCTCACCCTGCCAGGATCTGTCCCCACCCCATTGTTTTACAGTAAAGCCAGAGGGTATCTGTGCAGCCGCCCCTGCGGAGGCTTTTGTGGAGACAGAAACTCCATGTGGCCTAAAAGGAACTGAATTAAACAGGGATGTGAACCGCATTTGTTCTCCATCAGTATCGCCTGAGAAGGCAGAGCCCAGGGAGGGGGGTGGGAGGCCCTGGGCACCACTTTTGGCACCAAGTACTTGGCTTTGGGCGTGGGGGTTTCACCCTTGAATCTGCTCTGCTGATCCCAGTGCTTACCGACCTCTGCTCTCTCTCACCTCCTAGGACAGGCTTCTCTCAGCCACACGAGTTCAGAGTCAACCCAGAGCTGCTCACACGCTGCCCGAGACGGACGGCAAGTCGCGCCACCCCCAGTGAGACAGTAACACCTGCCAAGAGGGAACCACATCTTGTGTTTCTCTCAAATACCCCCCGGGCCTTGTACAGCAAGAGCGCACTAAACCTTTATGGAAAAAATAAAAGGAGGGAGGGAGAGGATGCAAGTTCGCGTTGACTAGTGAAATGAAAGCAGTGGAGTCACGCACTCACAGAACAAGGCCAAGTGCAGTCCACACTCCTGGCACTGCCCAGATACCCTCTCCCAGGCTCGTGCTCCCGTCCCCCAGCTGCTCTGAATATCGGCTCCCAGGTGCCCCCCTTCTTCAAAGAACTGCCTTCAGCAGAACAGCAGCCCCTGACCCTGGGATGAGAGCCCCTCCCACGGTCAGCCCACAGCCAAGACCTGGTGGACACGGGGGTACAAAGGCAGCACCTTTGCCTCTAGGTGGGACCAGTCCTGTGGTCCAGCTGATGCTCTGGGACTCCGTGGGGATCAGGCTGTGCGCCTTCTCAGGGTTACTTGCTTCCTCCTCTCTCCCGAGGGTCCTCCCTCCACGAGCCGCAGAGACCCAAGTCCCTGCCTCAGGCTCCACCTTGAAGGGATCCAAAGTAAGATGGAGAAATCGAGTTAAGAGAGAACAGAGGTCCCTCTCTTCCAGGTTCATTTCTCTTGAGATGAAAAGCAACGCTACCTCCTACATCAGTCATTACCGAATTAACTCATCCTGCGTGTGACGCTACGTGCCTAACGACATAAAATCCCTTTTTTCCCCCCAGATTATCATTGGGACATCCATAAAATAAACCAGCATCTCCATCTTGATTGACTTATTTGGAGGAAGAAACTATTAAAAAGTGAAGGAGGAGTTCCCATCACGGCTCAGCAGTTAACAAACCCAACCAGTATCCATGCAGATGCACGTTCCATCCTGGCCTCGCTCGGGGGGTTGAGGATCCAGCATTGCCGTGAGCTGCGGTGTAGGTCACAGAGGCAACTCAGATCCTGCGTTGCTGTGGCTGTGGTGTAGGCTGGCGGCTACAGCTCCAATTTGACCCCTAGCCTGGGAATTTCCATATGCAGAGGGTACAGCCCTGAAAAAAAAAAAAAAATGAGGTGAAGGGGATGCAGATACCCACGAACAAGGAGGAGCGGGAGAATGCAGACAGGTTTTCAAGATACAAGGCCCGTCACCTACGCTATTCAGTTGCGGGCAGGAAACAGACGGTATAGAATTAGGATCATTTGATGAAGGTCTGATATAGGAATTGCTCAAAAGTGTGGGAGAGGGCAATCCCAAGGAGTGATACCCAGAGCTGGTAACACAGGGGCTGAAGGGACGGGGGACTGCAGTTCCAGAAGGAAAGAGAAGTCATAGACCCAGACAGCCCAGGGGCGCCCCTCGGGGAGAGAGCCAGAGGGGGAAATGCCCAGCCCTCACTCTCCCTCCTGCGCCTGCCTCCTACCAGGACCCCCAGTGAGAAGCCAGAAGGCGAGGGAGCCATTGCGGGGGCCCAAAGGCCAGCCTCCCCGGCAGAGAACAAAGTTGGAACAGGTGACAGTGGAGGTGGAGGAGCGACAGAGGAGATCAGTATTTCTTTAAAATTACATTTTAAAAATATTTTTTAATTAAAAAAATATTTTTTTTCTTTTTATGGCCACACCTGTGGCATATGGAAGTTACCGGGTAGGGGTCGAATCAGAGCGACAGCTGCTGGCCTACGCCACAGCCACAGCAACACGCCAACACCGGACTCAAACCATACCTGTGAACTACGCCACAGCTTGCAGCAACGCCGGATCCTTAATCCCATGAGCGAGGCCAGGGATAGAACTGCCATCCTCGTGGAGACTATGTCAGGTCCTTAACCCAATGAGCTACAATGAGAACTCAAAAAAATAGGCATTTTTTAAATTGTTTCATGACCTGTTTTCTCAAGGCGGCATGATCTCAAGCCCATTATATTCTTTGCTTTTATTTTTAATATTTTTCTTTTCTTTTTTCTTTTGTTTCTTTTGCTTTTTAGGGCCGCACCCGCAGCGTATGGAAGGTCCCAGGCTAGGAATCCAATCGGAGCTACAACCGCCAACCTACACCACAGCCACAGCCGCATGGGATCCGAGCAGTGTCTGCGACCCACCCCACAGCTCACGGCAATGCCAGATCCTTAACCCACTGAGCAGGGCCAGGGATAGAACCTGCATCCTCATGGGTCCTAGAGGGGTTCATTACCAACGAGCCATGATGGGAACTCCCTAAAAATATTTGCTATTTTTTATACAATTTTTAAAGGTTAGTCTCCACTAACAGTTATTACAAGTCCTTGGCGTACTCCCCGTGTTGTACAATACACCCTGAGCCTGTTCTACACCCAGCAGCTTGTACTTCCCACACCCCCACCCCTAAGTGGCCCCGCCCCAGCCCCCCCAACTGGTAACCACAAGTTTGTTCTCTATAGCTATGAACCTGCTTCATTTTTGTTCATCAGTTTGTTGCATTTTTTCAGATTCCACAATAAGTGATAATATACAGTATTTGTCTTTCTCTAACTTATTTCACTTAGCCTAATGCCGCCCAACTCCACCCATGTTGCTGCAAATAGCAAAATTTTGTTGGTTTTTTGGCTGAGTAGTATTCCACCATGTATTTATATACACATACATGCCACATCTTCTCCATCCATTCATCTGTTGATGGTCACTTAGGTTGTTTCCATATCTTGGCAATCGTAAATAACACTGTTATGGCAGTTCCCATTTGGCTCAGCAGGTTAAGGATCTGATGCTGTCTCTGTGAGGATGCAGGTTCGATCCCTGGCCTTGCTCAGTCAGTTAAGAATCTGGTTTTGGAGTTCTCGCTGTGGCTCAGTGGTTAACGAATCCGACTAGGAACCATGAGGTTGCAGGTTCGATACCTGGCCTTGCTCGGTGGGTTAACGATCTGGCATTGCTGTGAGCTGTGGTGTAGGTTGCAGACGCAGCTCGGATTTGGCATTGCTGTGGCTCTGGTGTAGGCTGGCAGCTATAGCTCCGGTTAGACCCCTAGCCTGGGAACCTCCATGTGCCACTAGTGCGGCCCTAGAAAAGGCAAAAAGACAAAAAAAAAAAAAAAAAAAGAATCTGGTTTTGCCACAAGCTGCCAAAACTGATGTAGGTAGAAGATGCAGTTTGGATCTGGTGTTGCTGTTGCTGTGGCTGTGGCATTGGCCCCAAATGCAGCTCCAATTAGACCCCTACCCGGGAACTTCCATACGCCACAGCTGTGGCCTTAAAAAGAAAAAAATAATAATGCTGCTATGAACATTGCATGCATGCTTCTGGGTTTACATCCAAAAAAGAAAAAAGAAGAAACTAAAAACGCTAATTCAAAAAGACCGCATTCTATTCTTTTCTCACCTGTCAATGTTCAACTCTTCACACCATCACAGATTCCCTTTGAATTTACAGGGAATAAATCATTTAATAAATCCATTCTCATGCATCCTCTTGTTCATTCACCACAAGAGGATGTATTGGCCACGTACCATGGTAGGAACCAGGAATACAAAAATGATAAAGACAGATGAGTCTCTTAACCCATGAAGCTTATGGCTCCCTCTACCTGCCCGACCTGGGAACCTCACTGCCTGAGAAAAAGTAGAACCTCAATCCCTGTTATTCCTCAGGTCCCATTAGGACATTTCGTACCCTCAGTATTCCAAATGGGATGTCCGAATCTTTGTGCAATGAGAAGTCAAGAGCACAGCCTAGTGGAAAATCCACTTCCTCCGAAGAGGAAGTCCTTGGAGACTTGGAGACACGCTGGATTGCAGGTGGGGCTGGGCCCCCCTGGTCAGCCCACGTCAGGGTGAGCTCCCTTGACCCACGGAGGTGGAAGTGTCTGGGATGCGCGCTCACCGGGTGTGCATGTCTTCTTCCCCCTGGACTGTCCACACCTTGAGGCTGCCTGGCACTGGATTGGTTAAAGGAATAAATAAGTAGCTCAGAGTCCAGTTCTGCTGTGAGATTCAACGTGCAGAGCCACCTCTGTGAGCCAGCGCCTAGCTCCTTGGGAAGCAGTCAATAAATACTCATTCAGTTCTACCAAACTGTATTTTGTGAAAATTCAAAACATTCACAGAGAGTTCTGGAACAATGGTAAGAGCCCAGGGGGCAAGTAGCAGCTCTAAAGCAAAACTGAGGGTCCAAGGAAGAAGGTGATCTAACAGTCTGGGCTTAATCTGGAGAGCCTTCTGGGGGCACCAGGAGACGTTTTGTTCGCTGGTGATTTCAGTGTGAGGGAACAGGTGACATCTCCTCCTACTTGTCCCTGAACATCCGCACTGCCCGCGAACAGAGACAGCACCGATCGGCGGGGCCACCATCGTGCCCAAGACACAGAACAACACAGCTCCTGAAACATGGTGAAAACGGCTGGGGCTTGGTGGAAAGAGCACTGGTCTTTGTGCAGACAGACCTGTGTCTTAATTCTGGCTCTGTCACTCGCTGGCATTTGGTCTTAAGCAAACCACTTTACTGCTCTGCCTCTCAGCCTTTAGGTTAGAAAAGAGGACTCTGATGCTTTCCTTGTAGCCTGCTGAGTTTGCAAAATGATCCATGTGCATGGACCCGGTCCGGCACCTTCTCTGTTAAAGATGTTCAGTAAATGGGAGCTACATCCAGTGGAAGGGAACTTAAAAAAAAAGAAAGAAAGAAAGAAAGAAAAAGTAGCCAGTGTAGCTCCCTGGTGGCCTCGCGGTTGGGGATTTGACATTGTTACTGCTGTGGCTTGGGTTCGATCCCTGGACCAGGAACTTCTGAATTCTGCAGACATCACCAAAAAAAAAAAAAAAAAGGAGACAAGAAGGAAGCCAGAAAAATTGTCATAGTTTCAAGACTTTAGATATGGCCCCTGCTTACCCCATCTCAGTCAGTCTTTTAAGTTCTCCTTTGCATTTGTTCATTACACTAAAAACAAAAAGTTGTTTCTTACATTGTTATCATGCTGTTATATTGCATTGTTAGATATACGTTATTATTATATTGTGGTTAGATGTTTCCGATACTATAATAAACATGGACAGTTTAGAAACAATATTGAACAGGGGATTTGGTGTCAGAATACCTGGGCATGCTCTTGGACAAGTCACTTAAACTCTCTAGGCTGCAGTTTCCTTGTCTCTGAAAGGGTGGGGGTGTCAGACAGGGCAGACAAGTAAGGGAATGGATTAAGCTCGAAGATGCCTACATCTCCCAGACTAAGGCCTGTAGGTTGCTAGAGTCTGAATGAATAAATAGATGGGCACACACTGGCTCAGTCATTCTTTCTTGTGAATTAGTCAAAAACTAAATAACTACAAATTGATTTCAAGCCCAAGAGAAAGGTTTCAGTGAGTTTTCCTTTCACTACCACCTGTTCTCTTACTGTCCGACTAAGAAATGAGTTTCCAAGGATTCGCAGCTCCTTTGGTAGTTCTTCAGCCTCAGGGCAGCTTCTCTTCCACCTCCCTTCTTCCCCTGAGTCTGTTTTCATTTCACCTGGGCAGCAGCTTCCCAGGAGGAATGAAAAGACAAGACTTTTGTTAAAACCCAGGGGAGCCCCACCAGAGGGTCCTGTTTAAAGATCCCCCCCACCTCCTTTTTCTATGAACTGATCCCAACGGACCCCCAAGGTTTCAGAGCCTATACTTCCTCAGCCACGCCCGTAATTGGAAGGACACACAATGTACATGCTTGAAGCAAAATCTCTTTGCTAAAAATACCCTGCATTCCTGAGTGACTACAAAAGCTCTCTCCTCAAGCCCATGGCCAGCCGAGCTAAAAACAGTAACCAGCAGCTTCCAATGGCATCGGTCACGAAGGTAGAGGGGCCTGAAAACAGCATGTCACTCTAAGCCATCTGCCACCTTGGCCCGCCGCGGGTCCCCTCTTCCCAGCAGTGATGGAGATTCGCGGGCCGTTCACAGCTGGGCTTCTGTGGCAACGGGGAGGGGAAGGTTGGCTGCCTCGGGCCCCCACTGGCCCTCGTGCTGTCTGGCTCAAGGTCTGGACATGATTTAAGGCGAGGTGGCAGAGGCAGGGCAGGGCTACCCAGGCAGCTTGGGCACGCCACACTGCCAACGAGCAGAGAAGGCCGGCCCTTTAACCAGTCTTTGGAGGAAAACTTCACCTCCTTAACTGAAACAAAAGGCCATCTAAGGTAGGATCTCTACTCGTTTTGTCAACATCTCAGGACTAGAATCTCTTTGAAGGCAGGCACTTATCTTTAACATAAAAGCTCTTAGGGACTCAGCATTGTTTACTGAGGCTTTAAGCGTTGATTCGCAATACACCCAAGGAATTTTCGATATACCATGATTCAGTGCAGAGGCAAAATATTACAGGAATCACTCTTAGTTATTTCTAAGACTAATTTCTAAAAGCACTGAGGCAGGCCTTCTTCTACACAGAAAGACCGAGAAAAAGCAAGTGAGGAGATTAGGGTGGAGAAACTAAAAGAGAAGAAAATTGCCTGGTGCCAAGGGTGAATTATAAATAAGATGGTGCCCTAATAGGATGGAAAATCGGTTTTGAATTGCCAAAGAAAAAAGAAAACGTGAACAGTTACCCAAATTTCAAAGTCTACGAGCCAAATAAATACATAAATAAAGTCCTTTGAATCCAGTGTCCCGAACACGCATCTGAGCCACACACAACCCAGCCGAGGAGGAAGCTGAGTGGATCAGCAAACCCCCTGAATGAACACACAGGTCAAAGTTCACGTCTTGCCAGCATGCACATGTGACTGGTGGTGCCATATTTCTGTTTAAAGCGTGACAGGTCCCTGTGAAACATGGCCAGTCACCCACTGACCAGAAAAGTATGTCAGAAGTAAGAGTCAGAAGCTGAAGAACGCACCTCTCCACTGCTGTCGGTTTTCGTCACTGTGTTCCATTTACTTGTCCCCTCTGTCCTAACGCTGCCCAGGTCCTCCTTTCCCGTGGCTCCTGGGCACCAAGGCAATTGTCTACCTATTTCACAGCCCCAGCATCTTTATCTGGAATGTAGGACGCTGTCAGTACCCCCTTTATACTGACTAGCTAAAGAATTGGGGTTTTGAGAATTTAGAAAGGGCTTTGTGGCCGCCCCGAGGGCTTCTGCCGACCGTGGCAAATGGCCGAGCCAGCCCGCCGCCCAGGCTGAGGTGGAACCGTTGCCCAAGTCCGATGTTGTGTGGACGAACTGCTGGATCACGGCACGTCAACACTCAGCACTGAGTGTCCCCACCCCCCACCCCCTGCCAGCAGGTCTCTGTCTTACTCACGTTGCTTCCCAGTGACAGGCACAGTGCCAGGCCCAGGTGCCCAATGAACAGGTGTGGAACACAAGCCAAAGAACCCCCCTATGCCAGCACCTTCCCCGATGCTACTCCCGGAGGGGAGAATGAGCAGATAAGAAAGGCCTGGAGAGCAAAAGTCTTCTAGAATTATCCAGGTCACGGGCTCCACCACACAGAAGAAAGCGGTGACCCCAAAGCTTCGTAAAGCTGCCTCAGGGCACCAGAGCCAGGCAGGCTCAGGAGGGAAAATAATCCACAGAGGCCCAGCTGTCCAGCCAGGGAACCGGAAGTGCCAGCAGCCAGGGTACTTGAAGTGGGCACCCAGCGTGTGCCCTGCCCTGTGCTGGGTATGGAGAAAACGATTTCCATTCTCGGGGCGCTGGGTAATGAAAACACGACAAACAGCAATAAAAGTGGCTGCCATCTACTGAGGCCTCACTAACTCAGGTACATGGTACCTCCATTTTATCTCCCTTTATCTTTTTGGGGTCATAAAACCTCCTGTGTTAGTGGTGGAACCAAGATTCAAAAGTGCCTTTCTCTTAGAGTTTCCTGGTGGCGCAGCAGGTTAAGGATCTGGCATCGTCACTGCTGTGGCTGGGGTCACTGCTGTGACATGGGTTCGATCCCTGTCCCAGGAACTTCGGCCTGACATGGGCACTGCCAAAGAGAAAACCAAAACCAAAACTGAACCAAACTGCCCTTCTCAGACCGCAGAGCCCAAGGTCTAAGGCACCGGCTCACCCTCTGCTTTTCTCTGCGCTATTTCCATCTCACTCCTGAGCCCGACTCTCTAGACTCCGCCTTAGAGCCTGGACCAGCGCCATCTGCCTGCTCTGAGAGATCCACCTTGCCTCCATCAAAGTCTTTCTTATCTGGAGTACCAGCCCTGACAGGTGCTGACCCTTCCTTTTATGGCGCACTTTCAGATGTAAATGGTTTCTTTGCCGTGCCTTGTACTGTTCCGTAACTGCTCTCAGATGCTTTGTCGTGGTTGTTGTCATTGCTGTTTACCACGTGTGTTCCTGGAGCCCGCCTACGGTCCTGGTCGGCCAGCTCCCTGCGGACACTGTCTTCTCAGCGCTCTGTGGGATCCGGTTCACGCTGATGCCAACTGTTAAAGCTTTAGGGAGATCGCAAGCCAGTAGTTCAACCATTGGTAGCTTAGAAACAACCATGGTGAACCGGTGTGTACACTACAGAAATCAGCAAGGGCCATAAATCAGAGGTTCGCTCCGTCCCCAAGGAAGCTGGCTGTAAAAGACTCAGCAGCACATGGCAGCTGAACTTTTCCTCCCTGCCTTGCCCCCGGCCCAGTTTCTTGCACTGTAAATTGCACTCATCCTCGTTTTGAGTGTCAGCAAGTGACAGAGGCATATAGACACGGGTCATCAACAGAAGTGCCAATGACTGGGGACCAGAGAAGGAGAGCAACAGTCCAGGAAGGCTTCCTGGAGGAGCAGGATATCGAATCCATAATTATTCTTCCTCGGCCCTACACTGTCCCTTCAACCAACACTTTTTGAGGTTCTACTGTGTGCCAGAATCTTTACCACATGATCACATTAATTTCTTCCCGAGAACTCTGAGGCTGCCCAAGGTCACTGGGAGACCTAGCAGAGCTCAAACGCAAACCCAGACCTTTCAGGCTCCAAAGCTGGGCTCTCTTCACTTCATCATGCTCCCTGGACGGCAGGCCCTTGACATTTCCAGTCCTGAGTTCCAGATTCCCCAGCATGTGCTGGGCCGTGGCAGCCAGGGCAGAAGCAGCTGGGGAAAGCTGTGG
>PVHT020000175.1:22274882-22285382 GCA_004024745.2 Catagonus wagneri
TTTTATGCAGCTGGGAGAGGAGGAGCAGGGAGAGCCCTCTTCTGCCAGGGTGTGGGCTCAGAAATAAATAATTAAAGCCAAAGTTTGCCAGACTTGCCGGGGGAGGAGGGAGCAGCCGCATTCCGCGCAGGGGCTCTCCCGCGGCAGAGCACCGCCAGGGACCAGGGCCCCGCGCAGGTGCTGCCCCAGTGCCGGATACCACACCCCGGAGACCAGATCCCACCGCGCACATGTCTCAGTTCTCCCTGGCCTCTCAGATGCAAAGACCTGGGGGGGGGGACAGAGGAAGAAGCGGAGGCACAGCAGAGCCGCATCATCCTGCGCGCCCCGGGCGGACAAGGACAAACACCCGAAAGAGGGGGGCGGGAGGACGCCCAGAGGGCAAAGCGCGGTGAGCTGCTGAAAGCTGAGCGGCCAGCTTTCTTGGGGTGGAGAAAAGCCCTGATTCTGTGGTTCCTGCCGGTGAGTAACCCTCTCACCCTGACTGATTCAGTCCACCAATGGTTCAACGACTGACTTGCAATCTTCCAAAAGCCTTAAAGATCGGCGCCGGCATGAGCTGGATCCCAGAGACCACTCAGGAGACCCTGGTCCACAGGGAGCTGGCAGACCCTGATTGCGGGCGGGCTCCAGCAGCAACGGCCTGCAGAATAGCCCGCTCCTGCGCTCAGCCTGCCACGGGTGAGGCCACCATGCACCCAGCCTCCTCTGTAGCCCCTTCACCCTCGACTCCACTGGCAAACCCCACAGCCTCCTGCCCCACGCCCTCTTCCTCCTAATCCTCAGCCTCTCTCTACTTCCTCCTTCCCATCAGCATTTGGACACGCGTTGGTATCTTCCCCTTTTACTGAACAAACTCCTCTTGACCCTTCACCCCAGCCCCATCTTTCTCCTCTCCTCCCCAAGCAAAGCTCCGGAAGCGCGGTGCGCTCTCGCTGTCCATCCTTCCTCGACTCCCACTCACTCCCCATTTCCCGACCTTCTGGCTCCCGCCCCATCACTCTCCTGGCAGCTCAGGGAAAGGCCAGCAAGGACTTTCTGCAGATATGGCCATCGCATAATCCTTACCTTCATTCCCAGGACCCAGCAGCAAAAAGCATAAACAAACACTTGCGCGGGCAGTGTGGAAGATGGCAATTATCCAAGTCCTTCCAGAAGGGAGGCTAGTCAAGTTGCAAAGGCCAGTGGGCCTTTTGGCTCAGGAGGTCTTTAAATTGGCTGTGAATAGCGGCAGGCAGAATGGCATTACATTAAGAATGGAATACAAGACTACATAATGGCCAGAGGAAGAATTGTGGGTTGTGAATGCTGGAGAGAGGGCGCAAGGTTGAAACCTACTGTTCTGAGTATGCGGGGAGAGAAAGAAGAAGGGCTTCTTGGTGGAATGGCAATGAAAATGCCTTTAGAAAACTGTTCTTGGACCTCGGGAGATATTTAATGGGCCACTATGAAGTATGCAATGTTGGCTTTCTCTGCCTCCCCCATGAAACTCTCAGTAAATGCCACAAGGCTCCCTAATGCATCAGTATGAATGGACTGAGGGAGGGGGAGCTCAAAGAGGAAAATGAGGGGACAGCTGACATCTGGGTTACACCAGCTACAGCGGGGAGGAATGACAAGTGAATTCAGCAAAAAATGTTTTATTTCCACATCTATTGTCAAGTCTAATTATTGGTTGAAATTAGAGGTTCTGCCCTGATCATGGCCATGAATAAATAAAAATATGTTTGAATTTCAGCAGATGTCATTGAATTTCACATGTCTTTCCCTTCCCAGAAAGGAAGAGAAAGCTCCGGCTAGCCCTTTCACACACTGGCATCCACACTTAAGGCACAGAAACTCGCTCCAGAAATGATTCACTTGATCTCGGAAGTGAAAGCCAAGGCAGAACCCCCGAACCGTCTCTCTAGCTGTGGAAACCACACACAGAGGCACTGCACCCAGACCTGGCAAGAGGGTGGTAGTTCGCGGAAGTGGTTTTCCTTTGCACCCTCCACGCGTGTGATATTCACGCGGCGGCGCTTCACCTGATAACAGATAGCAACACTCTGCTCTGGGCCAGGGACGGCAAGTGGCATTGAAATAAGGATGAGGATGCCTAAGATGTGGCTTTTGTCCTTGAGAAGTCCATTCATTAACGCCTTCAACACGTGGGAGGCTGTGATTTGGGTGAACCAGCTCCCACGCACATTCAAGTTGGTGATAAATGAAGACCTCACTAAGTTCTTCCCCTACGAGCTACCCCCAGGTTGAGCTTGAGGACATCTGTCTCCCGGGCCCGGGCCCTGACCCTCCCCCTCCCACCACCCGCCCATCCATCTCTGCTAGCATGCGCCAGCTCGGTCCCTCTGCCGCCACTGTTTGCCGGCCTGCCGGACTTGAGACTGGGCTTCAGGTAACGGGTTACCATCTTCCCCGCTCTCCATGCTCAACCCCTGGTGGTGCTGCCAGCGTCGGGGGGGCAAGTTTCAGCGCCCCTGTGAGGGGGTCCCTGAAACCGTTGCTAGATGCCATGGCTCGGCAGAACCAGACTCTCCGCTACATCATTGTTGGGTCTTACTCCGCACTGAAGGCTATACCCAGTTAACTTCTGCCTGCCTGCCCGCTCCCAAAAGGCATACGTCCCTTGTGGCCAAGCCCTGCTAAGGCTTTTGAAGCAGAAGAATTCAAAAGATTCAAGAACCAGATTCCTAAAAGTGACCGTGAGACAAGCTTCCTGCCTTCAGCTACGTAATTTGGAGTGGACCACCCTTTCAGTGAAAAGATAAGAATTTTTCTGTCAACTGATGATCCTGAGTAGAACAATTAATACAGGTTTGGTCTTGCATTTTAGACAATAATAGGAAGGAAAACAAAACAAATATAGAGAGAGGATAAGAGCAATTCTTTGTTTATGCTAACTTTTGCTGGACACGTACTTAATGCTAGCCTATTACTCTATCATTTAATCCTCATACTGTTATATAAAGTAGGCACTATATCTCTACCCATTTCACAGATTTGAGAACTGAGGCACTAAAAGGTTAAGGCTTAGGATGCCTGGCTAGTTAGTGTCAGAGCCAAGACTTGATCTCACCGCAGAAGCTCTCTACCACTGATCTTCTTCCACTTAGACTCACTGGACATGTCTGAAAAACACCTCCACCCTGACCAAAATGTAATTCCATCGTGTCACTCATGCCAGGGGCTGGCCACTGGAGGTCTGACACATTTGAACTAAGACGTTCCACAGGCACGGGCTTGTTCAGTTCGCTAGTCTGGTCCACTCAGCCCATCAGCAAGCAGTAGTGGCCTTATCCTCTCAACACCACATGCAGTGACTCCACCGAATGCACCCCCTGCCCCCAGCCACTTTCTCATCTCACCTCCCACTCATCAGCTTCCGTGTGCATAGCTCTGGTAGGCTGTCTTTAGGTGTATTTAATTGTGCCAATCCAGACTCTGCCAAGAGGTTTATAAGCTGTACAAGGGCAGAGACCATGTGTCTGCCTTTCTCTGAACCTCTTTATTACTCCAAACAGGTGAGGCACAAT
Organism: Catagonus wagneri; assembly: GCA_004024745.2. Lineage (NCBI taxonomy): Eukaryota > Metazoa > Chordata > Mammalia > Artiodactyla > Tayassuidae > Catagonus > Catagonus wagneri. Next base: position 22,278,416 of record PVHT020000175.1, read on the forward strand.
AAATATATACAAAAAGGCTGAATCGACTGAGGACCCCGAATCGCCGAGAATTCAGGAGTTGAATATATAGGCATGAGAGAACACCAGACAACTCGAAGGAAAAAAAAACAGACCGAGAATGTTATATAGATTGGTGTCACACATGCCAAAAAGAGAGGTACTTGAAACTTCTAGTGCCTTTTTCCCAAGATGTTTGAGCCATGTGGAATCGTGATCCCAACACATATGCTATAAACCCTCCACCGCCCCAGTATACAACGTATTTGGCTGCAAAAATAAAGATCAAGGTCAACACAGCTTTGAACCGAACCTCTGATTCCCAGGAGGGCAGGGAGCATTATTTCCACGCAAAATATCAAGCCCTCCAAACATGAGGTCCATAGAGTCTTCGCAGAGTGCTTGTTTGTGTCGAGAAAATTCCAGCCCAATGAGAAACCAGATGGGTAGATGCAACAAATATTGAAGGCAGGCCTCAAGGCAAAGCAGACAGACACTCTCTCTGGTGCATACTAAACTCAGGAGTGATCCTTCAGCCGTTACGAGCAGAGAAATGTCCCACCAGAGTTTTCCAAACAGCAAACTCTTAGTCCGATGATTGTTTCTATCATTTGCCATATTTTCTGTCCAAAAGCCTCTCTAGTTCCTCCATGGTTAGCAGCTTTTATAGCCCCAAATAAGTGTCCATCCCTTTTAATTTTCATTGTTGCATCTGTTTTGCCATTTCTCTGCAGCAGGTTGTATTACAACGGAAGGATTAATGAGGAAATGGATGCAAACATTTTTATTTCAAATAGCAGCTCTCAGACAAGATCTGGAAAACGGAATCAAGCCATATGATTGTAAAAGAAAAAAAAAATCCTCGCCATCCAACTATTGGGCATTTTGCCATTATTTGTGAATAGCATGTAAATACAAACAACTTAACTGGGGTGGGGAGAGATGTACATTTTTCATTTGTGTCTGGCTAATCATTTTTTTTATTATTAATTTGGTCCCTTTTATTTCACATAAATGTCATCTCAAGCACCAAACATCAACAAATAAGATCGTTTATCTTGCTGGGGAAAGCAAAACACTGCATTGCCATTCAAAGAAGGCAGCTGACGTCCCTACCGCACCACTAATAAAGAAGGCCTTCAGAACGAAAAATAATCATTTTCTATTACTTTCCACCATGCCTCATCCATAAACACAGGGCCGCTGGTAATTACATTTAGCGAAGAAGCATGCTCTGTGTATTACAATTTCCTGAAATGAACAAAACCACGAAGGACGACCCCGGACTCAGGGTTGAAATGCAAAGCGGGGGGAGAAACGGTGGGTTGCCCTCTCCCCAGGTGCCTCCCCCCTCCACGGAGGGACAGAGGATGCGGAGGGAGGAGAGGGAGGATGGGGTTTTCGGGGGATTTTTCTCCGTCCTCGTCCCGGCCTGGGTAAAGAGGGAAGAAAAGGAGGGACGGAGGTCCAGGAGAGAGCCGAGGCTCAGAGCAGGCGGGGCACGCCGGTCCAGCTGCCGCCCCCCCCCGTGTGCCCAAGCCGGGGGTCAGAGGATGCGCGGACCCACACACGCGAGGGAGCGGCAGTGGTGCCACGCACGTGCACACGCGCCGCGCGGCGGGCAGCGAGGCGGCGGGGCCGCGCTGATAAATCCACCGCGAGCCCCCTGACTCCGCGCTTCCCTGTCGCCGAAGCATTTGGCTCGCCTGCCCGCTCGGCCTCCTCTGCCAAGCAAGGCACTGACTCCACGGGAGAACCGTCCTGTCGATCTCTGCAGGAATATAAGACCTTTTTTTTTCCAAGGAAAATGCTCCCCAACTCTGCAAGGGAGGTTGGCAGTACATCTCCAACTCTGGCCTGTCTTTTTAATACCCTACAATAGCTCGGTTGGACTGAGACCAGCTGTTGGTACATTACCATTTGTAAATGCTTAAAACAGCTACTCCTTGTTTTCTTGGCAGCACTGACTGTGGAAAAAAAGAGAGAGAGAAAGCTAGCTCCAGCCACTTCCATTCAAACATTAAGAAGCGCTGACTGCCAGCTTTGGCATCCACCAGGCATTGTTTGCGTGGCTCTCTTCAACAAGTTTCTCGTCCCCCCACTATGTCTCCACACACCCCTCCCTAGAAAAAAGAACGAGAAAGGAAATCAGAGAATGGGGTCCAGTCCTAAGCCTGGTTCACGAGAGTCGCATAGTTGGGCTTTCCTGAAAGAAAGGCAGAGGAGTCCAGGGAACACTCTTTGTCTGGGTCTCTTATCGGGTTCTGTCCCCTGTCCTCCTCCCCAGGCTGGTTATCACTTCACAGGCTTAGCGGAAGATCAGCACTGTCCGGACGCCCCTGAGATTTTCCCAGAATCGCTCCCTCCCCCTTTTTCTGTTCTGAATGTGTCCCGAAAGGATGCCACTTTGTGTACCATCTCAGCCGGGAGACAATTTAGGAGTGACGAGGACACGGCCAAAGCCCGAGGTGTCCCCTACAGGAGGCGGCTGCCCAGAAGGAAGGTTCTGCATTTGGACCACCTCTCATCTCACCAAAGCCTACTGGTCTCCATCTGTAGGAAGAGTCAGATTGGTCCTTTGCTACTCGCGATAGATGAGGAACTGCCCTGAGAGCAGACGAGGCGCTTTCCTGCTTCCTGCTCCCACCAGGGCCGCTGCCGGCAGGGCCACGTGCCATCCCGGGTGCCCGCTCCACAAGCCTCGAGCGGTAGCAGTCCGGGAGGACAGGCGGCTGTGGCCGGGACAATAGGCTTCATGGGCCGTGTCCCTGCTCTCATGCCCTTCTGTTCGATGGCCTCCCCCACCAAGGGCAGCGGTGGCTGCATCTGTCCTTGCTGCTTTTTTAATTTTTGTCTTTTTGCCTTATCTAGGGCTGCACCCGCGGCATATGGAGGTTCCCAGGCTAGGGGTCTAACAGGAGTTGTAGCTGCCGGCCTTCGCCACAGCCACAGCAACGCGGGATCCGAGCCGCATCTGCCACCTACACCACAGCTCACGGCAATGCCAGATCCTTAACCCACCGAGCAAGGCCAGGGATCGAACCCGCAACCTCATGGTTCCTAGCCGGATTCGTTAACCACTGAGCCACAACGGGAACTCCTGTCCTTGCTTCTTTAGTGCGGTTTCTGGGCACAGAGGAAAGGTCGGTTGGCATCACTCACGCCCTTGGAGTGAAGTGAACTCAAGGAGCCAAATGTGGCAGCAGGGCTGAAATTCTGCACAGAAGCTCCGAGTGGGAGGAGAGGGCCCGAACCTGGGCCAGCAAGGACCGGTGCTTTGTGGGGGACAATTTGGCCAAAGACTTGAAAGTCCCACCAGTTTCATGGAAATATTACGCCACCGATTCTTTACACTGAAGGAGGGAACCTGGAATGGATAGTGCGAACTAGCAGACAGCCCAGAAAGCCTAGCTAGGCCCTCACCGGGGCGAAAGAAGGCAGCAGGGCACCCAGGAACATCTGACTGTGATCTCAGCTGTGCCGGCTCGGGACCAGGCATCCCTGTTACGTTTCACGGTCTCAAGGGTCTCTTCTACCAAAATCTGGAAGTTGAAGAGGACTATGCCTGGGTCCCTTCTGTTCTAGAAGTCTATGTCATTGCCTTCCTAATTCGCCTTAGCTCTAGCTGACATGTGTGGGGTATGCCTCACTCTAAGACACCCAAGTTCAGACATTCAAACACTGGTGATGAGGTTTCCTTTGAAAAGTAAGCTCTCTTAACACATCTGATATCAGATTAAGAAAAAATCCAACCTCTGCTCGACTTTTCAGGAAAAGGTTATAAATTCTTTGAACCGATTCAGATTGATTTCGCTGTGTCTGATTAGCAGCCAGTTCCCAGACCCAGCACGGTGCCTGGCACACAGTAGGCTCATTATAGACATTGTTTGTTGAACAGGACAAATTTGAGGTGCAAAGCGGGGGCCCTGGGGAGGAAACTAGGGCAGTCAGGGGCTAAAAACTGGCCGTTGGGCAACTACAAAGTGGATTATCTGCCCACAGCTAAGTTGAACCCAGGCAAATTGTAATAAAAATAAAAAACTTAAATCTATGGGTTTTAGGAAACTTCACAATGGACTTGTTTATACTAAGACAAAAATGCCCTAAGAGTCCCTTGAGCATTGGTCAGCCTGGCATATGGGCTGCAGGTCCCTCCGGCCACCCCGCTACAGCTGAGTCTCCTCTGCAGAGCTGTGCCTGAGGGGTCCTGATGAACCATCCGCCAGACCCTCTTCAGACCTGTTTAGGTGCCCCCCTCCCGGGTTGAAAGCCCTTTGTGGGCTGAGACTGTGTTCAGCTTGACTGTTGGATCCCCCAGAGCTCTGCACAGAAGGTGCTCCCGTCCGAAGCTGTTTAAAATTAAGGTGGTTTGGGGGAACAGGGTACAAGAACTGACTCTCTGTCTTCTGATCCCTTCCCCACATTTTGTCTGAAAGCCTTGATGACTTAACTTGCGATGTCTAAGAAGAATGGTAAAGGAAACCCCAGAGAAACAAAGCACCTCCGTGGTCATGAAAAACCAGAGGTGGGGGAATTCCCATTGTGGTTCGGCGGTAATGAACCTGCCTGGTATCCATGAGGATGCAGGTTAAATCTCTGGCCTTGCTCAGTGGGTTAAGGATCTGGAGATGCTGTGAGCTGCAGTGTAGGCCTACAGCTGTAGCTCCGATTTGACTCCTAGCCTGGGAACGTCCATATGCCACGGGTGCGGCCCTGAAAAGCAAAGTCAACAACAACAAAAAAATGGAACCAGAGGTGGAACCGAGGAGCCAGGTCAGGCTGGGCCCCTGACTTCAGTCCTTACTTATTGCCATCAGCCCTCCAGCCCTTAGCTGCTCAGCCTTGGAGGAGCTCAGGGAAGCCACCCTGCTGCTTTCTAAATCCCCAACCCCTCAACATCAGTGATGAAAAAGCTGGGAAGCTGGGTGAAGACATGTCCTGTGAAGCCTGTGAACCAGTGTGAGTCGGTCACCAGCGCAGAGACACTCAGAGCCCCTGGGATCTAGAAAGCGCCCAGAAGAGACACAGTGTGTGTGTGTGTGTGTGTGTGTGTGTGTGTGTGTGTAGCATGGTTCTGAGCACCTCATTCATTCCAGCCTCACCATAGACCTGCAAGGGGGTTTTGAGGACAATCCGCGCTGCACAGATGAGGCAATCGAAGCACAGACGGATGAAGAGGTGCTCTTAGAAGAGGACTCTAAGAACCCAGCCTCTCCTCTGAACCTCAGTGGTTAATGAAGGCTGCCCCGGAGGTCAGCTCCTGGGAAGGGCAGTGACAAGGATGCCTGTCCCCACACTGCTCAGAACCCTGCAGTGTCTGAAGAGTGAAACAGCGACCCCAGGGGAACACCCCAAGGCATCACCTCTCCAGCCAGGTCGACTGTCATCAGCAAATCTATCTGCTGAGCACTGAGCAAGAGAACACTGCCCAGGGCAGTGCCAGGCTGATCACAACATCAGACTCCCTGGCACAGGGGACATGGGCATCCTACAAAACCCCACACTCTCAAGTTGGCCAGTGGGGAAAGATGCCCTACTCGCCCTCTATCTTCTTCATTTGCCTGTAACATCCTCCACCAGGCCAGCATTATCAAATAACATAATCCCATCTCCAGGCAAGGCAGCATGACAGTGGCTGGTAGGACGGATACAGGAACCAGGCTTTCTGAGCTGAAATCCTGATTTTGCCTTTTAATAGCTGTGTGATCCTAGACAAGTTTCTTAACCTTCTGTGCCTCAGTTTCCTCATCTGTAAAATGGGCCTAAATTAGCACCAACCTCCTGGCATGATTATGATGATTAACCAGCCACCTTCCAAAAAACACATGAAAAGATGTTCAACATCCCTCATTATTAGAGAAATGCAAATCAAACCACTATGAGGTACCACCTTACATCGACCAGAATGGCCATCATCAAAAAGTTTACAAACAGTACGTGCTGGAGAGGGTGTGGAGAAAAGGGAACCCTATTATACTGGGAATGAAAATTGTTGCAACCACTGTGGAAAACAGTTTGAAGATTCCTCAGAAAACTGAAAATAGAATTACCATTTGATCCAGCAATCCCACTCCCGGGCATCTACCCAGAGGAAACCATGACTCGAAAAGACACATGTACTTCAGTGTTCATTGCAGCACTCTATATCAGAGCCAAGTCATGGAAACAACCTAAATGCCCATCAACAGAGGAGTGGATAAGGAAGATGTGGTACACACACACAAAGGAATATTACGCAGCCATTAAAAGGAAAGAAATAACGGCACTTGCAGCAACATGGATGGACCTAGAAATCATCATGCTAAGTGAAGTCAGTCAGACAACGAGACACCAACATCGTATGTTATCACTTAATGTGGAATCTAAAAAAAAAAAAAGGGACACAAAGAACTTCTTTGCAAAACAGATACTGACTTACAGACTTTAAAAAACTTATGGTTTCCAAGTGAGACAAGTTGGGGGTGGGGGGATGCACTGAGGGTTTGGGAGGGAAATGCTATAAAACTGGGTGGTGATGATCATTGTACAACCAAAAATGTAACAAATTTCATTAAAACAAAATAAAAAAACCCCAGCCACCTTGCCCTATAAATTCCACAGCTGTTGTCCTGTGCCCCTTCCCCCACCCTCAAGGCCCAGACGCTGCCTCTCTCCCTCTGTTAGGTCAGTCCTCATCGTCCCTCCTGGTCTATTTTCAACGTTACTGTGGCTGCGGTTGCAGCAGACCCCCACTATTTAAGGCTCACGTTCCTGCCTCCGGGGCAGCGTGACAGAATGGAAAGGTTTGGATTCCACATAGAACCCAGTTCAAATCTCAGTCCTGCCAGTGTGGGATCTGGACCCGTGATGTGGCCCCAGTAGGACCCGGACTGTAAAGCATGTGCTCCAGGCACCAGCTCAGAGTCAGCTTGCTTAGGTTTAAATCCCTGGGGAGCGCCTCTAACTGTGTGGCTTGAGAGAGTTACTTGGC
>PVHT020000175.1:22285482-22328830 GCA_004024745.2 Catagonus wagneri
GGGGGGGGGGGGGGGGGGGGGGGGGGGGGGGTGTTGAGAGAGGTGACCTGTGACATGCAGAGCACAGGTCTCACAAGTCAGGCCTTGAGAAATGACAGTCCCCTCCCCTTCCCGCCCCTCTGCACCTCAGATTAGAAAGCCTTCTCTTTGATTCCACCTTCCACCGCCCTCTTAACCACCACCGCACACCCACTAAAATCCCACCTCCTCCACAAGCCTTCCAAGATTGACCCAAAAACATCCCCGCCCCTTTCCCAATATGGACAGGGACAGCCCCTGGTCTCATCTGCCTTCACCTCGCCCCCGTCGTGGGTCCTTGACCGCTTGGGCCGTAAATACTTGAGGAAATGTTCTAATGTGTACTATTTTTCCTTTCCATGTGCCAAACGCTGTGCTAAGATTTCTATATTTACACTATTTAATCAGCTGTATTCATCAGCTCAGGCTTCCATAACATAATACCGTAGACAATACCTTAAACAACAGACATTTATCTTCTCAGAGTTCTGGAAACTGGAAGCCCAACACTGAGGTTCTCACCAACTCAGTTCCTGGTGAGAGCTCATTTTCCGGTGTGTAGACGGCCACCTTCTCAGTGTCCCCACACAGCCTTCCTTCTGAGCATTCAGGGAGAGCGAGAGGGAGGGAGAGACAGACAGACAGACAGAGGGCGCTCTGGTGTCTTTTCTTACAAGGACACCCTTTTTTTTTTTTTTTTTTGGACTGCATTTGAGGCATGTGGAAGTTCCCGAGCCAGGGATCCAACCTGACTTCAGCCACTGCAGTGACAACACCTTAACCTGCTGAGCCACACGGGAACTCCACGGACACTAATTCTTTCAGATTGGGGTCTTAACTTAAGACCTCATTTAAACTTTAATTACGTCCTAAGAGGTCCCTTCTCCAAATACAGCCACACTGAGGGGTTAGGGCTTCAACTTATGAATTTTGGGGGAAAAAATGTAGTGCATTACACACACCAGTAACTATTTGAGGTGGGTATAGAGTTTATGGGTAAGACATCTTTGCCCCAGGTCCACAATTAGTAAGCAGGCAGTCATCTGCCTCCAGAGCCTGGGTTTATGGCCCTCGCTGTGGCCCCTATTAGAGAGAAGGGCCGCATGTAGGACACAGCAGCCAGACATGGAGCTCCCCAAGAGCTCCTCTGGGACTGAGGAGATCCAGGATTAAAGTAGGGTTCTAGTGAGATGGAAGGGCACCAAGAAACCTCTCTCCCACCTCAGATTTTCGGGAAAGTTGTACTGACACCATCAAAACTTGTTTGGTTTACAGAAAATATACATTCACATATTCACTCAACAAACACTTAGAGAACACTTGCTGCATCTCCAATATTGTTTTTGAGGCTGGGCATCCAGGAGTGAACAAAGTAGACCTGATTTCTGCTCTCAGGGAACCTTGAGTGACGCGGAGGGTCACAGACAAATGGGCAGCCACGGTCCAGTGCAGAAAGTGGGGCCAGCAATGGGTGGGACATATAGCCCAGCTTTGGGGCTCGGCACGGCTAGAATAACAGGCTTTGCTTTTGCATCGACAAAGCCTATCTACCAACCAGACACGGAAAGATAATCAAAACGGCCAAGGTGGTTATTTGATTGACTTGACCATAACAGAGGTTAAGCCTGATGAGCCCTGCTCTCCTCCAGGACGGCCTCCACTCAACCCATTTTGTCGGACACTCATTGACTACCCACCAGTGGTGAAGCCCCATGCTAGGCACTGGGCAAGCATTTGGGAGAATATTGAAAAGAAAGGCCCTTCCAGCAGGCAAATGGTTCTGACCACAATGAAAAAGGCCCATGCTTCTGGATCCCTTGGATAGCTTGAGATGAAAACCAAGCTCAAACCTCAGCCTTGACCTTGACTTGGCCTGCTGAAGGTCAGCAGCCTCTCCTGCCCTCCGAGCCTGAGCTGGAGAGGTGAGAGGAAGAGACAGAAGGTTGTATTATATACCACCCAGGCCACGCCTGCCAAGTTCTCCCCACAACAGCTTCAAAAAAAAAAAAAAAAAGATAGAGTGAAAGAGAATTGGAAAAATGGAACCCCCTACATCCCAGAAATATTACTTTCATGAGCTGTATGAATTATTTAACAGACAGCTGAAAAGACCAAACTCAACAGAAGAATACAAAAACCCAGCTCGGTACAGACACCTTCCCCGAAGCCCATGACAATGAAATGTATTTTATGCCACAGATCAACCTGCCAGAGAAGGAGGCTTCGGAGACAGATGCCCACAGGGATCATTAGCCCCTTATCTCTCAACCCTTTGCCACCAGCATCCAGATCTCTGAGCCTGGGCAACCCAGAGGGAGAAAAGCTGAAAAGTGTGTATATTGTAAGTGTTGGTTAAACAACCCGACCGTATTCTTATTTGCTGGAGGTTTTAGGGAGCAGATGTAGGACTGGCAGGGCTTGGAGCTGGCGATATTGTTCTAGCTCATTCGGAGCCAACAGGGAAAGAAAAAAAAAAAAGCCACACACACAAACACAAAAAAAGCTGCATTTGGTGTGTGTGCCTGGGTGTGCGTGCTCGCCGCTGTGCCATCCGCTCATCCAAGGTTCCTTGGATTCGAGCTGACCGATGCAAAACCAGGCTTGGGGCCAGGCCAAGAGAAACACAACTTCTCCCGGGAGCCGCAGGGGGTGTCTCTCCGCTGCTGGGAGCCTCCTCTCCCGCAGGCGCGAGGGGGCTGGGGCAGCCACTCGCCCACCGCGGCTTGGTGCTCTCAGTTGCTAGAGAAAGGGCAAACAAATGGAGAACCAACCATAAAGGCGGCCAGCAGCAGTGAGGCAGCGCTGCAGCTGCCAGGCAATAACTTAGATAGTTACAGCTGCCATCACCTAGTTCATGCAAGCTTTTTAATATCTTTTGGCAGCTCTCGGTGTCACAGCACAAAGGGAGGGTTGGCACTTTGCAGCACACTTTGTTTGACATAACTGTAGGCAGGACCCAGCTGATACCTTCAGTAATGTGGATGGGTTTGCTCTTAAGGTGTGTTTTAGCAGATCAAACGCTTTCCACCCCTCCCTTCTTTTTCTCCCCTCCTGTCACCCCCCTGCCTGTGTTCAGGGCACGCAACACCACTAAGTAACACCACTAAATCACGCATTGGGAACCAGACTGGATTCATGGGGGGGGGCGGAATTCGGCGGCTGCAACATAAGGTTGGCCCCATAAACACCCAGCTAAGAAGAAGAGGAAAGCAACATAGAGGAAGCAAAGAAAGGAAGGGACAAGGAGAAAAGAAAAATAGATTCCGGACGCTGCAGAACGCTCAAGCCTCACCATCAGACCCAGTTCCTGCCTTCCCCTGCCTAGGGCTCATCGGATTTTAAAATAATCAGAATCCCATCATCTTCCTCCCTGCTCTTCACTCTTTAGGGTTATTCACCCACCCGCCCCCTCGCCCAGTCCTGCCTTCCCCCAGAACCCCGTTTACTCCAGGTACCTCCCTGCCCCAGGGGGCTATTCCAAGAGCCGCCGGCTAAGGAAGCACTTAGCGGGAGCCCTTCCCAAGGCTAGGGAGTTGTCATGACAATTCTCTGTGATCCCTCCGCCAAGCCAGGCATCCTTGTTTGGCAGATCCAGGAGCCTTGCTGGGACTTAGAGAAATAGTCCTCTCTAAGACCCTGCGGCACAGATGGGCATGAAGCGAACACGTGGGCAGAGAAGGAGCCTGGGGACAGGCGAGGGAGGAGAGGCTGGGCGGACACCGCGCGCGGGCTGCGCTGTGCGCCGGGCAGACGCTTCCGTCCAGAGGGAGGATCACCACTTCCCTGGTCTCAGCGGCAGTCATTCCACCCCGCGGGGCGGTCCCTTTGTGCGTCCCTCGTCATGGGGGCTCAGGACGCCTTGGGGGAAGCCATCAAAAAGGCGGGCAGGAGAGGGAGCCCCCCCCATTATCAAGGATGATGATGATGATGATGCTGGGCTCCCGTGGGCTGGTGTGTTCGCCTTCTCAGGCTGTGGCAGCGAAGTACCACAGATGGAGGGACTTCAACAACAGAAACGTACGGTCTCACAGTTCTGGGAGCTAGAAGTTCCGAGAGCCCAGTGTCAGCAGGGCTGGTTGCTCCCTAGGGCTGTGAGAATCTGTTCCAGGCCTCTCTCCTGGCTTCTGGTGGCTTGCAGGCATCTTTGATGTTCCTTGACTTGTAGAAGGCAAACCCTGATCTCTGCTTCATCTTCCCATGGCATGGCATTCTCCCCATGTTTCTTTTTGTCTCTGTTTTTGAATTTTCCCTTTTTATAAGTAAGGATACCAGTCACTTTGGATTAGGGGCCCATTCTATTCCGATAGGACCTTATCTTAACTAGTTACATCTGCAAAAACCCTCTATCCAAATAACATCCCAGTTCTGAGCTACTGGGGGTCATGACAACATATGCACTGGGGGGAGGGACACAATCCAGCCTGTAACAGTGGGTTTCTACTATGTCTGTGCTGCATACTTTTAGGTATTATTTCCAGTCCTTTAACAGTCCTACAAAGTGGGTGTTATCATCCCCATTTTGCAGAGAATGAAAGTAGGGCTCAAAAAGGTCCAAGGACTCGCCTGAAGTTAGGCAACCACAGGGCCACGGGAATGCAAGAGACTTACCTTTGCTGAGAACCTTCTCCCCCAGGACTGATGGCGGGCCTATCCTCTCCTCTGACTGGTCTACAGTAGCCTGACCTCTGATCACTTGGTTCCATCAGATTCCACGTAAATCATTCATGATGCTCTGATTTCTCCAGACCGAACGTGGCAGGTGGTTGCGGGTGCAGAGCCTGGGATGGGCGTGGGAGGCAGGCTGTGTTGGTGGGAGCCTGGCTCTCTTATCCACACACAGCCCCTCTTGGCAAGATTCTTCACTTCTCCTGGGCTCTACAGGAAACAAAATATAGTGCATCTAGTCTTCGGTATTTATTATTTGTTGGATAATAAGATAATTGTGTGGGTTCAGTAAATGTCAGTTTCCCATTTCCTATTTCAAGGTGGCTCCCAGCTTCTTCCCCCTCCATCACTTCTGTCTGCTCAGCGACCGCAAGCTCATTGTTCTATCAGGCAGCCAGTGTCCACCTGCCCATCACCTAAATAAATACATAAATAGATAGCATTTATTGATCATTTCCTTCATGCCAGGCACTGTTCACCAATCTACATCAATTAGCTCAATTAATCCTCCCAACAACCCCCCAAGGAGGACCCATTATTGTTCCTACTTTATCAATGAGGCAGCAGAGAACAGAAAGGTTAAACCACTTGCTATAATTCCTTGAACAAAGCCAATTAATGTACAGAACTCTGTTCTTGCTTTTACAAACTAGAGTCTGCCTTGCTCAGTGGGAGGTCTGAATTAGGAGAGAGAGTGGCGTTGTCTGGGTGGAAAATGCATTTTTTATGCGTTGAAGGCAACACACCTCACTTAACCTCAGGTAGCAGCCCCTCAGTTAACCAGGTGGAGAGCCTGGCAGAGCTGCCTTCGCAGGAGCTGTGCATTTGGTTGTTTCATGGGGGGGTCAAGCATTGCTCCTACTACCCCATTCAGGCTTGGCTTACCCAACACTTCTTCCCTAGGAGCTGTAAAAGTATAACTGATGTTCCCCAATTCCAGCTGTTAGTAAAAAGTCCACATGAATGGGCTTTTCCTCCACATTCAAGATCTGCTCTCAAGTTTAGAGGTGTGACCTCCCCCGAAGGACAGCATCCTATTCAGGTGTCAGAAGCCCTTCCTCTCACGTGAAGCAAGAATGTTTCATTTCCCATTTCCCTACCCCCAGGCAGAAACACAGTGCCTCTTGGCCCTCTTGCACTGAATGATTTCAGCAGTTTCCAAAACAAAATTAAATACAGCCCTAGCTTGAGAAAAGTTCCACCTCTGGAGTCACTGCGTTCGGTATTATTATTCACTTATTATTATTCAAAACAAATATGAATGATAAAACATCAGCTGGAGCCACTCCAGGACAGAGGCACTGGAATATCTAATAAAAACCATGGTATTCCACAAATAGAAAGCATTAGAAAATGCAGAAAAACAATGGCAGAGGACATTCTGAAACTTCCCCCAAACAGGGACCACCTGAAATAATAGAGAAGCTCTAAACAGCCAGTCAATTTGACACAGGACGTATTGTCTAGAGTAACCTCATCTCAGACCTCAGAAGGGTAAAATGTGAGGTGCCCGATGCAGCGGCTGGCACACAGCAGGACATCATTTTTAGTTTCCTTCCCATTCTAGTGCCATTCAATGGAGCTTCCTTCAAGCAGCAGAAACAGCTAGGGTTAGCACATGTGGGAAGTCTTTGTTCTCCACAACAAAACATCCAGTGAACCCAAATCCACAAAGGGCCTTAAAGCCATATTTCAAACTAAGCAAATGTTCCACTCCAACTTAGGGAAAATCATGGGATGTTGAAAACCACCAACATTCAAGACTGCCTTTCCCTGGGGAGCCTGTGGCAGGTTAGTTAGTGGTTGGGCCGTTCGTGTTTGCTCCCCAAAGCAGGGGGTTGTAAATGCCACACAGAATGAGTAGCCAGCCTTTGCTCGAGTCCTCTGATGGTCTCCATCTCCGGGTTCTCCTGCGTTGACTTGCCCAGCCTGATCCAAATGGAGCCTCAGTCCTGGGATGCCTGACTTCGGGGATGCTGAGTGCTTTGGTCGCTAGGTGGAAGGATTTATTCCCAGATGATTCACTTCTCGACCTGTTTCCAGAAAGAAAATGGGCAGGGACAAGGTGTACCTGACACTCTGGGAGGCCACCATATCTGTCTTCCTCCCCTTTCTCCTTCATATTCCCAATGCTCAACTCATGCCACCGTTTTTATTTGGGGGAAGGGTGGAAGGGAAAAGTAGAGAAGAGTAGGAAGTAAGATCCCAAACAGTTTGCATCACTGTCAGATAGGGTGAGGGACTGTGAGACCAAATCCTGTTTGTTTTTATTCACAATAAGGTACCTAATCCTTGCAAGGGGTCAGGCAAATTTCCCCCCATCACGGCATTACTAATATAGCACCCCTCCCAATTTTTTTCATGAAAGCAATCTAAATACCTGACGCTTGGAAATTTGCTAAGTAAATTCAAATAATTGAATGCAGTACAAAATTTTTAAATGCTGTTTACAAAGACCTTGAGAACTGCAGAAATGCTGATGACATAAGGTTTGATTAAAAACAAGATATATTTACATACCGTTTAATATCAGCTATATAAATTTAGAAAATATACACACTACTAGATATTGTTTTGTCTGCCAGTATCCCCTTCCTCCCTCCCCATCTCCAGCTTTTCTGGGCACTACACACACACACACACACACACACACACTCACTGCACACACGCATGCTCACACATATACAGTTATCGCAGAGGATCCATTATGCACAGTATAGCTGGCCCCTGGCCTCAGTAGATTGGTCCAGGGTGGACATCTGACCACAGCCAGCACAATCCTCTTCCTCCCCAGTCATTCTGGAATTGGACCTGAGGGAATCTATCACTTTGCAGCAGCAGAAATGATAGGACAGAGGGCCCAGGAGTTACACATGTGGGCCCGTGTGTCCTACCCTGTGAGCTAGAGACCTGACAGCCAATCCACAGAGAGAAGACACAGGAGATGGCAAAGGCAGAGGATAAAACAAGAGTCAGAGAAAGAGAGTGTCCTGACAGAATGCAAGTCCCTGCTGTCCTCATTGTGCATAAGGCCTGGCTCCATCCCTGCCCTCAATGTCAATAAGACAGACAATTCCACATCCTTATAGTAAGCTGTTTGCATTGGATTTTTGTCAGTTGTAACCAAGAGGATTCTAACCAACACAGGCTCCCTCAAACACCCAATTATTTATAGATTCCCTGACATACTTCAAAAATTTATCAGGAAGGGTTGTCTGATTATAAATGGTTTCTTTTTGCTTTTCTGAACTGTCCCAATTTTTTACTCTGGATATTTTTATCATTTGAGGTCCAGCTTCCAACTTGTAATCCACACTTTGATTCACCTACACACATCAAACTGTGTGTAGTTCAGAGAAAATATTTAGTTAATAGAAAACATATACTTATTTAATATATTTATATTATATATTACACACAATCTTCATACTAGACTTAGGAACCAATAGCCTGGAAAATGTTAGTCCTTTTGATTCTCCCCCTCCAAGGCCTTCTGGTGCTCTGCTGGGGGCCTGCCTTTCCTGTCCTCGCCCCTGCCTTGGCCTGGCCTCCAAGTCATGCTTCCCTTTTCAGCCACTCTGGGCTTTACTAATCCCTAACCAAAGGTCAGCCATTTGCATGCCTTAACATAAAGGAAGGGCAAGAAAACTTCCATCTTTCCACATGGTGTGACCACTTCTCTTTATTTCCCTTGCTCCTCTAAACCACTGCCATTTTGGTCTCTCTTTACTCCCCAAGGAAACCTTCAAAAGCTCTGTTCTTTGGAAGCCTAGAGCAAACCCTCTTTTCGGCCTGAGAATCAGAAAACTTGGCTGGCACACCCCCTAGTGGTGGCTTAATGAATCCCCCTCAATAACTATAGGTTATGAACCCCTGGGGTTTCTCAAAGTGTGTTCCCTGGGACTCCTGGTTCTGCAGGAAAAAGGCAGAGAAGAAAAGCATTTTATGCTTAAGTTAGATTTGAAAACTCTGGGATAAATGAAAGCAATCAGTTTGCTTCACTGGAAGACCCCCTCCAAGTCTTTCCTATGTTAATGAATATTACACATCTCCAAGATAAGATTTTAGCATAGAGTGGCTCAGATTTATCTGATCACATTTATAGGAAATAAAAGGAATAGCTACCATTTATTAAGCACATCATTAATCATAGTATGGCCATTTATAGATAGAGACATTGATGCTTAAAGAGGTCAAATAACTTGCTTAAGTTAGGTTTACATGGACCCAAAGTCCATGTTCTTAACCATTACAAGATCCTGGCTTCCTATTTGTTCTAGGACATTGCTCTGTAAATTTCACCTACAGGAATTACGTAATTAATGCACATCACTCTACTTGTTCCCCGTATTACCATCATGCCATCCTACAGATCATCTATCTCTCTGTGGAGCAGGAAAAGCAGGGATCTACAGAGGATACAGAGGGCTCTCTGACAGCCCTTCGGGGACTTCTGTTTCCATGGAAATAAAGAGAGCATCAATATCTCAATGCCACAAACAAAATGCTTCTCGAAAATCCCAGTATGATAGGGTACGATGTCAGGGACCCTAATACATATTTTTCAATGATAATTACGGAAAATACAGTAGACTACTTTTTAATTTCTTATAAAAGAAGCTTGATTTCTTTTGAGTCTTATATACCTGTTAACCTTGGTTTTTAAGCAATAGGATATTCCATGTGGCTATCTTGTTTTTCTTTTTCATCTACTAAAAAATGGAGATGATAACACCCACCTCACATTTTTATGCCAAATTTAAGCACACAATATGTTAAAGCTTAACTCTACTAGCATAGGTTGTTTTTTGGATTTTGAGTTTTTACATTTTTTTTCTCATAAGTAGAAGAAACCCAAAGAAAATTTATTGACATATAATTTGAAAGTTCAGCTTCAGGCATAGCTGGATCCAGGGGCTGAAAGGAAATCATCATTAAACTTAAATGCACGATACTTGTATTTAGAGAAAATAAATAGAATATAGTGCTATAAACATGTCTTGATCCCTTGTTCTGTTTGACACAGAGAAATACAGCAAATGATTTATTACACAGATGTTAGGAGACTGAGGACAGACTCCCACTCCATCACTGACCCTCCAGCTACCCTTTGTGAGGCTCAATTTTTTTCCATCTGTAAAAATGAATATTCTACTCCTTTCCCACCTCAGTGGAAGCTGAAAGGAGTAGTAAAGCTTTCAATGGCTTTTTCCCTAAAAGGATAAAATACTGTGATTTCTTTCTTTCCTTTCTTCCTTCCTTTCTTTTTTTTTGGTATTAAGGTTTAGAAGGATACTAGTTAACACTGGCAAAGCGTTTTCCAGCTATTTATTAGTTTTACAAATTTATCATTTAAAACTCCATAATTAGCCTGGCAAAACATACATCTTCAATACTACAACCACAGTTTAAAGCCTATCAAACTACAGAAGAAGAGGGATATATATATATATGTGTATATATATATATCCCTATATACCCATATTTAAATTCACATTGTGTGTGTGCACGTGTATATGTTTGCAAGACACATATAAATGGCAAATAAGGGAACTTAAAAAAAAAAAAAGACAGATAGATAGTCCCAGATTTTAAAACCACCCCCAAGATAGAACAGGTGGTGAAAATATAATAAAGCATGTTGCAAGGAACTTGTCATGAATTTTAAAAACAAAAACGCCTACAGACCAAATAAACTGCTCTGACACTCGGCTAAATCCGAAGTTCCCAAACTATTTTAAATGACAAAGCCGAAGTTCCCGAGAGAGGGAGTCCAACAGAAATGGTTTGAGGGCGATTGCTGTGGAACTCGCACGAACAGAACCGGAATCTCGGGCAGACACCCAGCCGCTGCCCCTTGCCAGGATGGACCATGTGCAGATGTACCAGGCCCTCGGCGCCAGACCATGTGTGTGGGGATTGAGGAGGCTGTTGATATAAAGGCCTCTGGGAGCCTCCTGCACCCGCCTTCCGACCTGGTTGGTGGTTTCTCAGTGGATCTGAAGGCCAACATTTGGTCACTTGAACGGAAGCTGGGCCAACGCTTGTCAACATCCACTTCCCAGGGCCCTGTTTGAAGGCAGGCTGGAGGCCCTGGGTTGGGGTGGAGTGGGGGGTGCAGGCAGACACCTGCTCTCTCTGCAGTACCCACCTTCACCATTCATTCGTCACCACAACCCGCCCGGCCTTTATTCTCCAACAACAGTTTATGAAGAGCTTTCACCTCCACTGTCTCCTTGCACTACGTGGAAACGCTGGGGGCCACCATCCTGCCGTGAGGAAGAGGTTAAGTGTTCTGCCCCAGATCCCGGCGTGGGACCCACTGCCCAAGCTTTTTGACTCCCGGTCCAGTGCTCTGTCTACTAGAACACGTTCATCAAGACCACCCCGAGATAAGAGCTGGGCGGGGGGGGGTCGGCACTCTGGTCCCTCAGCCCCAGACTTGCAAATCCAAATGTCTAAAGAGCACAGGCCAGGAGCAGTGGAGAAGGAGGGCTTCCGATAACCAGAAGGCCCGACGCCGCTGGGCTCCAGCCAACAAACTGCTGTGATTCAGGAGCTGTGGGTCTTCTTTTTCAAAGCGAAGCCCGAGAGCGGAATCTTTATGTGAAATACCTGGATTTGTCAACTCTCAGTTTGGTTTAAAACACCACCACCACCACCATCTGAAGCTAACAATCCCATCTGCAGACGGCTTGGGGCTTCAGAGCACAAGTCTGAAATCCTTACCCTATTCAAGACCCTCTAGCCATTCTGCAGTCCTCCAGCACTGGCCCCTGCCCCCTCGCCGAAGGCCAGGATGTAATCCATTAAAAGAGGGCCAGTCTGGAGACACGAAGGGAGCAGCAGATCTGAGTCTCCATCTGGGCTCTGACTCTCGCTAGTGGCATGACCTTGAGCAAGTTATTTACTCTCTCTGAACTTCAGTTTTCTCCTCTGTTGAACAGAGCTAATGACACCTCCCTTATTTGGCTGTGGTTTAATAAGTGTGTCGGCCTCCAGCACCACTCTTCATCCCCAACCATTTCCATTCAAAGCTACAGTCTCTCCCGCCACCTTGCACTATGATCATTGGTCACCCCAAGAACACGGAGGGCTCTCCAGAACCAGGCTTTGTTTTCCCTTTGTTCTCCCCTAAGAACATAAGGACATAATAAGTGCTCAATAAATCTTACTGAACTAAGTAACAGACCAACAAGCTCAGAAAGCGCCGATGATATACCGGACACTCCGCTCCGCGCTGAAGAAACCGAGAGAGAGTCATGCTCTTGGAGAAGCCGCCTATCAGCTGAGGAGGCCAGCCACCCCGAGAAGGGGGCAAGAGAAAGACAACCTCTTTCCTATCCTTTTCACAGCCTCTTTTAAGCTTTTCTTGGCCCTGGAGTTGAAGAGACTCTTCTCCCCGCACACAGATTGCTCACTGCCCCGCACGCAGGGCGCGGTGAGTGGGAGCGGCATGAGGGCAGCTCGCTGGTTCTAACCACACACCGCTGTGTCTGCCGCCCCGAGGGCTGCGTGGGGAAATCCAGGCTGTATCGCACCTCCATCTTCCCGCTTGGGAAACCGGGTGACCTGAGGCCCATTTATCACCTGCTTCCTCCCCCCCAGGCCCTCCATTCTCACCCTGATTAAATGACTGGTTTCCTGAGCCGAGCAGGCAGCAAGCGTGTACTAATTCTCTAACCTGGCTTGTCCTGGGAGGCCCACCCCATCCTGCCGGCCGCACCAGCTGCCTAAGGGAGCGCGACTGAGAAGAGATTTGGCAATTATCCAGTTAATTTGATCAGTGGAGACAGCCAAACAAGTAATCCAGGCCAAAAACGTCCAGATCAGCTGTCTACATGGATCAAATTCCACTTCACTGACACGGCGCAGGTTCAGCCTTAGAGAACGGCTTTGACTGAAAAACACGTCCGGTTCTCCCGGCATCGCAGGCTGCACCCGCCTTGAGCAGAACTGTGACCTTGGGTGCGTTTCTCTGTGACGCCCGTTCCACACCCTTTCAGTGCCTTTCCCATTTCCAAGCAACTTGGCCCCACAGGGCCAGGAGCTTTGGCAGCTGTCGAGGGCTGGAGCAATTTCGGTTGCTTTGTTTTTTCATTTTTTAACATTTTATTGAAGTACAGTTTATCTACAAGGTTGTGACAGTATCTGCTGTACAACAAAGTGATTCAGTTACACATGGACACACATCCATTTTCAGGTTCTTTTTCTACACAGACTATCACAGAATATTGGATAGAGTTCTCTGTGCTATAATAAGGTAGGTTGAATGATTGGTCAGTGGGGTTGGAGCCTTTCTGTGTCCCCAACTCTGAGTATTTAAAATTCATTAATAGATTTCCCTTTGTGGCTCAGTGGGTGAAGAACCCAACATAGTGTCCACAGGGATGCAGCTTCGATCCCTGGCTTCACTCAGTGGGTTAAGGATCCGGCATTGCCTCAAGCTGCAGCACTGGTCACAGATGCAGCTCAGATCCTGTGTTGCTGTGGCTGTGGTGTAGGCCAGCAGTTGCGGCTCTGATTCGACCCCTGGCCTGGGAACTTCCACATGCCTCAGGTGCAGCCATAAAAAGGGGAAAAAAGAAAAAAGAAAAAAATGTCAAAAAATAAAATTCATTAAGAGCCTTTCAACATCGGAAATGCATTCAAAAATTAAAGGAATATAAAGAAATAAACCAAGAAAAAAAATTAAAGGAATATAACGGTAGAATGTCTGGAGTCAAACAAGCGAGTGCTCAGGAAGGTGGAGAACAGGAGGCCTTGGCCACCCCTTCCAGCCTGCAGCATCTTAGGGGGTGTCTCCTTCCCACCTGAAACGCACCCTTCCAGGGTCTTATCAGGCCTCTGCCCCGCCCACAGGATAATGTGCTGAGTCCTCAGGACAACAGAATGAGACTTTCACAATCAGCCCCCAGACTAGAGTATCAATTAAGACGAGGTTCATTAATCCAAAGTCTCTGAGGCTGAAAGGCAAGGGCTTACTCCCCAGCATGAATTAGTCCGAAGGCAGGCATTCCACACCATAGAAGACAGCACCCTTAATCCTGTCTTCACCCGCGTGGGCACCAGCCTTATTTCCTCCTAAGGTGTTGGTTTGGGAGCCACTGAAAAAAGCCAGCGAGGTTTCATGTCACAAGATTCTCAGTAAACTTAGATTGCAAGCAGTGAGCACGTCCAAAGCCAAGCAGTGTTTCTCTCCATATCTGCCCTCAGACTGGCGAGCCTTCCTTTGCAGGATTTGGTTAGAAGTGGAAAGAAAGAGACAAAAAAAACCCAGTGCTGAATGTTTCCTGTCATTTCCTCTACAGCTTCGGTCAGCTCGCAATGTGCTCTCCAGTTACCACTGGCAACAATTCAATCAAACGCTCCACCAATGCATAACCAGGGTCAGCAGCTTTCCAGTTTGCGACATCTAAGTTCTAAATATTTGCCTTCCCACCTCCTCCACTTCGTCAATATCACGCTCTAAATTCTGTCTCTTGGAGCAACCACCTTCCAAGTATCAAATTCTCTGTCACTTTGGATGCAGTTCAGCTGCCTAGACCAGAAGCTAGAACGCACAAAGATTTATTCTCTTTTGTAAACAGAGTCCGCACTTAGGCAGGGCTAGGGGCTCCGCAAAGTCACCAGAGAGCTGGGCGCCTTCTGTCATTCTGCTCCGACATCGCTATGGTCCCCTGGTGATACCGGACGATTGCTGGAAGTCACAGGATCAAGTCTAACTCCAAGGGATGCTGGGCTGCGTGGTCTCGTACCTGAGGCCGTTTTTGCCAAGAATAAAATCAAGATGCGATTACTAAGGTGGAAGGAGAGAAGGATATCGGAGGAGGCCCCTGGCAGCACAGTTGGTTATTTGTTTGCATTTAAGGCTCCCCCACCATGGCTCAGAGCTGATCTTATTTAAATGTGTAACCCTCTAGTGCCTGGCACAATGCATCTCGCAGATTAAGAAATCAACGAATGTGTTTTGAATAATCACCGAAATACAGATGAAGAGGTTTTCCATTAGGTCCCTAACTTGGAATCTCAAGGATAATTTTCATCTAATCACCATGATCCTTTTTATTTATTTATTTATTTTTTGGATGATTTTTTTTCTTCTCATCTGTCCTCCTTAAATCAGCTTCTAGGGTTCCAATCAAGACCATAGAGTGTCATTCGGAGCCACAGCAGTCAAAATGAGGTCTAAGAACTGCTGCCTGTCTGCAGACCGCAAATAAACTATGTGGAAAGCCCAGGGTTTAGTTCAGCTAAAACCTCCTCGATGCAAAACTTCATTGGCATCTGGAGTAACTCGTCTTTCCACAGACCAGGAAAAACTGAGTAGCACTGATTTAGAGGCTGTAACTTTGGTTACAGCAGAACTCATGGCAGGCTATGAAGACACTGATTTTACCCCAGTCAGCATCTTCATTAAAAGAGTACCCAGACTGAAAAAGATATGTGATCATGATTCAAAAAGGGCTTTGACTTTGGGTTTAAAATAAGCCAAAAAATTTTTATCAAAAACTCAGTAGGAAAAATCTTTTTTTTTTTTTTGTCGTTTTAGGGCCATACCCGCAGCATATGGAAGTTCCCAGGCTAGGGGTCAAATTTGGAGCTGCAGCTGCCGGATTACACCACAGCCACAGCAATGCCAGATCTGAGCTGCATCTGCAATCTACACCATAGCTCATGGCAAAGCCGGAACCTTAACCCACTGAGCAAGGCCAGGGATCAAACCCGCGTCCTCATGGATACTAGTTGAGTTTGTTACCACCAAGCCGTGACAGGAACTCCCTGAGCCACGACGGGAACTCTGGAAAAATCTTATTTGACACTATTTAGGATGGGGTAGCAAGGACTTAGTAGTATGAAACAAAAGACTTAAAGGTCTCAGAAAATTTCAAATCAAGACAATCCAACACTGTGATGTGGTCACATGTAACTTGAGGCTGCATTAACAGAAACGTTCAGTCTAGAGCAAAGGAGGGGATGACCCTGCTCTCTGTCCAACTGTGCATATCCCGCTGAGGAGGGATGTTGCAGAACTGGAATTTGGGCAGAGCAGAGCGGCCTCTACAGTGAGCAGATTCAAAATCATACCATATGGACACAGCCAAAGGAACTGCTGATGTTTACCTCGTGAGCGGAAGATTGAAAGGCCAGGACTTCTATTTTTAAATATTCACAGAGCTGTCAAGTGAAGAAGAGTTTAATCTTGCCTTGGAAAATGCTGAGGCAGGGAACCAGGACCAACGGGTAAAAGATCTAGAAAAGACAGATTTGTGCTCAGTACCAGCGAGAAAATTCTAAAAATCAGAATTCTCTCTCAATGAAGCAGGTTCTCTTGGAAGGCCATGAACTCGACCACTAGCGGGGTTACAGCTCAGGCTGGACAGCTCCCTGGAAGGGTAGCATAGGGCAGGCTCAAGGCCCAGAGGAGAGTTGGTTGGACTAACACTTGAAAGTTGAGTCATTCCCATCCTGCAACTCTGTGACACCTGCTCTACAGCAATATCTTAATAGCTACACCTTATGTGGCTACACGGTTTGGTGGCTCGTGGCTCACAAAGACTTTTTCCGTCCATTTTCTCCACTGATGTTCCTAGCTCTTTGGAGTAGGCAGAGTAGGTTACAGATGAGAAAATGTTGTTCAAGTCAGGGTCAACTCCAGATCACTTGATCCCTAGTCCACTCTTCCGTAGTGGGGGTCGCCGTGAGAAACCTCCCCTCGTGATGAGAGATTGACCAGCATGAACAGACCTATTGCATGGAGGACAACTGACTAGGGGCACGCTGGCCCCTGGTGGCTTGTCCAGCCTTCTCAATTATATTTTCATTCTAAGAGACCCAAATGCAAGGTCATTCCCTACATTTGGGATGAGGCTCTAGACAGGTGTCTACAAACTATGACCCATGAACCAAATCTCAACTGCCACTTGCTGATATAAATAAAGTTTTATTGGAACATAGCCTTGCCTATTCATTACGTATATTTTAAGGCTGTCCCATAATTGCAACAGAGGGCATGTGGCCTTCAAAGCTAAGACATTTATTGTCTGGTCCTTTACAGAAGAAATTTGCCAACCCCTGCTCTAGATCATCAGTGTGGAGTTAGGATATGGCTCATATCCTAACTCATAACAGCTTA
This sequence comes from Catagonus wagneri, assembly GCA_004024745.2. Lineage (NCBI taxonomy): Eukaryota > Metazoa > Chordata > Mammalia > Artiodactyla > Tayassuidae > Catagonus > Catagonus wagneri. The sequence continues at coordinate 22,302,302 of PVHT020000175.1, forward strand.
TCATACCTTTCAGCCCAAAGAAAGCTCAGGTGGAAGGGAAAGAGAGAGAGAGAGAGAGAAGAGCAAATAAATAGCTAATGATGATAAACTGGTTTCCTTGGTAACTCTGTTTATAACCACAATGATGCTGACATATTTTTTATGATAAATACAAAGGTTTGATGTGAGATTATATAACACATACTGTCTCAGTGCTGGCTCTGCTCTAGCAAAGGTAAAGCCAGGTACCAATGTGAAATTTTGTGAGGCTAAGAAAATTAGAGAAGCTTGCCCTAACCTCTACCCAAAATGTCTGTTTTTAGTTTATTCTCTGGGTACCAAAGAGCTCAAGAATATATTTACGGTGCTCACCAAACCCTACGTGCCCATTCAACCTTCAGAATTTAGTTACAGCTGTTAATGTTCTCTCATCCCGAGCTGCATGTCCCTTGGTCACCTCTATGACCTGTGGTCTGGAGAGGGACTTGCAGTGAGGAATACAGATGGGATGGGCCACTCCACGAGGTTGTCGGCCATCAGGGTCAACCCTGGGGTCACCCAATCATCCTGTGAGGTCCATTCTCCACTCTCATCTTTTAGGGATGTCTGCACCCCCAATTCAGGGGAATGCCATTCTGGCTGAAATGTTGGGTTCAATGGCAGACTGTTATAGGTCACATCACTAAACCAGGGGTTGACCACTGTGGGCCATGGGCCAAATCCAGCCCACTGCCTGTTTTGGAAATGAAGATGTCTTGAAACACAGCCACGATTATTCGTTTATGCATTCTCTATGGCTGTCCTCAGGCTACAGGGGTGGAGATGAGCGGGTGCAACAGAGCCCATGTGGCCCACAAAGCCTGAAATACTTACCGTCTTACCCTCCACCAAAAAAGTTTGCCAAGTTCCACACTAAATGCCCATATCCTGACCCACCTATGCGGTCATAGATAGCAGACCACCTATGGTTATCATGGTCATATGGTAGAAAATAGAATTCATCGACCATAGAGGTCAGAAACCAAAATACTGAACTTCAGCCTCCTCTGTGGCTGTGTAGGAGAGGCCATGTGAAACTTCTCTGGCCAATGAGATGTCGGTAAAATTTCCAAGAGAGGTTCTCCCTCCCCAAGTACCCCTTCTTCCTCCTAAATAAAGAGCAAAACCTAAAGAATGGAAGAATTTTTCCACTGCCATTCTTACTTCTCCCTTGTTTTCCAGGCACCATCTGCCTGGAACACAGACATAACACCCAGAGATACAGCAGCTATTTTGCAACCATGAAGACAAAAGTAGCAGATGGTAAAGCTGGAAGAAAGAAAGAGTTTGTCCTTGTTAACACTTGAGCAAGTGCTTAGCACTGAATTGTGTTCTAAGTACTTCCAGATATTTTCTTATGTGAGAAAGAATAACCTTTTCCTCATTTAGCCATACTGGTGGGGTTTTCAGCTACTCAAACCCGGAATGAATCTAACTGATCAAGGAGCCATAAAGAAAGTGGCGTCAGAGCCTAACAAGTTGGATGATGATGTAGAGTTAACGTGGGGTCAAATCAGAGTGAGAGAAAGATGAGCCAACCAACTGAGGAAGTGGAGCTGTGCTTCTAGGAGGTTAGAAGATCAAGGCTCAAGATGTCAATCGCGGAGGTGGGGCTGCTGGTGAATGTGGTTTAACACTGTGATGACCCAGATCTGAAGGTGCTTTGGAGCCAGTTGGACCCACCAGCACTTAACTACATGTGTGATCTTCTCACTGGTCCCCTGAGCACGTTTACCTATGGCATGGCTGTGGAGTAGAGTGGAATAGAGTGTAGCAGAAAAACGTGCAGAATCTGGTGCCACAAGGCTTAAGATCTAGACCATCTAGGTAACTCTGGTTAGGTTGCTTAACTTCTCTGTGCCCCGCTTTATTCATCTATAAAAGAGAGACAAGGAATTCCATGGTGGCTCAGCAGATTAAGGATCTGGTGTCGTCACTGCTGTGGCTGGGGTTGCTGCTGTGGTGCGGATTAGGTCCCTGGCCTGGGAATTTCTGTATGCCATGGGCAAGGCCAAAAAAAAGCGGGGTAATGATAACACCATTACCATATAGAGTTGCTGTGAAGAGTAAATGAGTTAAAACCTTTAGAACGGAGCCTAGAATATGGTTGGTACAATCTAAGCAATAGCCATTTTTCCACTCACTACTGTGGTGTAACAAATTACCCCCAAACTAAGCCTCCTGAAATAAACATCTCATTATGTCCTTGGTGTTTGTGGCTGGAGAATTTAGACAAGCTATCGGAGGGATGGCTTGTCTCTGCTCTGTGATGTCCAGGGCCTCATCTAGGAAGACTCAAAGGCTGGTGGTACTTTGCATTCACTGGCAGGCTTGTCCACTCACACATCTGGCACCTGGGCTGGGATGACTCCAAGACTGGACACATCACACGTGGCCTCTCCATGCAGCTTGGCTTCCTGATAGCACGGTGGCCTCAGGGGAGTCAGACGCATCTGTGGCAGCTCAGAGCTCCCAGCACAAGGGTTACAATGAACAAGGTGGAAGCTGAATGGCTTTTCATGACTGAGAACCAGAAGTCACTCTGTGTCCCTTCCACTGTCGTCTATCACAATCTCACAGTCACAGGAGTTCCACTGTGGCACAGTGGAAACAAATCTGACTAGTTCCCATGAGGATACAGGTTCGATCCCTGGCCTTGCTCAGTGGGTAGGGGATCTGGGGTTGCCGTGAGCTCAGGTGTAGGTCACAGATGCAGCTCGGATCCCGGGTTGCTGTGCCTGTGGCTCAGGCCAGCAGGTGTAGCTCCAATTCGACCCCTAGCCTGGGAACTTCCGTATGCCGTGGGTGCAGCCCCAAAAAGCAAAGAAAAAAAGAAAAAAAAGACAACCTTACAATATCATACACACAAATGCACCCAATTCAAGGGGAAAGACTCGGACTCCGCCTCTTGATGGAAGACCGGCAGGGGTGCGCTGCTGAGGGCGTGCGCTATGGGAGGTACCGCCGCGGCCATCCTGGATCAACACACTCGGCCACGGCTCTTATTATTTCTGCTCCATAAAGTTGTGACCTGGTTATCCCTCATTCTCAAACTCTCCAATTGGTCCAGCAATACAGCAAAGAGCTTGTCTTGTAGAAACTACACTCCAATGTCTGTGCCTCTCCTGCCTCAACTGTAAGGTGCTCGAGGTAAGGACTGTGCTCCCCAGTCCCACTGCCTTGGTGTCAATATGTCTTATCAAACAAAAAGAAAGTGCTGAATAAATTTTCTTAAATGAGTAAATGATGGACTCATATACAAATAAATCATAGCATAAAAACCCTTTAACACATGGGGGATTGGCAGACATTGCCAATGGGCCCCAGATCTCTGTTCGTCCTCTCTTATTTGGTAACAGAAGACTATATCCAGGATGACTAACAGACTGCATTCTCCATCTTCCCAAATGGTTAGGTGTAATAGGCATGTAAGTTCCAGACAAGAAGAGGAAAGCGAGGGCCAGTGGTGGCGGGGCTGGGGGTGGGGAGAGATGGCAGCGAGCTGGATGGCTGGGCCCAGGTCGCTGCTGGGGCTCAGCTGGCTGCTAGTTGTGGGCTCATACCTGCCACGCATCCTGGGTCCAGGCTGGCACCTGTTGCGTGGAATCCACCCGGTGGATATCTGGTGGTTTGAGGGACCCAGAGGTCATAGCAAGGTCAGAAGTGAAGCACCTAAGCAAGGAGGAGGCCCGGCTGTGGACCAGGAGCTGTGTAATGAGTACCAGTTTGGCATGGACCAGCTTAAGGAGCTGGCTGAGCTTTGCCACAGCCATTGCCAAGGCCTATCCACCCGCACCCTTGTCCAGAAGCGCCTACTGTCCTGGTCATCTGTGGAGACGGAGGGAATAATGGCAGAGATGGCCAGGTCTGTGCTCGACACCTCAAACTCTCTGGCTACCAGCCAACCATCTATTACCCTAAAAGGCCTAAGAAGCCCCTCTTCACCACACCGGTAACCCAGTGCCAGAAAGTGGCCATCCCTTTCCTTGGCGAAATGCCCCCAGAGCCCACGCTGACTGGGGAACTATATGAGCTGCTGGTAGATGTCATCTTCGTCTTCAGCTTCAAGGGGGATGTTGTTGAGCCACTCCTGATGGGACTCTCCGTGCCCATGGCCACCCCCTTAGGATGGGATGTGGGGAAGGGGAGCTCTGGAGGGATCCACCGGACTTGCTCATTTCCCTGACAGCACCCAAAAAGTCTGCAACAACAGTCTACCAGTCACTACCACTACCTGGGGGGGGGGTCATTTCATGCCACTTGCTCTGGAAAAGGAGTACCAGCTAAGCTTGCCACCCTACCCTGACACTGAGTGTTATCTTATCATCTGCAGGGACGGAAGGTGGGTGGGCAATACTTTGTAAAGAAGACTTAGTGCCTCTCTCACCCAGAGCTGTGGAGTCTGGAAGCCCTTCTGGCAATAAAGCTGATGGATGTTAGGAGCCAGAGAGCAAGAGTGGAGATGGGTGCCATCTCTCCAAGGGGCAGACTATGCAAGAGGGGTCGCTATGGCATTTGGGGGCAATGAAGGGCAGAAAAGGAGGTAAAAGCAAGGGTGGCATACTAGACAAGTGCAAAAACTGCTTAAAAGGAGTTGACTTAGCTTAAAGAGTCACTTCGGTCCTCTCGCCTTCTTCTTCCCACCTCTTGGAATACAGATGAGATAGCTGGAGCTCTAGCAGCCATCAGGTGATCTTGAGGATGGAAACTCTTGCTGAGGATCCTTCCATGCATGGGAGATACACTGCATTTCTTTTTATGGTTAAGCTGGTGTGAGTTGGGTTTCTGTCACTTGCAAGTAATAAAGCCCTGATTCACCAAAACTTAACTGCTGAATTCACCATGAATGGAAGTCTTTAGGAACAAGGTTGAGGCTGCTTATCTTGCGTATTTGGGGTCCTCTTTGCTCAAAGGCAGGGTGCTGGACCAGCTTACATCTTCAGCTCTAAACCCAAGCGTGATGCTAAAAAAAGATGTTAAGTCTCCATGGGACTCTGTGTGCCTGGACCTGTTTTACAGCTGGAAGTATGAAGCCATCACGGAGCTCGACAGTGACATGTAAAGAAAGAACCTGCAAAATTCCCTTTAACTCTCCATGTTGCTCCAAGCACAGCAGAAACCCTTCACCTCGCTATTCCAATGAGTGTTGGAAACCGTCAGCAAACATCTAGAAGCCCATCTCCATCTGCCACTTGGCTGCACCCCTCCCCACTGCACAAGTGGCTCTCCTTGAACAGATTCCAGTTCTCAAACTTGCTCTCTCTCCGATCCAGCATGGTACCTTGGCATAAAAGAAGCTGGAGGTATAGGGTATACACAAAAGGGGGGAAGCTTTTAAAATAATTTACCATCTGTGAGTCATCTGGGTGCAAGTCTCACACACACACAGCCCTGAGCATGCTCGTGCACACACGCGCACACACACACACGGGGGCTCATGTGCTCATGCACACAGACACACTGCAGAGGGCAAATCCATTGCCATGCACGGCCAAAGTCTGCTCTGTGATGAACACGCTCATGAAAGCTTTGTCTTTGGCAAGAGTAACAGCAAGCCGCAAAGACTAGGAAAGGAAACGCCTTCATCATGGAGCTGCATGTACTTCTAAGTCAGGGGTTATTATGCGTGCGACTGAGTGAGGAATAGGCCCGGCCACTTAGTAACCACAGCCACACAGCAGCTTAGCAGTGTGTGCAGGGCTGTGCTACGCCCCTCACACCAGCCCCGGGAGCCCCAGAGGAGGTGCGGGCAGTACACCACAGCCCGCCTGGCTGTTTGGGACTCCAGCCCAAATCCTGGCTGGCTCGCCCCTCTCCCTGGCTCACTGGTCCCCTCAATAGGAGCCGCCCTTGGTGTGGCCGGTCCGAAGGTGGAGCAAAATAATTCAAAGTGCAAGCCCAACAGCCACAACTGGGTGGCACTTTCCTTGGTGCCACTTAAATGAGCCAGACTGGGGGTGGCCCTGGTGGGAGGAACACTCTGGTTGACAAGGAGCCACAGACCAGCCTTCTAGTCCTGGCCAGCCCCCTGCTAGCTGCATCCCCTGACTGCTGCAGGTGTGCTCTTTCACCCACTAAAGGGAAAGTGTGGACGAGTCCATCTCTAGGACATTTTCCTGCTCCGAGAGTTTGTGATTCTACGACCTACAGAACCAGCCCCAATTTGCCAGTCATTCCAACGCCCTTCCCCTTTCCCCCTCTCCCCTCCTTTCCAGCGCATCTAGAAAGGCCCAGAAGCCAGCAGGACTGTGCACTGGGCTGAGAGACTCTGGAGAATCACGGCAGGAGGGAGATTCAGCAGGTGTGCGGCTCTCAGGAACCAGCAAGGAAAGCATTCATCTCCGACAAGGACCGCATGCAGGCGCAAGGGCTCAGCTGTGAGAATCTCCTGGGAAGCTTCTGTGTGTGTGTGTGCGCGTGTGTGTGCACATGCGTGTGCACGAGTGTGTGTGTGTGTGTGTGTGTGTTTAGGGCCTTACCGGCGGCATATGGAAGTTCCCAGGCTGGGGGCAGAATCGGAGCTGCAGTCACCGGCCTACGCCACAGCCACAGCAACGTGGGATCCGAGCTGCGTCTGTGACCTACACCACAGCTCACAGGAAGGCAGATCCTTAACCCGCTGAGCGAAGCCTGGGCTCAAACCCGAGACCTTATGGATATTAGTCGAGTTCGTTGCTGCTGAGCCACCACGGGAACGTCCTGGGAAGCTTATTTAAATGTGTGTGTCCCTGAAGCCCCTGGAGTGTGAGACCAAGGCATCTTCACTTTAAACAGTCACCCCAGGTGAGCCTGTCCACAGCGGAGATGCACTAGAAGGAGCCCCTGGTCCTGGCCCTGCTTTCTGCCCATCCTTGACCTGTTGCCCACCAGCAGCCCAGGTGACCGCAGGCAGAGTGGCCAACCACAACAGGCACAGGAAATGGCCACAGTGCCACACCCAGGTCCAAGAATCAAAATGTCGTGGGTCACAGATGGACGCAGAGAACAGCTCCGTTCCTAAAAGACAAGTGATGAGGCCTCTGCCCCAGACAGGTTCTGAGTCCAGACACAGGAAGTTCCTGAAAATAGGCCACTCCCAGCTAAGTCCCTGAACCGGAGGACAGCAGCTCCTGGGGCGGTAATGGACCAGGAGAAGGAAGCAGATGTGATCATGGTGTTATCCTAGAGAAGGTTTTACGTGGGTCACTGGAATGACTGAGGGACTTTGAAAGTTCCTTAGGACCTTGAGGACCCACGATGCTAAACAAGTCAGTCTATGTTAATAAAACAGGAAAATGAAAACCGCCAGAGTGCTTACAGAGAAACACTGACTCTGTCACAAGGTTGTCATACTCTATACTAACTCCCGGAACACCTTGCCCGCCCTTTTGAGACTTCACGTCACCCTATTGCTGACCAAGCGCTAGCTGCCTGGCTTCTCCCCTGGACCGTCAGCAGTAAGAATTCAGGGACGTTGTCTATTGCAGCTCTGTCCCCAGCTCCTGGCCAAGTGTCCCGTGCATAACAGCAGCTGACCTGTATAAAGTATTTACTGTGGGCAGGCACTGCTCTCCAACCTTTACTCGTTTTGTCTCATTAATTCTCGTTACAACCTTATGAGACAAGAAACTTTATACCTATTTTACAGATGGGGAAATGGAGGCAGAAGATGGTTGAATAAATGGTCCAGGGTCACTTAGCTAGTAAGTGGCAGAGCCAGGAATGGACCCAGGGAGCACAGCCCTTAGGGTCTCTGCTCTTGATCGGGAAGCTGTGCTGGCACTTAGGTGCTCAATAAAATCTTTGTGGGCCGGAAAACACTCCCAGTGTATCTCCACTGAGTTTAACTGAGAATTATACAGGAGATCACCCAATATATGAAAACAAAAAAAAAGTTGAGCCAAGTACAAAATAAGCTAATATTCTGTGTTTTCTGCAAGAGACAAGCTTAATTAGAGTTTAGGTAATTAAAGCTTTCATGGTTTCTAAAAAAATACAATACATTCATTTATGCAAATCTACTCCAGAGCATGATTTTCGAAAAATGCTCTGTAACTTGCTTCTCCCAGAAAATGTCTTAAGAACCCCCCTGAGAAGGGAGCATCTTGACCGTGGGCACCCCCACCCTCTGCTGCCCGAGCAGGTGTTAGTCCATGGACCCCCACCTAGAGAGCCAGTGGTTCCAAGCATCACCCCAGCTGCCAGGACTGCAAGAGGTGGGCTGTGCAGCACTAAAGAGGGGTTGGTGCGGCACTAAAGGGTCCTGCTGGCTGGTCCTGGAAATGACGCCGCCCTCCTGTGCATCCTACCAGCCTTCTCCTTCGAGCCCACTCAACCACGACTTCCAGACCTGCTTCCCTCTCCAAGTTGGTCTTTGCCATTCATGTCAGCTGGAAGGAACTCAGCAGAATTAAAATAGCCATTGGGGAAGGAAGCAGTGAGGGTATCTTCCCAGGCCAGTCTGGGTAAGCGATTGTGAGGACTCAAGGAGTTCATGCACATGAAAGGATTCTTATTCCTGACCCCCAGAGAACTACAAGGTTTACTACCATTGTCACCTGCCAGCAGTCAGACAGTGAGCATGGGAGTAACAGCAGGAAGGTTACTGGGCGGTCACGGTGTCAGGTGAAGCAAGGAACTTCAGATATGGGGCCACTTTTGGTCCTTACAGCCAGCAGTTGAGGTAGATCCTAGTAGCTTCTGGGTTACAGATGAAGAAACCGAGGCTCGGTGTAGTTCATCAACGCGCCCAAGACAGAAGTGGAAGCAACAGCTAAAAGTCTCTTAGCCAACGTGCTAGACTTCATCCTGGGACTGCTGAAAGGGCAGAGCCACTGGGGTGAAATGGGAGATCTGCTGGCATGAGAGGAAGAGTTCTGAGGAGCAAATAAAAAGAGACCCTCCACGCCTTCGCTTATGCTGTTCCCTCTGCCCAGAATGCCCTTCCATCTACATTTCCCCTTGTCCAACATACAGAAGCAACAGCACAAACCTCCAGATTTCCATACCATTTCCTTCCATCCTTTACTCACGTGACTCCACTTTCTACAACTTAAAAAAAAAAAGCTTCATTTTTTTCCTTTTTATCTTCAGTATGAAAGCTAATATTAGACCAGGCTCATCATAAAAGCTCAACACTGAGAGATGCTAATAATTCAGTTGGGCTGAAATAAACTTTAAGGGCAACTTCCTGGGAAGGAAGAGTCAGAAAGGACTTTGCTGGTTCATTTAACTCCATTTCACAGCCATGGTGTGGCTATAACGCCAATAAGAGACCTTGGACCCAAATCCCTGAGAAGGACAACAGGGTAAGGGTGACGAGGTGATGCAGGAAGAGGATGTCTGGGTTGGAATCGCTGTTTCAATAATTACCAGCTGGGCGGCCTCAGGTAAGTTACTTTCTCCTCTTTGCCTCAGTTTCCCCATCTATAATATTCGAGTGAGAAGACTAGTACCTACATCAAAGGATTGATCAAACAATTTCATATGGGTTTAGGGCTGAACACATATTGAGTGAGACTTCAGTGTCTTTTCACCAGTATAAACGGGTGAGACTTATTGGAGGAGCATACCAGAGTGTTCAAAAGATATTCAGCGGGTGTTCCCATTGTGGCTCAGAGGGTGTCCGTGTCCAACATAGCGTCCGTGAGGATGCAGGTTCGATCCCTGGCCACAGTCAGTGGGTTAAGGATCTGGCGTTGCCACAAACTGCAGTGTAGGCACAGATGTGGCTCAGGTCCAGTGTTGCTATGGCTGTGGCATAGGCCTGCAGCTGCAGCTCCGATTCAACCCCTAGCCTGGGAACTTCCATATGCTGCTGGTGCAGCCCTAGAAAGAAAGAAAAAAAAAGACATTCAACAAATATTGAACACCAGCTCTGCGGCAGGTATTATTCAAGACACGGGGGGTAACAAAACAAAGATCTGCATCCTAATGAACTCATATTCGAGCAGGTGGAGACAGACAATAAACAGAATGAACTCTACAGTTTGACAGAGGATTTTTTTTTTCTTTTTAGGGCTGCACCGGCAGCATGTGGAGGTTCCCGGGCTCGGGGTCCAGTCGGAGCTACAGCTGCCAGCCTACACCACAGCCACAGCAATGCAGGATCCGAGCCACATCTGCAACCTACACCACAGCTCATGGCAACACGATCCGTAACCCACTGAGCAGGGCCAGGGACTGAACCCACAATCTCATGGTTCCTAGTCAGATTTGTTTCCCTCTGCGCCACAACACCAGCTCGGCAAAGGATGCTCTTTATTTCCTTTAGGAGCCCCAACAGTGTCATCTTAAAAGGGCCTAAGGGCAGCCCTCTCACACTTTTTTTTTTTTGTAATGATTGTTACAGTAAATCTAGCTAACCTCCATTTCCACACATAGTTACAATTTTTTTCTTGTGAATTTTTAAGATCACTCTCTTAGCAAAACTTGCAAATATACAAGTATTACTCACTATAGACACCATACTGCACAATATATCCTCAAGACTCAATTAAAATAAAAAAGTTAAAATTAAAACTGGAAGTCTGTACCTTTTGATCTCCCTGCATCCATTTCTGCCTTCGCACTGCTCTTATTTCCCCCAGTGCGGTCATTCTGGGGCCCTGAAACTGAAAATTCAGGTAAATTACATTGACGGACTGATTTTTAAATAGATAGCATGAGCACCCAGCAGTTCATACTCTGCACACCTTGTCAGTGCCGTGAGTGTTGACCTGGATCGGAGATCCAGAACTGCCGCTGCCTTCGCCCATCTGAGTTCGGGGACCAGCCCAGGGTTAGCTTGTTGTTGCTGCTGTGGTTATTTTCGTTGTTGCCGTTATCCAAGTCTCTTTAATCACGCAGGTGTGCTTGTGTTACTGACAGCTATACCACATGATGCAGCTGAGGATAAGAGTATTCAGCTTAGAGACGCTCCAAGCAACAGAGACTTAATGTTATAGCCACAGGGAGACTTAATGTCAGCCACAGGGAGACCTGACAGTCAGGCTCAGTGGAACTAAACTCAGATCAACAGTCGGCTTCTGTTTTCCTGCCCACTCTCAGGCAGGAATTGCAGAAGCCGCCTCCCAACAGACTAGCTTCAAAGAGTCTATGTTTGTAGGATGGTGAGTTTCCTTTGGTTTTTTGTGAATATTTTACCCAATTTCTTTAGAAAAAAGAACCTCATTCCCCTTACTCCTATAACCTTTGTCCAGCAAGTCATGCCTTCTTTGCGTTGGCCCCAAACTGAATGCCAAAACGTGCTGCGTATTTGCAAAACTTCAGGATTCAGTTAGAAAATCTCTCTTTAACCAACTCAAACCCTTTATGCTGTCACGAACTTCATCTATGTCTGCCATTTGGCATTTAACTTGTCATGCTGACAAGTCCTCGACTTCTAAATTCTCATTTCACATGTCTCCACTGAAATCTGGCAAAAATCTTAAAAATATTTAAAACTTGTGGTCCCATAATTCTATTTCTAAAAATTGATCTTAAGGAAATAATCAGAGATGCCCATGAAGGTATGGGTAGAAAACATTTTCATTGCAGTATTAATTATAAAAGTAAAAATGCAACTAAAATATAATCTAAAAATAAACTAAATCTAAATACTGTAGGAGTAATCAGATATAATTTTGTAGACCCATCAATTGTCCACTAAGCAACAGTGAAAATGCCCCCAAAATATTTAACAACAAGAAACATATCAAATAAGAAACAAAACATAGACCAAACAGGATACTAAGAAAATACATATACATAAAGGCAAACATACATAAGTTGCATTACTTAAGTGTGTGTGTGTGTGTGTGTGTGTGTGTGTGTACATAGGAAAAAGAAAGAAAATACAACAAAACATTAAACACTCATCTCTGGGTGATAGGATAATACACAATTTTGTTTTCTTTTTCCCTGAATATTTTCCAAATTTTCTATAATAATACATATTATTTTTTTATAATCTGAAAATAAAAGCATTTTTAAAAACCATTCCAAGTCTTTAATTAATTCAGCTGTCCTTTCCTGGGTCTTCTCCAGCTCCATTATGTCATTCTTAAGAAGAAATAGCCAATATGGCACAGGATCGTCCAGGTGTTCACTTTTGGGAAATTTGATTTCTAACTCCCAGAGCCAGCTCTCTCCCTTTCTCCCTCTCTCCCTCTCTCCCTCTCTCTCTCTCTCTCTCTCTCTCTCTCACACACACACACACACACACACACAGACACACACACAAAATCAGCCACATCTGTCCTAGAAGTGACCGTCCAATTTACCAGGACCCCTACCTGCTCTTTTGTTGGTAAAAGAGAATATGCTCTATTTGATTCCAGATCAAGACAGCCCACTACCATCCAGCTGCACATGAATATGAGGGAAAGAAAAGAACAAGGTCAGTTCTGCTTGCAAAGCTGTAAAACTGATCTCTGATTTGTTTTCCATTCCCACATGATCCTAGAGAGGCGAGGGGTGCCCGGGGAGACAGAACACAAAGGAGAGAGTCTTCCTGAGTCCCAGCCGTCCCCAAGCTTCCCGCGAGGGAACAGACTCCGGGACCGAGGTTCCGGCCGGGCGGAATGAAGCAACACAGGCCATCTCCTAACTTTTGCTGGAGTTCTAAATCCACGTCTCCCAAACCTGTGGGGACCCAGGAGAGTACTCAGACCACCCGGAGGTCAGCCAGGAGGCGGGGAAGGGTTTGGGGAAGGGCGGGGTAGAGAGCCACAGCCCTCAGCACCAACACAGTCTCACAACCAACAAACATGCTTGTATTCCCATGCGGAGACCCTCTGTCTCCGGGAAGAGAAATGCTAATAATACCACGTTTCATCACGTGGTCGTGGCCCTGTCAAGTCTGATCATCACTGCCAGGTCCAGTAGCACAACTACCTTTCAGCAACTTTACTCAAGGACAAAAGAGCTGTTTTCTCTTTTTATTTTTGTAACACCAAAATACATGACCGTTTTGTTCCCACGTGGCCTGTGTTTTTGTGTTTGAGAAAGTTTTCAGGTTTTACATATTTGAGTTCAAGTAAGAAGAGACTGGGAGTTCCCTTCGTGCTCAGTGGTTAACGAACCCAACTAGGATCCACGAGGATGCGAATTCGACCCCTGGCCTTAATCAGTGGGGTAAGGATCTGGCATTGCTGTGAGCTGTGGTGTAGGTCGCGGACACGGCTCGAATCCTGCATTGCTGTGGCTGTGGCGGAGGCCGGCGGCTGTAGCTCCGATTCAACCCATAACCTGGGAACTTGCATATGATGTGGGTGTGGCCCTAAAAAGCAACAACAACAACAAAAAAAGCGGGGGGCGGGGGAGAGAGACTGAATTACTTGGGAGCGTCCCCTTCTGCTCTTTGGGTACTATTTGCCAATCTACAATCCCCCCGAGCGTCTCATGACCCTTGGCATTGACCTCAAGGAGAGTTCTGCCTGCTGCAACTACTGTAAGCCCACGAAGTATCAGAAACCTGGGGAGCCTTTTCCCTGGGGTGGGGAAGGCCGACTTAGCACACAGCACCTTGACAATGAGCCCAAGTACCCTGTGGCCTAAACTCACCCTACCCCACCCCCCGGCTGCCCTGGATCACGCCAGCTGTAACGGTTGCCGTCCTGCAGGTCAGTCCTGGGGTGATCGGGGGAACAGGCTACGGGCAGAGGGTTGGGGGTGGGAATCATCCACAAGACCTGCATATGGTTAACAACAGGGTATAATTTTTTTTAAAAAAAATAGATACTTGGCCTTTCCTAAGCTAACAGAAAATTTGTTAGAAGAGGGTAAGGAGGACGAAAGGAGAATTGCCAAAGAAAACCAAAGTCATCTTCAACCCTGATTTGAGAAAGAGACCCTAAGAACGAAGACTAGTTGGTGGGGGGGGTGCTTCCTTTCTCTCACAGCCCTTCAGCAGTCCTATCACCCATCCAACTCACTCACTCAATTCAAAGAGCACTTACTAAGCACTTAGCTGTGCCGGACACCGAGCCTTAAAGACATTATCTCATTTTCTCCTTTCACAAACCTGCCCAGTAGGATTTACTGTCACATAGAGGAGGCGGAGAAGCAAGGAGCCGTAGCTCTTCATTCCAGCCGGAAGAACTACGGAGCCCCTTAGAAGCGCTGTAGTCTGCTCTGGCTCCATGGATTAGGAATATTCTGCAGCTGCAAGTTGCAGACATATGAACTCTAAATGCCTTCAATAGCGGGAATTTTGTATTTCTTAAAAGAGCACATCCAAAGACAGGGTGAGCTCAGGATGGGTGGATTCAGCATCTTAACTGTGCCAAGTCCCATGGTCCTTACATCTCTTTTCTGCCACCCTTGATGTTGGCATCATCCTCAAGATGACAGAATGACAGCTGCCATATTCAGATAGTTTTTCTTTCAAAAGCCAGGACAGCTTTCAGAGAAGGCCCTTTGGAAGACTTCTGCTCTGTCTCCCGGGCCAGAATGAAGTCACAGGCCCTTTCCAAAACTAATCACTCACAACGCAAACAAAAACAACCGAGAAGATGAAGCAGAAGAGTTGGATGGAGGGTGCTTGTTGTCACACCCTTCTGAGTTTTTTCCATCCGAGAAGTTGTCACAAACTACAGACTAATCCCTGGAGCCATCAGTGAAATCATCTGGGACGCTTTGGACAATGTCAGTCTCAGAACGACTGAATCAGAATCTCCATGGCCCGGAAACGTACATTTTCACAAGCTCCCTGCCTGATTCTCATGTTCAGTGACTCTGAAACTATTAAGATACATCCTCCGCCCCCACGAGGACAGGACGCAGTCTTTAGTGTGGTTGAGCAGCCCTCTCGGAGCTGCTTCCACCCTTCCCCCTCGTTCCAGCTACCCTGACCTCCCAGAACACGCCAATCCCCTTCTCACCTTTGCATCCGTGTTCCTGGGCAGATGGAATTGAGCACCCCAAAGAGGCCCATGTCCTGTCTCCACACCGGTGACTATGTGAGGGGACTTGACAGCTGTGATTAGGTTACGCTTGCCTTTGTTTCTTTCCCATTTCCTACCCACTACAGAACTGATAAAGCTTTTCCTACTCCTTTATTTTTTTTTCTGTTGATTCAAAAGCTAGACTTTTTATTACCCTAATTACCTGTACATCTCAATATACGTACATAACTATGTATTTTCTAATTCTAAAGCTGTAAAATGTCTCTCGTCTCCTCCAAAAAAAAAAAAAAAACTGTTTATCTCCTGAGAATTGATAACCTTAATTTTTCTTGTTGTGTCTTTTGTTAAATAGGAAAAAAAAAAGTTTTTACTACAATTAATCTTACTACCAACAGCTATTACTTTCATTTTTCACCACCTTTTTGGCCACCAACTCCTTCCTCAGGGATCACTTTGTTTCTTTTGCAGTACATCCTTTATTCTGGAAAGGTCTTTAAGGGTTAATTCTCTTGGTTTTTGTATTCGTGAAAAGGTCTATGTGTCATCTTGAATCTTAAATACTAGTGGGTTTTTTTGGCTATGCATCTAGGTTAATGCCCATTGCCACTTAGCACTTGAGGACATTAGTCCTTTGTTTATATTTACGGTAAGTTATGAGAAAGTTATAATGACTGCATTTGTCATTCTCAATCTCCACTACCGATAACAAAGGATACCAGGTAATTCCTTTTCTGACCAAATTTCCTGTTAAGAAGTTTCTAGGTCAGCCCTGCACATGTGTCTCTTCTCCCTCCCGGGACCCGCAAGCTAACCTGAACATGTCCTTTCCATGAGAAGGAAAGAAGCACAAGGGCACATATATATTTATAAAATCATACTCTCTACATATACGTATGTACAGAGAGGTCTCATGTAAAATATATCATACGTTCTGTACTGTACAATTTTCCCCACTTAAACTGGGAAATAGGCATTATGTTATGTCAGTATGCATATACTCTACTTTGTATGTTTTTTTAAAAAAGTTTAAGCAAATCAGCTGAAATAAAAGAAAATGTTTTGCCCTCACAACATTCTATTTCTTTGCTCAGAGATAATGATTCTATTTTCTGTTTTTCTAATCATTTTCATCATAATTCTTATATTTGTACGTCATGACTTATGAACTTGATGGTATCAACTGACTCTCTCTCCTCTATCAAAAATGATAAAATTAAACCCTCTAATACAACCTCTCCTTTTTTTTTTTTTTTGGCAGGGATCAGATTTGAACCGCTGTCGCGACCCAAGCCGCAGCTGTGGCAACGCCGGATCCTTACCCACCGTGCTGGACAGAGGATTGAACTTGCGTCCCAGCATTCCCAAGAGGCCACCGATCCTGTTGAGCCACAGCAGGAACTCCTCTAATACAACCTCTTACCTCACCCACTATTCCCAGAGTTCTATTGGCTGTATTTTTGTTGCTGCTGTTCTGCTGGTTACCTTTATAACAATACATATAATATTAAGCCTTCTGTGAATTATCTACAGCTTAATTGCAAAAAATTAAAAACCAGTAAATAGGAGACCCACTGCTAACTATAGCATATTAGCTTATAACAGATCAGCCCTCCTGCCAAGGATAACTAAGAGTTGGGTTTTAAAAGTACATTTGCATTGGTACGACCACTGTGGAAAACAGTATGGAGATTCCTTAGAAAACTAAAAATAGAATTACCATTTGATCCAGCAATCCCACTCCTGGGCATCTATCCAGAGAAATCCATGACTCAAAAAGACACATGTACTCCAATGCTCATTGCAGCACTCTATACAATAGCCAGGTCATGGAAACAACCTAAATGCCCATCGACAGAGGAATGGATAGGGAAGATGTGGTACATACACACAATTGAATATTATTCAGCCATTAAAAGAAATGAAATAACAGCATTTATAGCAACATGGATGGACCTAGAAATTATCATGCGAAGTGAAGTCAGTCAGACAACGAGACGCCAACATCAAATGCTACCACTTACATGTGGAATCTAAAAAAAGGACACAATGAACTTCTTTGCAGAACAGATACTGACTCACAGACTTTGGAAAACTTATTGTTTCCCAGTGAGACAAGTTGGGGGGTGGGGGGATGCACCGAGGGTCTGGGATGGAAATGCTATAAAATTTGTGATGATTTTTGTACACCTATAATTGTAGTAGTAAAGTTCATTAAGTAATTTAAAAAATAAACCAAAAAAAGTGCATTTGCTAAATGCATTTGATATCCTAGATTGAATCCAGTAAATTCTTTTAAAGAACATTTGTAGAAAAATTGACGAAATTAAAATAAAATCTGAAATTCTGTTAATGGTAACGTACCAATCTTGACTTCTTCATTCTAGCAAGTGTACAGTGGCAATGTGAGATGTTACATTAAGGGGAGCCGGCTTAGAGATCTCTGGAAAGAAACTCTACACTGTTTTCACAACTTTATGACAAGTTCAAAATTATTTCAGGGATTTCCCATTGTGGAACAAAAACAAATCCAACTAGTATCCATGAGCATGCAGGTTCAATCCCTGGCCTCGCTCAGTGGGTTAAAGATCCGGTGCCGTGAGCTGTGGTGTAGGTTAAAGATGAGACCTGGATCCCGCGTTGCTGTGGCCGTGGTGTAGGCCAGCAGCTGTAGCTCTGATTTGACCCCTGGCCTGGGAACCTCCATATGCCTCGGGTACGGCCCTAAAAGACAAAAAAAAAAAAAAAAAAACCAACATTTGAAGGTGGAAAGCTACCGATGCAGGAAGATTTCAGAAGGCCAATATATCAAAGAGAAGTAAGCAAGAAGACAGTCAGCTCTGCATGCAGTTTGCAGCCTCAAGTCATTTGCCAACTCTTAACGCGCAGATAAGAGGCCAGGAAGCACTGCATCAGAGAAACAGAACAGAAAGTACCAGCCCCAAGTCTGAGAGGCTACGCATAATTCTAGGCAACCTCACATGACCAGAAGAATGAAAACTGGCGACCATCAGGACAGAGGACTCCCGGAGTTCCCGTCATGGCTAGATGGTAAGGAACCCCACTAATATCCATAAGGATGCAGTTTCAATCCCTGGCCTCGCTCAGTGGGTTGGGGATCCGGTGTTGCCGTGAGATGTGGTGTGGGCTGCAGATGCCACTCGGATCCTGCATTGCTGTGGCTGTGGTGCAGGCTGGCAGCTGCAGTTCCCATTTGACCCCTAGCCCGGGAATTTTCATACGCTATAGGTGCGAACCTAAAAAAAAAAAAAAAAGACAAAAAAAGAGAGTGAGGATTCCTGCAAAGCCATCCCAGCCATGCCCTAGAAGGCTAATTCTATAGAAATAAGACGGATCAAAATAGACCAGTCCTTCCCAAAACTAAAGCCCGACTTTGAGTAAACTTAATCCTAGTCTGGATTTAAGTGCACTGCTTGCCATCCTGAAAGAATATATCATCCAGAGTCACAGATCACCTGTTCGATTTTTATTTCATAACATCTATAATTCAATCAAAAGTATTTGGTATAGGAGTTCTCTGGTGGTGCAGCAGGTTAAGATCTGGCGTTGTCGCTGCTGTGACGTGTGTTTGATCCCTGACCCAGGAACTTTTACATGCTGTAGGCGTGGCCAAAAAGAAAAAAAAAAAACACTTGGTATAATAACAGACTGGGATAAATGACCAAAAGTGGAAAAAAACAAACAATAAAAACAGATCCATCAAGACACTGAGAAGACAGGGAGCTCCCTGATGGTCTAGCGGTGAGGTGCTCTCACTGCTGCAGTCCAGGTTCAGTCCTTGGTCTGGGAACTGAGATCTTACATCAAAAAACTGCATGCTAAAGAAGAAAGAAGGAAAGAAGGAAGGAAGCAAGGAAGGAAGGGAAGAGAAAGGAAAGAAAGAAAGAAAGAAAGAAAGAAAGAAAGAAAGAAAGAAAGAAAGAAAAGAAAAGAAAGAGAGAGGAAAGGGAGGGAAGGAAAGACGGAAAGAAGGAAGGAAGGAAGGAGGGAGGGAGAGAGAATGAGAAAACAATCCACAGACTGGGAGAAAACATTTGCAAAAGACATATCTGATAAATGTTATCTAAAAACACAAAGAACTCTTAAAACTCAAAAATAAAAAGTAAACAACCCAGTTAAAAGATGAGCCAAAGACCTTAACAAATACTTCATCAAAGAAGATGTACAGATGACAAACAAACATGTGAAAAGATGCTCTGTCATCAGGGAAATGCAAACTAAAGCAACGGTGAGTTAACTCTATACATCTATTAGAATGGTTAAAATCCAAAACACTAACAACACCAAATGCTGGCAAGGATGTAAAGCAATAGCAACTCTTACTCACTGCCCATGGCAATGCAAATTGTTACAGTCAACATGCCCAGACAGGTTTCATGGTTTCTTAGAAAACTAAACATGCATCTACCATATGATCTAGCAATCACACTCTCAGTGTTTACCCAAAGGAGCTGAAAACCTAGACCCTCAGAAAAGCCTACACACAGATGTTAATAGGAGATTTATTCATAGTTGCCCAAACTTGGAAGCACTTAGGATGTCCTTCAATAAATGACTGGGAAAATACCATAGTACATCCAAAAAATGGAATATTATCTGGGCTAAAGTGAAATGAGCTATCCAGGCATGAGAAGATGCAGAGGAAACTTAAATTAATATTACCAAGTAAAAAGAAGCCAGTCTAAAAAGGCAACACATTGTATGACTGCAACTACATGAAATTCTGGGAAAAGCAAGAAACTATAGAGGCAGCAAAAGATTGCCAGGGGCTTGTAGAGAGGGAGAATTGAACAGGCGGGCAGTGAAACTCTTCTGTATGAAACTGTAACGGCTGAACCATGTCATTGCACATTGGTCAAAACCCATAAAATGAACACCACCAAGAGTAAGCCCTAGTGTAAGCTATGGACTTTGGTGGTGATGACATGTCAATGCTGGTTCATTAAAAGTCAAAACATTCCACTCTGGTGCCAAATGTTGACGGTGGTGGTGTCTGTGGGTGTTTGGGGGGAAAGGTATATGGGAACTCGCTGCTCTTTCCACTCAATTTAGCAGCAACCCTAACACTACTCTAAAAAATAAAATAAGAAACAAAATAAACAAAGGAAGTCCAAATATTGGAGTTACCAGATAAGAGCTTAGAAATAACTATGATTATTATGTTTAAGAAAATAGAAGAAAAGACTGATAACTGCATCGAACTGAGAGTGTAACAGGGACAATTTTAGGATTCTGGTAGTGTTTTGTTTCTTGATCTCCCCAGGAATACTCATGAAGCTGTACCCCTTGATTTGTGAATATAGATTATACTTCGATAAAATAATTTATTCTTGAAAAATAAGCAATATTTATAATATTAAGTTTACATAAATATTATTCACTACAGAACCAAATAATGTGATTAAATTCAAAAGACAATGACCCTCTGTCACTCAACCTAGGAAATTTGAAGAAAATAATACCAAAAGTTTGGATCAAAGGGTTGGTATTTTCTTAATCCATTCAATGATTTAAAAAATAATGAGTGCCTACTGTGTGCACTTTTCTAGGGGCAGGAAATAGAACAGTGACCTAAAAATGGACAAAATTCTCTGCCTTCATGGAGCTTACCTTTATTGGGAGTATAAAAAATAAAAATAAAACAAAAAACAAATAAGATATTTATAAGGTATAATAAGGAGATCATATGAAGTATTAAAAGATGCTAAGTGCTATGAGCAAAAGTTATCCATAACATTACTCAAAATTATGCTATATTTTAGCTGACTACATATCTGGGCCATGATTTTTGGTATGGTTTTGGTTTTTCCTGAAACTTCTGAATTTTCTTTTCTTGTAATGAAGTGTACATCTGAAAAATCATGTTCATAAGAAATTGGAAGCTCATAATTACACTACTTATTGAATGGAATTCACTTTTTTTTTTTTGCTTTTTAGGGCTGCACCCATGGCATGTGAAATTTCCCAGGCTAGGGGTTGAAACAGATCTACAGCTGTGGCCTATGCCATACCCCTAGCAACTAGGGATCCAAGCCATGTTTGCAACCTACAACACAGCTCACGACAACGCCAAGTCCTCAACCCACTGAGCGAGGTCAGGGATCAAACCCATGTCCCCATGGATACTAGTTTACTAGTTGGGTTTGTTACTGCTGAGCCACAATGGGAACTCCCAAGATTTCTTTTTAATACTCTCTCTTTAATACTCCCAAGATTTCTTTTTAATTAGAGTTTTCTAATACTCTACGTCTTCCCCTTCAACTCTTTGTTTATGCTGTTGCTACATGCTCTGGAGTTTTGTTTGGGTTTGTTTTGCCCTGATTTGTTTGTTAGAACCATATGGAAATCTGATTCTTTTTCTTTAATTGGTAATCTAGCCCACCCACCCAGATGCTTTTAGAATCTTCTTTTTCATTATGTCCTGAAATCTGATGAACAGATAGCTAGATGGAACTCTATTTTAATCATTTGTTTGGTAACAACAAACAAATGGGCTCTTTTAATTTTTTAAAAAGTCTTTCCTGAACTTTGGGAAATATAATTATTTCCTTTCCTTCATTTCTCTGGGATCTTTTCCTGGAACTTTAATTGCATGGGATTATAGCTCTTGATCTGACCTTCCCTGTCTCTTAACTTTTCACTTGTATCTTACATCTTTTTGTCTTTTTGCTCTATATCCATGGAGATTTTTTTCAGTGTTATTGTCCAGGACCTGAAATGGTTATTTCAGTACTCACATTTTTAAATTCCAAAAATTCTTTATTGTTCTTTAATTTCTCTTTTAGAACAGCAGTTATTTTAAAAATACAATATTGTCTTGAATTCCTCCAAAGATACCAATTAGAAATAATTTAAGTTCTCTTCTGTTGTCTAAATTATTTCTGTTTCCTCTGGGATTAGCTCTATATTGGCTTCTTCTCTTTTGTGCTTTACATATTTTCCCCTAAATGTCTAGAGATCATCTAGTATGTATTATACTAAATAAATGACTTGTTTATACTTATGAGTGAAGTTTAATTAGTATAGGTGCATAGGACAACTTTCCTCGAATATTGTGAAATATTTTTCTCAATATGCCTCTCCTCTGGATAAGAAGACTGACTACAAATATATGGGAAGGCTGGAAACTGGCTGACTGTGTTAGGAGACATGGGGGGGTGGGGGGGACGTGAAAACGGGCTGCTTTCCAACCCCTGCCAAATTAAGGAAGCTTCATTCTGAGGTACCAAGAGTTGCATTAAGAGCCTTTTCCCATTCCAGACATGACATTCATATTTCCTTAAAGAACCCATCTGAGAGTACCAAACACTACTGCTGCTTACCACTCCAAGGGAGAAAGATTTTATTTTCTTTAAAAAGTTAAACTGTAATTATATCTAAATCTGGTCAATAAGTGAGATGATGAAGCCTCTCCAGTAAAAGAAAATGATATACAGTTTCCAAGCAGATGGTGACAGGAGGAGATGGTGCAGGTCAGACTTTAGGCAATGGGAACAATGTGGGGTCAAGTGCGTGGCTTCCCTTTTGAAGCCTTTGAGCAGGCAACATTCATCCGCTGCGTCAGTTGGGATCAGACTCACCCCTTATATCCACACTCTACATAAGCAGAAAAGACTACCTAGTAAGAAACTGACCACACTGCAAATAATGAAAGACAGTGGGAAATGGGGATAATGGGAGAGACTCTCTGACCTACCAAGAGAAGGGTCAGAGAAGTGACCATTTGCTCACATTTGGGATAGAGGCAAACTTTGACAGGACAGACTATTAACAACGTGCTGGCTGCCTGTGCTATCCCACGTAATACTTACAACAGCCCCATGCAGCAGGTGCAATAAATGGCACCATCTCACATCTGAAGAGAAAAAGCACATCATAGAGGCAAAGAATTCAGGCTGTAGAGCCAAGTACTGAGAATCAAGTCCAGGCTCTTCCACTTCCCAGCCAAGTGACCCAGAACAAGTTACTCAACATCCCCATTCCTCTATTTTCTCACCTATAAGATCAGGACAATTAACATGTGCCTTGTGGGACTGTTATGAAGGTTAAATTAATTCATACACGTTAAATAGTACCTTAAAACATACAACATAATCACTGGTTAGTAAATGCTACTGTTTTTATTATTATGGAGGGGCTAAGTAATTTGCTGGTGATAGAACCCGCATGTCAAACCCAGATATCTCAGATTCCTCAATGCGTGCTTCTACCCACCACTCTCTGTGGCCCCTCTCACCAGGTATATACAGCAAATGCCCACATGGTGAGGTACCAGGATGCCTAGAAGTCCTCCTACCCAAACATTCTACTAACTACCTGTTGACTTGGCTTTCTACAGGGCAGTAGCTGAAGACTTTGTTTCCTATTAATTAATGAGATTCTCTCATGAAAGCACCACCCTTACTGGGAGAGTGGTGTAGGCAGCTTGATGAGTATCTGAATGTCCTGAAGATAAAGAGGACATGCTGGAGGAGCAAAGGGCACAGAGGTCGATGTTCAGGAACTTCAAGGGCCAACTGCAGTAAATCACATAGGATGGTATTTGGCAGTTTTACTTCTTCTCCCCATCACTGCCCTGAAAGGCAGGCATTACTATCATTCCCATTGGATATAATGAGGCAACTGAGGCTCAGAGGTACTAAGTGACTTCTCTGAAGTGCTTCTTCCACTGATAAAGGGCAGGGCCTGAACTGAAGCCTTGACTTGACTCTGTCCGTGGTCCTGCCTCGCTCCTCTCCCGCCACTGCAGACAGGGCTCTGGTTTCTTTCTGCCCATAACCACTCAGATGGAGTCAGGCAGGGCCAGCGAGCTCTCATGTCCCACATTTCTATCCATTCACAGGAAGCTCCTGCAGCAGGCCCAGATTTATCAAAACAGAGGAAAGAAGAGGAAAGGTCATTGTTCTCCACCATTTACAAGAATATCTGAGTTAAAAACGGAAGATTTGTCATTTGCATGGTGAAGAGAGGCGGGGGAGAGGAAGCATTGTTAGGTGTTGGTAATGTAAAAACATAAGTATGCTGTTATTTATGTAATTAGTTATTGCTTTCATTATGGGTGCAGTCTTAATGGTTATAGTATTTATGTATAATTACCTTAATATTCACTGAAATTTCCAAGTAGCTCCCTAATTAACTGTCTCAAATATATAATTACATTGCATCTTTACGCAAGACTTGCCTAATTAATGTAGTTACACCACTTCTTTTGTGAATGTGCATTATTAAATGCTCTTTGCATCATTCTTCTGACTTCTTGTAATTCACGCTTTACAAAAATTAAGACCCCGAATTAGAAACCTTCACAAGCAGCCCGATCCAGCCGCAAAGCAGAGGCTCAAGCTACTGGAAAAAAAACAAGGACTTGCTAAGCCTCATTATTGCGTTTCTCGTTATACAACCTTCCCGCCTGGAGGTGAGAGGAGCCCGGGGTAGCAGGGCTCATTAGAACAGGCAGCCTCAGAGTGAGGCCCCAACTTTCCTCACACAGCTCAGGCTACTGCCCTCAACAGGAAAGGCCACCCTGTGTCCTGGGACTTCTGTACGACAGCGGCTTGAGTGCTGGTTCTACACCCCCTTCCAGCTCGCATGTCTGAAGCAGTCTCTCCAAGTCTTGATTTCCTAATCTGCAAAACAGGCATAGTGTCAATAACCTGTCTCCTCAAAAAGTCCTGCAAGAATGTAATGAGGTGATGGACATGAAAAAGCTCTGAAGTAGATCGTGAAGGCAGCATTTGAGTGCAAGGCATCATTTCTAGAACAACTTTGCCTTGCTACCAGCGCATTTTCACAGAACGTCCAGGTCACTCAGTGCTGCAGAACACACTACCCCAAACTCAGGTTATTTAGTTCATGATGGTGCGGCTGGGCAGCCTGGCTCGGGCTCTGCAAAGTGATCTGGTCTGAACCAGGCTCAGCCCTCTTTGGCCGACCTCTGGGGCCACTGCCGGGATGACCAAGACCCCTCTCCACGGGGCCTCCTGTCTTCTACCAGTCTAGCCCTGGCGTGGCCAGTGTTGGAAGCACCTTCCAGTCCAAGATCAAAAGCTACATGGCTTCTAGACCCAGAAACTTGCACAGTGTCACTTCCACCACCTTCTGTTCATCAAAACACCTCCCAAGGTCAGCCCAGATTCAAGGTCTGGGGAGAGAAACACCACTTCCTGATGAAAAGAGCACGTGACATTGCTTGCAATTGATCACACAAGGCCTACCTGCAACCTGTTCTTTCCCAGAAGAAAATAATTCTTCAATTAATAAATAATCAAGGATTTACTGGGCCCCTGAACTTCACACTGTGGGAGAGCCCACAGGGGAGCCAGAAGGAGTTAAAGACAGCTCATTTCCAATCTACCAAGCCCCAGGTGATGAGGCAAAGCCAACAAACATGAATGTAAGAGAAACAAAGCATGTGCAAAACTGTGAGGTACAGGTTACAAGTACCACAAAAATGCCCAGAAAAGAGAGGCCAGTGGAGAAATGAAAGAGGACTTCATGGAGCATCGTAAGTCAGGCTAGCGCAGGGTGATGAGAATGAACCTGATGTAGGAGTTAGTGAGACAACCAGATAAGGAGGAGAGTGAGGCGTTCCCGTGGCTCAGCAATAACGAACCCAACAAGGATCCACGAAGATGCAGGTTCGATCCCTGGCCTTGCTCAGTGGGTTAGGGATCCAGCATTGCCGTGAACTGCGGTGTAGGTCACAGACACGGCTAGGGTCCCACACTGCTGTGCCTGTGATGTAGGCCAGCAGCTACAGCACCAATTTGACCCCCAGCCTGGCAACATCCGTATGCCGAGGGTGTGGCTCTAAAAAGACAAAGAAAAAAAACAGAGAGGAGAGTGAGGCTCACACTGGAAAGGCCCTTGGAGGCATTTGGACTTGATATGGGCGTTCATGGGAAGGCAAAGTGGGGTTTGAATAGAGTAGGCCCAAGATCCATGAATCATTATTTCTTTAACACGAAGCAAACATTTTCCAAGGACCAGGAACTCAACTCTTCTCCCGGAGTCGTGTCTGCCTTAACTGCTGAAAAGCTTCTTGAGAGGATTAGATAAGGTATGTGAAAGCACTTTGTAAATATTTAAAGAGCCAAAAAATAGTAGGTATTTATTGTCATGGCCTTCATATCAAATAGTGACCTTGTGACGCTCCTTAATTGGACATACCCCCGTCATTAAGAAAAGATCTTTCTATTACAACAAATACGAATCATGCAGCCTCTCTATGGGTCTGTTGCCAACTGTCCCCTACGTGGCACAGAGGATCCAATGAGAAGCACTGTGCACCTGGCACATTAGGACCCCATACTTTTTGACCCATAAGACTTGATTTCAGCCTAGTTCTGACATTACCACCAGCGCTGCGCCACTAGTGCAGGGCTGTGACCAAAGCACTTCACCACCTCGAGCCTCAGGTTACTTGTTACACCACGAGAACTGGGGCTAGATTGGTCCTGTTCAAGCTCAAGACAGCGTACTGAGTTTCATTATTAAAAGTGGACTTTATGAACCAGTGGAAAACACACACTCAGATGTATCCCCTATCAAATATTAGCACAAGATACATTTAGCGCTCTAACTCAAGTTCACGTTGATTTTATTTTATTTTATTTATTTTATTTTA
>PVHT020000175.1:22328930-22357556 GCA_004024745.2 Catagonus wagneri
GGGTCTTATCGGAGCTGTAGCCACTGGCCTACGCCGCAGCCACAGCAACGCAGGATCCGAGCCGCGTCTGCGACCTACACCACAGCTCACGGCAACGCCGGATCGTTAACCCACTGAGCAAGGCCAGGGACCGAACCCGCAACCTCATGGTTCCTAGTCGGATTCGTTAACCACTGCGCCACGACGGGAACTCCCAAGTTCACGTTGATTTTAAAAGAAGAAAATATTACACCTTGGAACCTAAGAAATCTATTTTAATAATCTGTTGCCTTTACGTCTTACATATCTGAGTCCCATAAAATTTTCTTTCAAAAAAGGAAATACACTGATGAAAAGAAGTTTGAGAATCACTGAACTGGATGAGCTCGATGATCTTACAGGCACTGAAATACCTCTGATTCTGTAAGTTAATACTGAAAGGAATCCCTGTCTTCAAAGAGAATGCAGTCTTTTTGAGAAGATAAAAAGCAAAACATAGTGAAATACAGCAAAAGACAATTGTGCTAGCTGTCCCTTAATATCGCTGCTAATCTTTCCCCACAGTGTTATCTGTATATACACTTGCCCAGAATAAACCCAACCCCTTGTAGTCTCCTTTGCATCTTGGGGTAGCCACAGAACCAAGTTCCAGCCAATGGGATTATAGATGGGGTGAAAGTCATGTGCATGTGTGTACACACCAAGTTCTCAGTAGGTGTACTTAGAGTCTATCTTCCTTTGTCCCTTTCTCATTCCTGCTGGCTAGACTTCATAGTTGGAGCCATAGCAGCCACTTTGGACCGTGAGTTAGAAATTACATATGGAGGATGGCAGAGCAAAAAATTACAATGAACTTGGCCCCACAGATGGTGGACCACCTACCTGGACCTTCATATGAATGAGAAATAAATATCCTTCTGATTTCAACCACTGTTATTTCGGGATTGCTGCCACTCACAGCCAAAACTAATCCTAACTAATCCAACAACCTATCATTATGTACTTAACTTCCCCTAAGGGGCCATAAGCTCTCTGCCATCCCGTCCTCTTGAGGCCACGAAATGTGATCTTTATTTGTGCTTTTTATAGAAGCCATCATCAGTTCACGTGAGTAAAAAGTGACTGTCAAGCTGGTTCTTCACTCTGGGTGCTTCTCTGAGCCTCAGCTCCTGCACGAGCAAAATGGGGCCAACGATCCCTGTCCCACACTGTTGTTGCAGGGATAAGCGCAGTGGGCTAGTCATCTGATCCAAGCCTCAACTTTAAAAAGGGTTTCAAATGGAGCCTTTCCATGTTATCCCCAGGGGAGGCATTATTCCTGTCAGAGCAAAGCCCAACAAGACTGGCAGCGGGAGACAGTCATCAAACACTTTCAGGTGAGCATCTTTTTACCGTGTGTGTGTGTGTGTGTGTGTGTCCTGTAAATACCTTATGACCAGGAGCAAATTTACTATTGAACCTAAGGTTCCGAACCCCTCCCTCACACAGACAGCTTTCAAAGACTACAGGAAAAGCCCTTACAAGGTATTCACATCATCGTATGTTTTTATAAAATTTGCTAAAGTAAGATACTTTAGCCAATCGGTTAAGACTTCTCCTTCTTTCCACTCACCTCCATCCCAATTTCCACTCAGGTGGAAGAGCAATGACTTTAGGCATCTGGGGATTCAGCCCTGGGAAGGATGAGTTGATGATACATTTAGTTTGGGTTTTGTGAAGTGTATTTGTGTGGTTTGCAATCCCTTGCATCTTTATTGCTAGAGCTCCGTGTAGGAATGGCTGCCAGGAATACTCCTAATATCATCAATCCATGGAGTATTTAAGAACAGTATATAAATAAATTTAATAAAGGTACTTGACAAAATTTGGAGCCAGCCGTGCAACCTCAGGCAAATTAATCAATCTTTCTGTGCTTCAGTTTCTTCATCTATCAAATGAAGATCAGAGGGTGTCTACCTCATGGGGTGGTTGTACAGATTAAAGGCATTAATTCATATGAAGCGCTCTGAACAGGGGCCTGGCCTCACTAAATGTCACTGGCATTTTATTACCGTTCTGAAACAGGGAGTTTTCTGTTGCACTTCCTCTTTGGACCCCAGAAGGTCTCAAGCCCACTCCTGAAGCTTTCCAGTGAGTGTCTCCCAGTCATCATTAAAAAGCCAGCCGTTGTCCCCAAAATGTCCCTGGTCTGCACCAAGGAGCATCAGAGGATACAGGGAAAGAATTCATGAACACTGCTATCGCTGCACCGCTCACGAAGCTGCAGGCGGTCAAACAGCCAAAACCAAGGCGTACCCCGAGATCCCACCCGGAGCACCTCATATTCGGCACGGCTGGATACAGCATCGGGGCTGCTCAGTCTGCAGCTCAGTTTAAGACTCCCGTGTCTACGGAGGCAAGGGGCATGGCCAGTTTCACCGACCATGGGACAGTCACTACGTGGGTGAGTGTCTCCCGCCCTTACCACAGGTGCCACGCACATCGGGCTTTTCCCTTCATTCATGACATTCACTCCACCGAACTCAACTCTTCACTTTCAGGAAACAGAGATCACCACGTAAAAAAAAAAAACAAAAACAAAAAACTTACCGGGAACCGTGGTCACAAATGTGACAAGGAACGCGTGGGATCAGCTGGCAGACCCCTCTTCCAGGTCATCTCGTCCAGACTCAAGGGGCCGCCTGCACTTACAGGAGAAATGCTGGAACGGCTGTTTCTCTTTGACTGTGTAACCAAGCACCTAAGAGCCCCGACTGAGTGTGAAACGGAAAGAAGCGGATCTGAGAAACGTTTGCGAGGCCGACTCGTGAAGACTCTCCCACTGAGTGGACGGGGGCCGAGGGGGCCGAGAACAGGAGGAGACCCGGTTAGAACTCGCGTGCTCCAGCCTCTGGCCTTTCGGCCCTGCCACCTGGGGCCCTGAGTTTCTTTCCAGCCCAGAAGGAGAGCGAGGCCTCCTCTCTCTGCCTCGTCGCTGGCGAGGCGGAAACGCACGCCCATCGCGGGCCTGGTGTCTTTTCTGTCCATGGTATGTCGGTTCCGACGCTGGATCCACTCGGCGGCGGGTAGGAAACAGCGGTATCTAAGGAGCACGTGGTCCCGCCCCGCCGTCGGAGGTCAGAGGTCGGAGGTCGGCCTTCGGGGCAGGGGCGGGGTCTGCTCATCGCAGAGAGAAGACACCCGCTCCCCGCTGAGAGCCACTCGCGGCCCAGCTAGGCCGCCCGGCAGCCACCCTCAGAGGAACTGATTAAATGGTATCTAAGCAAACAGTTGACCTGCCTCCAGGACCTGGCCCACGCGGAATCCACTAACGAGATTCTTCCTACAGGCCTTGCTCAGGCCAGGTTCCCAGATACTGCTGGCCACCCCGGTGCCAGAGACCTATTAGAGCCCCCATCGGAGCAGCAAGTGGCTTCTGGGCATTTCTTTTACTTTTGCCTATACAGACAAGCACGGCCTCCGCTGCCATTTAATTAGATTTGTTTTTTCCTATAGGACAGTTGGTGGAGAAAAGGGGTTTAAACAGGAACACAAGGTATCACACCTAAAAGTATATCTCCAGGAACGGTCCAGTGCTTAATAAATTTAATCTGACCAACGTTTAGTGAGAGCCAGTTACCTACAGGGTGCAGGGCCGTGCCCCAAGGAAGTGGACTATTATGAAAGAGCTGTGGGCCTTTTAACTGGATTTGCCCCATTTCAGTGGGCTGACTCTGTCATCGTGACAGCACCCAAGCCATGCATCTGAAACATTGGGAGGGTCCATTATGCAACCTGGGGTACACGTATGGAAACTGTTTTTTCCAATATTGGAGTTTTCCATTGCCTTTTTTTTTTTTTTTAAAGATCTTGTGATGCCCTGATAGCTACTAAAATAACCAGTGGCTGCAACATCTGGGAGACCAGACAGACACAGGAAAAATACAGCAGAGGGGGAAGATCCATGAAAACAGGAAACGTGGAGAGGAGAGTAAAAAGATGTCAAAACAAAGGCGGCCTGGGCGGGCAGCTAGGGAGGAGGCCGGGGGAGAGGCCAAGTTCATCTGTCGGCGCAAGTTCCTCAGGAGTCTGCAGAGGATGGCCGGTGACGCAGGCCCGGCCACACAAAGGGACCACAGCCCTTCCACCTCTGTTTTACCTTCGAGGTCACAGTAGCCACAACGCCAGCCCCCTTTCCCAGGCGCTCACCCTGCCTGTCCGGGCCTCCCAGCCCCCAGACGTGAGCAGAGTGGCGGCCGCACTGTGGGGACTCGGGGGCAGGGGCCTCGTTCCAGCTTTGCCCAGCCTCACCACAGAGGGCCTCACTTGCCTCACCCCTGTGTCCCCACGCTGGCACTGGGCCAGGCCTGCAACACACGGTTGTTCAATTAATACTTGACCAGAACGTATGAGAAATGGCTTTGACCCCACCACTCAACACTCTTACCACATCGCTCTCATGTCCCGGTCCGTGTTTTCAGTTCCAATTGGAGCAAAAGACCTCCCACAACCCAGGGAAGAGGGGCAGCGCCCTCGTGCCCAGAGTGGGCACCCCGTCAACACTGCGCGCGGCTTGACTCATGGTCAAGTCGCATTTTAGGACGGCGACCTAGAATTCATCATCCAACCTTCTGCTTAGACGTGAATCCTCAACACGCCATGACAACTGGGACACTTTAGTTCACGGGTCTCCTGAGTCAGCACCCAGCAAGGGACACCTGTTCACCTCCCACCATGAGCAAAGCAAAGGCTAAATTCTCATCGCTGTCTGTATTTTTCCTTCAAGTGACAAAAAACCACCACCACCACCTCTTCTTGACTGTTCCTTCTTCCATGGGCCAAGAAAAAAATGTCACCCTGGGCAGAGATCTGATCTCCGCTTGCTTTACCCATTACTTCTTTTTTTTTTCTTTTTTGGTCCTTTTAGGGCATATGGAGGTTCCCAGGCTAGGGGTGGAATCAGAGCTATAGCCACTGGCCTACAACACAGCCACAGCAATGCCAGATCCAAGCCGCGTCTGCGACCTACACCACAGTTCACGGCAACGCTGGATCCTTAACCCTGAGCAAGGCCACAGATTGAACCTGCGTCCTCACGGATGCTAGTCAGATTCAATTCCGCTGCGCCATGACAGGAACTCCCATTACTTCTCAAAGGAGCTGCTGATGCCACAAAAAGTTCTCCTCCCAGGAGAAAATGCAAACATTCTGGACACTTTAGCCACGGAGTGCTCACTGTTCACCTTCTCGAGAAAAGAAGGGCAGTGGAGAGGAAAGCAGACAACACCCCGTGCCCTTGACATCCTGGAAGTTCTTTCTCCACTCTCTGAACGGGTCACCGCCCTGCACGAGTGAAAAGAGACAGGGTTCAGGCTGTTCTCTGTTCCCCGCCATAGTCACACCAAATAGGAATCTCAGCACCACGGAGACCACGAGCATCTGTCACCAGGATGGTCAGCCTGTAACAAGCCCCACCGCACTGGACCTGGCCGTTCAGGAAGAGCTGCTCTCTGGGAACTTGCAGGCCAAGCCACAGCCAGCCAGCCCCTGTCCGCTGCTGCTCCGTAAGGTAATTGTCACCCGTCTCTGTTGCCTACTGGCCCCCGGCAGGACGGTGATTTAATTATCCGACTCCCCAGCGTCCCGCAGTAAATGAGTGTGAACAGAGAGGCCAGTGGGTTTCGGCCCTTCCAGACCGAGGCTCGGCGACCTGCCTTGGTGGCTCGGGCCACCCGGTATTCGGAGGCTGAACTCCCCAACCCAGAGCAGACAGGACGGGAGGCCAGGGGGCTTAGGCTTCGCCTGCATCCCACGGGAATCTTTTCCTTCCATCTGTTTAAAGTTAAGGCCAGGGCTGGGGCGGCCAGGCTGGACGCAGTGCCCAGCGCGAACGGCCTTCCTTCTCTCCAGCGTCCCCACGGCGGGGCCCTCAGACGGGCCGACGGACAGGTCTGCGCGGGAGCTTCTCCCACCAAGCGTCTCCCTCTTGAACCCTCCTCACTTCAGGCCCCTCTGAGAGGGTGCCAAGGTCCCACTTGCTGGCGCGGAGGCCGCTCCTTTGCTCCGACCCGGTGTGTGAAACAGGCAGGAGGGGCTTCTGCGGCCTGTGTGACCGGGAGGGGTCGGGGGGAGAGGGAGGGGGGCCGACGGTGAGACCCCAGGAGAGGAAGGACCTCAGCCAGCCGTCTGCCAAGGCACGGAAGGATGTCTTTCTCACTTCATGAGAAAGAAAACAAACAAACAAACAAACGGAAAGATCTAAGGAAAAGGAAAAGAAAGGTAACCATGGAGCTTTTTCCAAGGAGGCTAAGACAGCTCTCTCCGCCAGCCGGAGAGGGGGAAATGCGGCTTTGTTCTGATGAAGGGATATGAGGCTTATTGGGACCAGCAAAAAAGAAGAAGAAGAAGAAAAAAAGCCATCCACTGAATAATCAGATGCCTCTGGACTGGCTACAGAAGGCTCTATCTGCTGCTGTCCACTCTGCCCGCTGGCTTCCTACAGAGATGAGAGCCTCCTCCAAGAAGACTGCCATTCTCCCAAAGTCGGGTTCTTGGCATGGAGCTGGGGCCCCTGCGATAAGGGATTAGATGGTCTGGGGCCCGCTCTGGCCTCTGCCAACACCACAGAGAATTAGCATGCTCCCCTGGGACCTGCCTCCCACGCCGCTCTCCACTCCCAGGAAATCCGCGGCCCCGTGGGCCCCCTGAAGTCAGAGACGAGATCAAGGCTATTGGGAGATGCCTCACTGAGCTTCCTGGGAGAAAGGAACCATTCTATCTGGAAGGTGGAAAAAGAAAAGCAAGCTCCCCCCACCCCACCCCACCCCACCCCGAAGAATTTCATTTCCATTTCTATCAGTCCCGGCAAATTTCAGAAAAAGAACTTGCTTGGCGTTATACAGGTTTTAATGGACCAAGTGGTAGTCTAAACCAGAAGAAAAGGGCTTCTTTTTCACCCTCTTACAAAAAAAAAAAAGGCAAAACACTACAACTAACTCCCAACCCTGGTGGGGTGTTCAGGGTTGGGAGACTAGAATCTTGGTCTATGGAATAGGAATTTTGAAAGTGTGTGATCAAACCACAGGGGAAACACCTTTCCCCATGACTCTCGGTGAATCC
Organism: Catagonus wagneri; assembly: GCA_004024745.2. Lineage (NCBI taxonomy): Eukaryota > Metazoa > Chordata > Mammalia > Artiodactyla > Tayassuidae > Catagonus > Catagonus wagneri. The sequence continues at coordinate 22,336,008 of PVHT020000175.1, forward strand.
AGCTCCTGGAAAAAAGCTGGAAAAGCCTGTGTCCACTCGCTTAACGGGGGATCAGCCAACCTGGCATTTGCTCAGCCTTTCAGGCCTGTGGGGTCTGTTCACAGTGTGTCTCTAATTTTGTGATGTCAAGACCCAAGGAGCCTCCTCCCGCCTAGTCTAGGATCTTACTTTCTCATCCCTGCTTCTCTCAATCCCTCCTCCCCACCCTCCCCCTCCCCACCCCCTCCCACCATGCCCCCCACCCCCAGAGGTCCCTGCGGAACTGCAAAGACAGTTGACTCCCAGCTCCCACTGAGTGGATACAACACAGACCATGAATTCATGAAAAGAAATGTCTCTCCTTTCCACGAAGTCACTACTTCACTTACCCATCAAATGAGCACCGGGCTTAAAAAAGGGAATTTGGCAAAATGCCTTTTGTAACAAAAGGAGATCGGTGGCCCACAGTTTTGCCTCCAGCAAAATCTATGGTGGTATTTTTCTGTTTGGAAAAATAATTTGAGTAACCTCTTAGAGGTGGTGGTTAATGTGACTTGACTTCTAGATAGCATTTGTTTTCAGAAATTGCTTAAACAAGAAAGCTGTCTTGCATGCCTTCTGAAGGTGTAGACACTAGGGGCCTGGGACTAAAACAGACAATACCGTCCCCCACAAAACCCACCCTCTCATAGGGACATGTAAGTAAAATGCAATAAATAAGTAAATAACATTGAAATGAATGCCTTTCAGATAATAGTAAAAAGTATAAAGCAAATAAAAACATGGTAACGCAAGACAGATGGGGATGGCAGGTGATGGCTTTGGAGGGCAGAGCTGGCATCTTTGAGGATAAGGATGATGTAAAGACACACATGACAAGAGGACCCGGGCTTGGAAGGATCTGGAAGAAGGGACGGTCAGGCAGAGGGAATGGCAAGAGCAAAGTGGCGTTGGGAGAGAAGCATCAGAACAAGCCTGGGTGAACCAGTCTGGACAATGACTTTTTCAGCAGTACTGTAAAGTTCCCACTCTTCCTCTAAGCTTTTTTGTTTGTTTGTTTTCCCAAACAGAAGCAATCAGAATTCTTTCTTTCCCCATTTCTTCCTGCCTGGACCTCTGGGCTTTTATCAGCGCCCCCCCCAAACCACACACACACACACACACACACGGACACACAACATACACAACTCCCAGCAAAACGCAGGGACCTCAGAAAGAAAATGAAGTGCCTTCTTCAAAACCTTAAGACCATCCGCAAAATCGGGCACATGACCAGGAACCTGAGAGGAATTCCTGAGAAGAGGCCCTAGGGCTGGAGACACAGGCCAGGACGCCAGAGAAAAGCCAGGAAGCGTTTGTGAGACTGTTGTGTATGGTTTTGTTTCTTCCTGCTTGGTTCTCTATGAGCAGCGCTGGTTAACAGTGTGCCCTTTTTTTTTTTTTTAACCAGATTAAGAGGCAAGAAGGTATCCCAGTGGCTGGAAAACAGAGTGACTTCTCTTTTTTTCCGCCCCATCTGAGCAGTGCCTCCCTCCTCCCTGATCCCTCCTCCTCCTCAGGGCCTGTGCAGTCTTCCCATTTCCTGCATTCAGGAAGAAGGAGCATTCAGGAGGCAGACAACAAGGGTTTTATTCAACTTGATCATCTCCTCAAAAAAAAAAAAAAAAGACAGAAAAAGAAAAAAGATGAAGAACAAAAGTTGGAAGAGGCCAGACTAAATGGATATGATCTGAATGCATATTTGTGGTACCACTCATACAACCAGCATCAGAGAGGGACCGAGATCAAATAAATGGTAAAACCTGACAAAGAGAAGAATAGATGGTATGTGGAGCCATCTGTTTTGGAGGACACCCAAATCTGTCTGAATCTGTGAGGCCAAACTACCAGCTATTCTAAGACGCCCCATTCCAAGAGTGGCCTAATGCATATCTACACAATCCGTTTCTCTCACCATCACTTTGGCTGCAACTTTTTTGTGCAATTAAGTAATTTATTCCTTTCTTCAGCCTCCTGATTCTAATGAATCCAAGCCACAAACAAGCCTCAGTTGCTCCTATTCAAGGAGTCTGATTGCATCTGGCAGTGATTGCTGAAAATCCTGAAGAGGAAACAGGGAAGGGGAGCATATTGTTTGGGGGGGTAATAGGTGAGGGCCTGCCTCTCTTGACCTATAATACATTAGTGTCAGTGAACATTTGGCAGCCTTCAGATGATTAGCAATGAAGATGAATCAAGCAAAAAAGAGGTAGAAATCTGCCTCATCTGAATCACCAGAACCGCATACATTTGCATGCTGATTAGCTGTTCTTTTGTCTGTGTTCCTAATTATTATGACACATTATGTCTTCATCAGGCAAGATTCTGATCTGTCTTGTTCAAAATGCATGTAGAAAAAAGTGCTGTTTATTGATTCAACATGTAACTTTTATTTTTATGTTTGCTTTAATTAAATACATATTTGATTGCCTTTGACTGCTGTCCCTTTTTTTTTTTTTTTTGCTCTTATTTATTTCATCTTGTTGATAAACACACAGGTAACCTTCCTTTATCGTTTTCCGATCGTTTGGTGCTCAGTCTTTTCCCCCTCTGCCGCCCTCTCTCTCTCTTTCTAAGGTGCTCACTTTCATTTTCTTGAAGAGGCAAAACAAAGGAGGAAAAGAAAACAAAACAGCATCCCCAGTAACACAGCAGAGGAGGGAGCAGGAGGTGTGGGGGGGCGGCGGGGGCACACAGACGATGCCCAGAGGAGGGGGGAACGGCTCCAGCCTTAACAAGAGCAAATATATGTTCCTGACTCTGGAGCAGGGTTTTCCAGAGGACCACGGGCAGAAGAAGGGGGTCAGAAAATAGCATGATCCCAGGAAAGAAAGAGACCCTCTGTCATTCCCAGTTGTCTTCGCACGTTATTGATTACTAGGATGTGTGAACAGGGTGTGAAAGTGCCTGACTCTCAGGTCAAGCCCCCGTTGTTTTGTTTTTGTTTTCTTTTCCCATCAGGTGACTCTGATGGAATATCCAGGAAAAGGGGGAGCCCTGTTTTCCCAAAGGGCTCGTTCTGACCCACTCGCCCCTTTCTCAAAGTGGACGTAGGGAGGGGAACTCAGCATCCACCAGTGCTGGACCCCAGAGACTCCCCAACAAAGCAGCGGGGAAACCAAATGCCGGGGCGGGGCAGGGGGGGTGCGGGCAAGGGCACTAGTCACAGAACTCTGAACGAAGGGCCTCCAGCGCCTCCTGAAAAGATGCAAAACTCCCTGCCTGCTGGGGTTACTCCCTCCAAACAACGGGGGCTTCTTTTAGTAGGGGATGGATGGGGCTAGATGGGGGGGGGGAGCATGGGCAGAAAAGGGAAGGAAAAGGTATATGTGTTTTCTGCTGGGTACAGCCACCCCAAGCCCTGATGTCCACCCTCCACCCAGGGGTGTGCTGAACAGCTGTAGTTAGCACCAAGCTGTTTGGCGAATCCAATCAAGACACTTAGAAAGCAAAAGAGCATCATAGAGGAAGGCCGGATGCAGGAGTAATTGGGTGCACTGAGGGTCCGCTGATGCTCAGAAAGCGGGGGCCCAACCCAATGCAAATGGCTCCTCACTGAAGAGGCATTATGCCCACCGCTCTTCCCCGCTAATGGACAACGATTGGCTGGAAATGTAATCAGCAGCTCTGCCCCCAACATCCATCCCTCGTGAGGGATGACAGAAATCCATATTCATGAGAAAGCGAACCGGGCAATGTTTACTGGGTGCAGAGAGGGGGCAGGGCTGCCCTGGGTGAGATGAGGTCCTAGGAGAGCGATAACGAGGCTGGGAGTAGGGAAACCGGTGTGGTTAGAGCCCCCACATCGCCCCCAACCTTCCCTTATGTATCGTTCCCCCCCCCCCCAGCGTACACACACCTGCTGAACCTGGGACTACAACGGCTCCCGAGCTGGCAAATCCATGATCTACCCAAGCGGAGTCTCCCCGGGGACAGCGGCCTCCACGTGTCTCCCTGGACGCCACCGTCTCCCGACATCTCATGTAAAAGCACTCACACCCTTGGCCGCCAACCCACCAAGGGCCGTGGATCTGTTCCAGAGGTAGGAACAGACACGGCACAAATGATAATAACAGATGCAGGGATGACAAAGACACCTGGAAACCTACTTGGGGGACCCCCTCCATCCTGCCTGGGTTATCGCAGCTAAAACTGAAGGATATCAGGCCTTGTGCTGGGCTGGGTGTTGTCTGTAGCAGTTGTCTTGGGTGGCCATAACAGAGCACCACAGACCGGGTGGGCTAAATAGCAAAAATGGATTTTCTCCTAGTCTGGAGGCTGAGAAAGTCCAAGTTCTAGGCTTCTCTCGTTGGCTTATAAACAGCCACCTTCTGGCTGTGACCTCACATGGCCTTTCCTCTGTGTACACACTCCTCTGTCTCTAATCCAGTCACACTGAATGGGGGTCCCCCCCTAACAGCTTCACTTTAACCTGACCTCTTTAAAGGCTCGATCTCCAAAGGCATATTCTGAGGTCTCGGGGTTAGGGTTTCAACATGTCAATTTTGGAGGAAACGCAATTCATCCTATGGCAGCATTTCCTCAAAATTCCTATCCATGAGAACCTCAGAACGTGACCCAGCTGGAAATATGGTCTTTGCAGATGTAACTAATTAAGGTGTGGTGATACGGAGTGAGAGCGGGCCCTGAACTCGGGGACCGATGTTCTTCAAAGGGGAGGAGAGAAACAGAAACGCAGATCCACAGGCAGAGCGCTGGGCGATGATGGAGGCGGAGAGGAGAGAGATGCGGCCGAGGGCCAGGGAAGGGCAGGACTGTCAGCAGGCCACCCGAAGTGAGGAAGAGCCGAGGGAGCCTCCGTCCCTAGAGCCTTCAGACGGGAACACAGCCCCGCTGACACCTTGATTTCAGACTCCAGCCTCCAGAACCACAAGAGACAAAGTCTGTGTTTTGGGTTGTTTTTTTGTTTTAAGGGCTGCACCCGCGGCATATGAAGGTTCTCAGGCTAGGGGTCAAATGGGAGCCACAGCTGCCGGTCTACACCACGGCCACAGCAACGCGGGATCTGAGCCGAGTCTGGAACCTACACCACCGCTCACGGCAACGCTGGATCCTTAACCCACTGAGCGAGGCCAGGATGGAACCTGCATCCTCACGGACACTATCAGGTTCTTAACCCTCTGAGCCACGACAGGATCTCCTAAGTCTGTGTCGTTTTAAGCCACCTGGTCTGTGGTCTGCGTTGCAGCAGCCCCAGGAAACTGACGTGAGCATGAGGACTGAAAGCCTCAGAGGATCCTCAGGCCTTCGCGCAGAACTGGACTATCGCTGGAGCCAACTGCTTCCTCCCGACACAAACCACTTGACCACCACGCAGATGACTCTGCACGTCTCTTCCGAAGCTCCGCTGCTTCCCAAGCCCCCCCCGATGAAGGAGCCAGGGAGCAGGGACAAGGTCTGGGAAGATCCACTGCAGCGGATCCTAGACATCTGTCGCCAGCTCTCTGACGCCAGAACCCAGAGAAATAGAGGGAGATAACTGTCTTCGGTGCAGTCCGAAGCCCGAACTACAAACCACCCAAACAGCCTTTTGTCCCTACGCTGAGGTTTAGAGACCTGTGCTGGTCTACGGTGACCCTGGGCCAAAGGAGAAAAAGACAAAGCACTGAGGCTTCTTTTTTCTTTCAATTATTGAATACATATGTATTGAGCACCTAGCACTGAGTTTTTATAAGGCTAAATATGTTTAATTCAATGGACTCCCCTTTATCCTGAGACCATGTCCTTTTTATATCTCAGATGTCCTACTTACTATGAAATGATGCCATAAGAAAGGGTAAGGATTCTTCTAATGTCCATTCTTAGCACAGTTAAAAGCTGGCAATTCTCAGACTGGCCCCCAATCTAAAAAATAAAAATCTATGACCTGTTACTTCTTCCAAGAAACCTTCCACATCCCCCCCACCCCCGTCTTTGGCATTGACGCAGAACTCTCACGTTTCATTTTTTCACTCACTTACATTTAGTTCTATAATTATTCCCCAATTCCTCCCAAATAGCTTGAAAATAGCTTCTTCTCTCCCAAGGATAAGGATCATGACACTTACATCTCTATTTCCACTTTTACACGACACAGAGCAGTACACTCAACAGATGCCCAGAAAATGCTGATGAGTGAATAAAAGAATAAACGGATAAAGCTGAGGGGGGAAAAAAATCCAAGATGTTTTCAATGGGCCCGGGACAAAGGTGTTATTTATAAATCGATAATGGGGTCTTGACAGCTTCTGGAGTCCCTTCCCACCACAACTGTCTATATTCCTGTCTCGAGCAAACTACTGGGATGAGAAATAGATCCCAGGTCACTTGAGATGACAGTGAAACAGGAATACCCATGCCACGGGCCCAGAGAATTAAGGAAGAAGCTTCCAGGCCGAAATTGGCCCAAATTAGGAGGCAACCCGATATATCACCAGGATCCAACTGCTTCTTACCACCTTTGCCCAAACCACCTTCACTCTTCACATTAACACAATAACTTCTAAGTCAGAATCATGGCCTTCCAAAAGACGAACACACCCTGATGCCCAAAACTTGTGAATACATTACCGTACAGGGCAAAAGAGGGCTTTGCAGATGTGATTAAGATAAGGAACCTGAGGCAGGGAGATCTTTCTGGATTATGCAGATAGACCCAACGTCATCACCAGCGTCCTTATACGGCAAAGAGAAGAGTCAGAGTCAGAGAAGGAAATGTGACGGTGGAAGCAGATGTCAGAGACAGAGATTGGAAGAGGCCGTGCTGCTGGCTTTGAAGATGGAGGAAGAAGCCAGGAGCCAAGGGCTGCAGGCGGTCTTCAGAAGCTGGAAAAGCCAAGGAAGTGGATTTTCCACTTGAGCCTCCAAAAGCAACACAGTCCTGCTGGTACCTTGATTTTAGGACTCTTACCTCCATAACCATAAAATAATAAAACTGTGTTGTTTTAAGCCACTAAAGGTGTGGCAATCTGTTACAGCGACAATAAGAATACACCCTCCTTTCTGGCCTCTCTCCTTCTGCCCTTGTTCTTCTACAGCCTATTTCTAAACACAAAGGCAAGAGCAATCCCTGTAAAACCTGAGTCGGTCTTCCGTTCAATCCCTTCCTGTGGTGGCCTATCTCAGAGCAGAATACAAAGTACTTAGACTCGCCCACGAGGTCCTACCTGGCCTGGCCATCCCAGCTTCCGAGGCTTCCTCCCTGCCACGTCCTCCTGGGGCTGATCGGTCTCCTTGGGGCTCCAGGCATCCTCCTGCCTCAGTCTTCACATCTGCTCTGCCCTCGGTTTAGAATGCTCCTCCTCCCGGACACCCGAGAGCTAGACTCCGACCTCCCTCATGTCTTTGCTCAACAGCGTCTTCTCAGAGAGGCCTTCCTTGAGGGCCCTGTTTAAAGCTTATGCCTCAAAACGGAACCCCCTTTCTCTCCCAGTCTTCCCGTTCTCTCTGAGACGGCTGGAGCCGAGGAGACCCCGTAACCAGGGCTGATAACATCACACGAATCGCAGCTAAGGCCCTGGGTGCTTACCAAGCCCAGGATTGTGGTCGGTGCTTCACGTGTATGAACTCAGCTAAGCAAATCCCAGCGGCTCCTCACAAAGGGTCCTCAAGGGAACTCAAGGAGCAGCAACATTCAGAATGCAGGGTGGGGGAGTTCCCTTCGTGGCTCAGCGGTGAACGATCCCGAGGAAGATCCACGAGAACGTGGGTTTGATCCCTGGTCTAGCTCAGTGGGTTAAGGGTCTGGCATCACCATGAGCTGTGGTGTAGGTCGCAGACATGACTTGGATCCCACATTGCTGTGGCTGTGGCGTAGGCTGGTGGCTGCGGCTCCTGTTAGACCCCTAGCCTGGGAACCTCCATAGGCTGCAGGTGCGGCCCTAAAAAGACAACAAAAAAAAAAATGCACGGGGGGAATTGCTGATTTCCAATTACGGTCCCAGCTGGTTTGAGACAAAAAAAAAAAAAAAAAGGGGAAACTGTTCACTGGGCAAAACTGATGTCATCACGAGAGCATTGATAAAGTGGCATCTGAGCCAGTTACCCTCCAGCTCTGAGATACTCTGAGGTACCATAATAGGTACGCAGTCAGGATCTGCTAATTCAAGTTGTCTGTTTGGCGGTTTTTTTAAACAAAAAAGTCTGAATGTCCCCTGCCGGAACGGAAAGAGAAGGTACAAGTTCAGATACGTGGGGAAGCTCGGAGAGACAGGAGACTGGCTGAACTACCCGTACTTGTCAGAAGCCTCCGGTTCCCACCCACCTTCTCACATCGGGGGCCCAGATGGCAGGCGGGTGGCAGCTAAGAGTGTAGATGAGAATTCGACCAGAGGAAGGAGGTAAGGATGAGATGGGCTGGGGGCACAGTAAAGGGGTCCGTGAGATCTCTCGCTCCCCAGAGATTCACAGCCGGGTAAGTAGGACCAGCACCACCCATGTGATTAGATGCGGGGGCAGTGCTCCAGGAGGGGGCTTCTCCTTTCTGACGCTCCCCCCGGGGTCTCGTTGGAGACGATGCCTCCTGAAGCAACACAAACTCCTCTCCCACACACTCCACTCCACTCTCAGGCCTCAGCATCCCTGAGGGGGTAGAAAAAGGAATTCCCCTTTGAGGCCACACTGAGGGTGGGGGCTTTCCTTTGTTTGCAGTTGTAATCTCCGTAGTCCGTCTAGTCCATAAACAAACAAGTGAAAAGACGCAGCGAGGTGTAAAAATAGATTTGCATGGGGCAGACAACTGCGCATTCCATTCATTTACCGCTCCTAACAAACCGATACCTGGGGTGACATTTATTAATAAACGGCATTACCAGGTGCCTGCTATGTGGCTCACAGAAATTAATTACCCAGCCCATGGTAAAACCATAACAAGCCTGCAGTGCTGTAACATTTGTGCTAATTGAAAATGAGATAAGTGCTGTGGGTGCAATTTGCATTCAATGCAGTGTATTAATTATCTTCCCTTCTCTTCATGATAAATATACCTGACTGAATCACTCTCCTAATTTACTGGGTAATAGAGTCGTAAGCGGGTTCCCTTAGGTAACCGAGGGAAGGCGCTGTCTGGTGGGCAAGACGGAGGCCCTCCACTTTTCCGGCTTCTTCTGAGCTTAGCTCCTCTACGTAGTCGCCTGGCATTACTCCCGCGAGCACAGTGAGGCCCACTTGTCAGATCCACCCAAACTCCCAGCCTCGGGCCCTAACCCTTCCCTCCTCTTCCATCAGACAGGCCAACTATTTTAGAAACTCAGAGCTCAAAAGCATGAAGTTGGAGGAGACACAGTTCAACCCACTGAACACGTCACTGCTCCCATACCAGTCAGGATTTCATCGCGTTCAGCTCTAAATGGGTATGAACTGAAACTTGCACTAGGATAACAATCAGGAAATTGCAGACGGAAAAGATACCAGGCGGTGGCGACAGACTGAGGCTGGAGGATGACGGTTTGGAGAGAAGGCTCAGCTCAAATGACAAACCCAAGACGAGCTGTCCAGCCACGATGCTTAGAACCACCCAACAAGGAAGCTCTTCCAGGCGGCAAGGGGGGAAAGACACTCTCAGTGACCATCAGCTGGGGGTCCCTGACCTTCCGGTGCCGGCACCTCTGGAAAGCCGTCGCCACTTCTTCAGACCTGGCGATGTCTCCCTCTTGTCTTCACGCACTGAGCGGCAAACAATGAGGGCAAGATGACAGTTAATAATAACTAGCCATGGACTGAGGGCTTGCCATGTGTTGGGCACCAAGCTAAGGTCTTAAGGTACATCATCTAAATGCGTGCTCTTTTAGAAGACTTCCCCGCTTACTCTAAGGAACCCCACCCCCCCGCCGGCCCTCCACCCCCTGCACTCAGGCGCATGCAGGCACACACAGTAACTCTCCATGGCAGCGCCTTGCTTGCTTCCTGGAGGCCACTGTTCCGGTCTGTAGTCGCCTTGCTTAGTCTCTCCCTGCCTTCTGCCTGATGAGCATACAAGCTCCTGAGGGTAGAGGCCCAGCCTGTCTTCTTCATCCCTACAGTGTGACCAGCACAGAGTAAGACACTCAACAGGTGTACATGGAATGAATGCAAACTTACAATAATCTTCTAAAGTAAGCAGACCCCCAACTCAACTGATGACCCAGACCAAGCAATGCAGAAAACATTTTCTCAAGTTGACATATTTATACAGTTCCCAGCCCCCCAGAGCACCTGCACAGTGGCACACGGAATGCACGCCATGAAATCCCATCTGCTTGCTAGAGGGGACACTCCAGCCGAGTCTAAGCTCCATAGGAAGAGGAAATTATGCTTGTACCCATAACTCAAATCCAACCAGAAACCCAGGGAAGCACAGCTATTTTTTTTCCTTTTTTTTTTTTTTTGTCTTTTTAGGGCTGCACCCATGCATATGGAAATTCCCAGGCTAGGGGCTGAATTGGAGTTGTAGCTGCCAGCCACAGCCACAGCAACACCGGATCCGAGCTATGTCTGTGACCTACATCACAGCTCATGGCAACACCGGATCCTTAATCTAATGATCAAGGCCAGGGATCGAACCTGTGTCCTCATGATCCTAGCCAGATGCGTTTCCGCTGAGCCACAATGGGAACTCCAATTTCTGATATTCACAGTGGAGAGAATTTTCTCCTGAAGACAAAGGAGGCAGTGTTCAATGTCCAATGGCAAGCATGCTTGGGAGGCTGCTTATGCACGGGCGTGATTGCCCGTAAGGCCTTCTACGGGAATGAGGAAAGGACACACTTCTCCCAGCCAGCATGGCCACGAGGGCCCAGGGAGAGGAGCCAGGCTGGATTCAGCCCTCATTCGCCCCCTTAGGGAGGAGCCCCAGCACAGAGCACAAGGACACCTGGGGCAGCCCTGTTGAGGACCTGCAGCAGACGGTCTCCTCCTATGGTGCCTCATGATAAAATGCCATCTGGTAAAAGCATCCCCGTGGAGGCCCATGAGGATACAGCCCGGATCCTCTGGTAGATGTTACCACCGTGCCCAGGGCAACCGTGCCAGTTTCTCCTCCGTATGAAGAATGACGGCAACCGCAGGGTAAGCTAAACCCTTTCTTTACATACCAGGAACAGTTTTAAGTGTATCACCTAACTGAGTACCTACCATAACCATCCGAGGTAGGTGTTGTTACTCCCATTTTACAGATGAGAAAACCGAAGCTCACAGAGTAAGTCATCGCGCGAGCTCGCAGGAGTGGGAAGAAGTAAAGTCAGTTAGGATCTGAACGCAAGTCCGTCTGACTTCTAAGCCCACGCTCTTCAGCACAAGTCTGATAGGATCCAAAAAGTGATATGGAAACCAGAAATTTGTAAATTAAATCTTAACTGAAATACACCGGGGGTATTTACTATGTAAAGGGAACTTGCAGTGAATCTCAAGTGAATAATTTAAAAAGCAAACAATGTGGAGTTCCCACTGTGACTTAGCTGGTTAAGAACCCGACATAGTGTCCATGAGGATTTGGGTTCAATCCCTGGCCTCTCTCAGTGCGTTCAGGATGCAACGTTACCATAGCTGCAACGTTGGTCGAAGATGTGGCTCAGGTCGGTGTTGCTGTGGCTGTGGCACAGGCCTCAGCTGCAGCTCCGATTCAACCCCTAGCCTAGAAACTTCCATATGCCACGGGTGTGGCCTTAAAATTTTTTTTTAAATAAACAATGCTTTTTATGAATGACCACTCTAATGCATCTATTTGCAATAAATATACCAGCGTCATCTTAATCCAGGGCACACCCATGATTCCAAAATTATTTTTATTTGGCTTTGCAATATAATGTGTGCCGTTTTCGCCAGGAGCCTACCTTGCTAGTTAGATTCTGCCCAGGCTAGTACCAAAACGGATCCGTTACTCTCTCCCCCGCATCACAACAACTAGCAGAGGGACAAGAAACACCCATCAGGTGAATGCTCACCTGATTAAACTTTTTCCAAAAAGATGCATAAAAAACTCACATGGTATTGAAAGGGTCAAAAAGATGGGTTTTTTTTTTTTTTGTGGTTGTTGGAAAATTATCATCATTATGATCCTTTAAATATAAGCAGAAAATCACATTTTCCCCAGGCTGCTCAACGTTTCATCACATCATTTAAAATCATTGGGATTGAAAGCACAGAATAGCATAAGGACTCACTGACTTCACTGATTTTCCTGGTTGAATTACTGGGCTCAAATAGCAATTATGTACTGTGCGTTTTTAAGGTCTATGCTTGTCCCCATTTCAAATGCTGAAACACACCGGACAGAGGTCAGGTGAGTAGACTGAGCCCAGGGGGGACTTGCAGCCATTCTGCCCATCTCTTAACCAGATTTGAGCATCACTCGGAACCAAGTCTTTAAAAACTGTTCCTATTCTTCAGTGCCCACTTCATGTTTTACAAAAAAAATTACTCAACTGAACACCGTAATATACTGCTTACCTCATTTGGGGCAATTCACATGACAGAAAGCACATTCAATGGGCCTATATTCCCCCAAACAGTTTCCATTGCTGTTAATGGAGGAAACTTGGAGGGGAAAAAAAAAATCCCTGTGGTCAAAAACGCTAGTCAAAATAAGTCTGACTTAAGCAAATATCTTTTTATTTTTCGGCGGCACCCAAAGCATATGGAAGTTCCCGGGCCAGGAATCAAATCCAAGCCACAGCTGTGACCTATGCCATAGCCACAACGGCAGCAACACCAGATCCTTAACCCACTGTGCCACAGTGGGAACTCTGAAAGTGTCTTTCCAGCAAGGTTCCTCAGCCCGTTTGATATGCTAAGAGGCAGCTGAAGTCCCCAGGTCTGGGAAACTGTGTACCTCTAGCACGGTTGACAATAGGACACCCTTTAAACCAAGAAACTAAGGATTCCTATTCCATAGCTAAGGTTTTAGGAAACGCTGCTTCAGGGAGTATAGCAAATACTCCAGGTTTCAAGAAGGTTCCATGAGGGGTGTTAGGGGTTTCAGGCTTCGCTTACTGGCTCCAGTGTATAATGCCCTCTTGAGGGAATGTTGTGAGTTAAGTCATGTCCCCCAAAAAGAAGGGTTGAAATCCAAATGCCTGCTCTCTGTGAAGCGACCTTATTTGGAAATAGGGTCTGTACAAATGTAAGTGGGTTAAGGTGAGGTCATGACGGTGGGCCCCTAATTCAACAGGACTAAGGTCCTTATAAGAAAGAAGGTCATGGGATTCCCCTCATGGCGCAGCAGAAATGCATCTGACTAGTATCCATGAGGACGCAGGTTCGATCCCTGCCCTCACTCAGTGGGTTAAGGATCTGGCATTGCCGTGGGCTATGGTGTAGGTCACAGACATTGCTCGGATCTGGTGTTGCTGTGGCTGTGGTGTAGGCCAATGGCCTACACTGGCTTCAACCCCTAGCCTGGGAACCTCCATAGGCCATGGGTGTAGCCATAAAAAGACAGGAAAGAAAGAAAGAAAGAAGGAAGGAAGGAAGGGTGGAAGGAAGGAAGTCAGACATGTAGGAATTCCCCCTGTGGCACAAAGGGATTGCCAGCATCTCTGCAGCACCAGGATGCGGGTTCGATTCCCAGCCCGGGGCAGTGGGTTAAAGGATCCAGCATTGCTGCAACTGCGGTATAAGTCACAACTGCAACTCCAATCTGATCCCTGACTCGGGAACTCCATATGCCTCAGGTGGCCAAAAAAAAAAGAAAGAAAGAAGGTCATGTAAAGAGACAGAGACACAAGAGAAGAAACGTGATGACAGAGGCAGGGGCAGAGGTTGGAATTACGCCGCCCGAGTCCAGGAAGCCCGGAAGAAGTGCCAAGGGGTCCTTTTCCAGAGCTTCAGAGGGATCCCGCCAACTCCTTAGTCTCAGATTTCTAGGCTCCAGAATCAACGTCTGCTGTTTCAGGCTACTTGGTTAGTGTGACTTTGTTGGGGCAGCCAAGGAATCAGCACAGATGTGAGACACCTGATGACCTGAAACCAAATGGACACTAAATAATGACACAACACAGGAGGACTGGTTGACAGCCCCCTCTGAGCAGTTTCTTCCCAGGCAGCTCGGTGGTCCTCCCTCTGCCTTGACGGCGCCCAACAATCTCTCCAAGACTTTCTAAACGAGCTCTCGAAAAACACACGCTTTTCCCATTATTGTCAGGTCTGGATTTCTGGGTCAGTCTGCATATCATGAAAAGAACAGTTACATAAGAGCAGCTAAAAACAATGAATAGTTCCAGATCAAACCAGTCCCACAACCATCCTACTTTAATAGGAAGACCCAGACTAAGAAGAATAACTTGGAAAAAATTAGAGTAAAAATCTCCATTGAATGAAACAGCAGTGCCGGTCCGCACGGGGGGAAGGGAAAGAAATCACGAGAACAACCTTAACTTTTAGCATGAAATGCATCTGTTAAATAGACCTACTAATGGTGTTATTGTAGCTAAAAACAGCGACTTGAAAATGTTGTGTACATTATTACTGTCATTATCCGCCAACTCTAAGAATGCTATGTTAAAACTAACTCAAAACACCTCGAGAAAGGTAATTGCTACTAATGGATCTGAAGTGTGCAAAATTGGACATCATTACCCTGTGCTCACACTGTGGGGCTGCGGAAGCCGCCGGAGATGGTGGTTAGTAGGCTCACTCGTCTTTCAATCAGGACGGAGGTTTGAGGAGGGCCCGGCTCGCTTTCACTCTATAGAGCACAAATTCCATTCTGCAGAGTATTGCAGGCAAGTGCTTATGGAGCAAAGCCACGGGCAGGAGTTAGAATTTAGCACCATTCTCCAAACTTTCCCAAGCTGCTTCTGTTGTCGGGGAAGGGGCTGGAAATACCAGAATCTTCCTATGCAGAAAATGTTGCAGGTAGCTGCCAGTTTGTTAGATCGGTTGCCACCCCAATGAGTTCAGTATTGCTGACCCTGAAATGTAGTGGAATAACCCAGAATGAAGGCGTATAAAAGCCAAACGGTCACCTCAAGTCGTCTCCTGCCCGCAGACACCTACACCCCTGACAAGAGAGCAAGCCAGCTGTTCCTTGCGATGCAGCTGCTCGTCTGCCCCGCGGAGCTATCAGCCGGCCTCTCTCTCTGTGACACTTGGCCCAACCTCCTTCAGCTGCAATAAGTGCTTTTACTCTGAGCTGAGTTCCCCATGTCCTCACCTCACCTATCTGCTCAGTTTCCCTTAACTCATGCTGATTTTTTTTAATTTATCAGGGCCATACCGGCATCATATGGAAGTTCCCAGGCTAGGGGTCAAATTGGAGCTACAGCTGCCGGCCTATGCCACAGCCACGGCAATGCAGGATCTGAGTGGTGTCTGTGACCTACACCATGGCTCATGGCAATGCTGGATCCTTAACCCACCGAGCAGAGCCAGGGATTGAACTCCAATGCTCATGTATGCTAGCCAGGTTCTTAACCTGCTGAGCCACAACGGGAATTCTCACTGATCATTTGAAAACAAACAAACCAAAAAACCTCTCAGTCCTAAAGTGTTTCCCAAACTTTTAAGACAAATGTCCCCAAACAGTACACACACCTTAACCTGGAAGTCTCCCTTTTTGCCCAGGTCTCCAGTCCACCACCAACCCCATGACCACAGAGAAGGAAAGGAAAGAAAACCCAAGGAAGTTGATTTTGAGCAGGAAATTCAACCTTTTTTTTTCTCACTACAAGCCTGACAACTTAGGGGAAATTTTCCTCCTTCCTTCTGGCCAAAATACAGAAGCGCAAACAGAGGGCCATTGCTCAAAAACTGCGTATGTCATCTCTGACTGAGAGAGTTGCTGAAATTCTAAATTAAAAAAACAAAAAAGTTCTTCATCCATGTGAATGGTTTCTTCCCAGCCCCAGTGGCTCTGGGGGAGCAGGACCTCCATGACCCTGCAAACCTGTGATCGTGAAGCTCTGAATGAGTGACTTTGTCCCCATCTCTTCACTGAAAGACTGAAAAGCAGGGACCTCAGGGTCTTCCAGTCCCTGAGTGAGGCTCCAGCCTGGCAAAGAGCATGGAGGGTCCTGCATGGACCAGAGAAGTGCACAACTGATGGAATGATGTTGGGGAAGAAACCTGACTTTTAAAAACAATTTTCTTACATGTAACCCCAATATAGATGCTATAACTTATCTCATCGTTCATGTTATTTATTTCTTTAAGAACTACTTATTTCATATCTCCTAACAGCGTTAGTGTCCTAACAGTACCTGCAAACAAAGGAGACCCAGGCGCTTGTGCACATGTTGAAAACATACAGCGATGGAGTTCCCTGGTGGTCTAGTGGTAAGGATTTGGTGCTTTAACTGCTACTGCCTGGGTCCAATCCCTGGTTTGGGAACTGAGATTCCCACATGAAGCCACTGCACATTGTGGCCAACAAAAGAAAGAAAGAAAGAGAGAGAGAGAGAAAGAGAGAGAGAGAGAGAGAGAGAAAGAAAGAAAGAAAGAAAGGGAAAACATAATAAACAATAAATACAGCACTTAAATTCTGATATGGGAAGGCAGATAATAACCACTCAATATAGATGATAGGCCTTGATCATTTTTCAAATGAAGAAAAATTTAGTAGAAAAGAATGACAAGGTTAAAGTGCCCTTTGAAAATGGGAGCTCAGGACATGCCTTGAGCAGAGTGAGTGAGGGGTGCTGAGGAACAGCCAAGAGGCCAGGGGAGTGGAGCAGAGTCTAGGAGAAGGACAGTAAGGTGGATGACAGCAGAGAGGGCAAAGGACCAAGACGAGACACGGCTGGGCTTTAGCACCTCAGGGAGGACATACGATTTTTTCTGAGGGAGATGAGAGGCTGCTGGAAGGTTTGAGCTGAGGAGGGATAAAGTCTGACCTGGTGTTTGTTTTTACCTTATTGCCACACCCTCGGCATAAGTTCCCAGGCCAGAGATTGAATCCAACCAGCATCTGGGACCTAGGCCACAGCCAGAGCACCACGGCGTCCTTACCCACTGTGCGGGGCCAGGGGTTAAGCCGGCACCTCAGCAGCAGTCCGAGCCACTGCAGAAATGCCAGATCTTTAACCCACGGCATGACAGCAGGAACCCCAAGTCTGATCTGTTTTTTGTTTTGTTTTGTTTTTTGCTTTTTAGGACTGCACGTGAAATTTCCCAGGCTAAGGAATCAGAGCTGCAGCTGCCACCCTGCATCACAGCCACAGCGATGCAGGATCCTAGCCGCGTCTCCAACCTACACCACAGCTCATGGCAACGATGGATCCTTAACCCACCAAGCAGGGGCCAAGGAACGAACCTGTGTCCTCCTGGATACTAGCCACAACGGGAACTCCCTGACCTGTTTTTAAAGGACCACACTGACTGCTGTGTGAAGAGTGGCCATTACAGGGACAAGGATGGCAGTGGGAGGCCAGCAGGAAAACTACGGCAGCAATCCAGGGAGGGACTCGGGTGTGAGACAGGGGTGCTGAGAAGGGGCAGGCTGCAGGTGTGTTTTGAATGAGAGGCTAGAAGAATCACTGCCAGGTGGGATGTGGGGAATGAGAAGGCACCAAACACGACTGTCTGGAGTGAACAGAAGTGGCAAAGTCAGCAGACCTGCAGTCTGATCCCACTCCGTCACCCACAGTGTGACAACGACCTTGTACAACACTTTCAGCCTCCCTGGGTCTTCATCTCAAAAGTGAGATGGTTGGACTAAAAATGTCTAAAGTTCCTGTGGACTCAGACATTTTTCATTTTATTGTGGCATGATGTAAGATTATAAAGTAGATTATTTTTGGCCATGTCCATGGCATGCAGAAGTTCCTGGGCTGGGGATCGACCCACAGCACAGCTGGGACAAGGCCAGGTCCTTAACCTGCTCTGCCATAAGGGAACTCCCATGAAGCGGATCATTTTTAAAATACTCAGGTAGTACACCCGTATGTGTATGGTTCAAATAATTCTCTTTTCAAACACCTATATTGTCACCACTGCTTTCACTTGCTTCTTCCTCAGTTTTTATTTAATCAGCACTGCCCAATCTCCAGTTGTCAAAGGTTTTGCTCCATATCACTATCAACAACTTTATGAAAACTTGGTTAGTCTGCAAGATTTGCAATTTCACTCTGCAGTCTATTTATATTGTATTTGCATTAGGGTTGTCAACTGTTTCCCATACCCTGAAATTAGCTGAGATGGACTGAGAGCCAAAAATGTTAAAGATATTGACCCAATGGGCAGGGTTAAAATCTAGTGTTAAACAGGGAGGGTGGTTTGAGTGGAGACTGATTTTATAAGTGAACACATTATTACTAAGAATTTTCTTGTTAGAATGACTTTTCCTTCCACACGCAACTGGAGACTCAGATAATATTCAGAGAACAAAAAGATCCTTACCTCGATGAGACAGTTTTTTTTTGTTGTTGTCTTTTTGCCTTTTTATCTAGAGCTGCACCCGCGGCATATGGAGATTCCCAGGCTAGGGGTCTAACAGGAGCTGTAGCCACCGGCCTACACCACAGCTACAGCAACGCGGGATCCGAGCTGCGTCTGCAACCTACACCACAGCTCGCGGCAACGCCAGATCCTTAACCCACTGAGCAAGGCCAGGGATCGAACCCGCAACCTCATGGTTCTTAGTCGGATTCGTTAACCACTGAGTCACGACGGGAACTCCCTCAATGAGACAGCTTTAAAAAGTTCCCCATAATGGATCTCAAATGTCTTTTACCAGTTAGGCATGGCATTTTAATATCTAGTTCCAAATCTGTGTGTGTGTATTTTATATATATGTTCATATATAAAAATATATAATTATATATAAATTATGAATATTAATATTCCACAGATCCCAATAGAGAAAATATTTTGGAAAATCTGTTCTGAGACTTATCATACTTATTATGTAGACAGAGAGATGATAAAGAAGAAGAAACATGCAGAACAATGTACTTCTTATTATTCTTTGGAAATAAACTTATTTTTGTTTTTTCTTTTTAATTTTTGGCAATAGCCCAATGTCATTATACAGCCCTTTGCTACCCGAGGCTGGCACAGTACTTGACTTGCTACCTACTGCACCATCAGAATGTCCCAAACACGTCCTGTGCTCTCTAGAATGAGACAGACTAGGGGCGCAGGAAAGGCAGGCTAAGGAGAACAGCGGGAGACAGGAACCACTAAACTGACCATGTTGGTCCTCCTGGGGCTCTTTGTCCTGTTTATCACTTCACTTGAGTTTCATGGTAGAGTCTATGGAGAAGACATCCCAGACTCCCCGCCAAGAATGAGCCCCTTTGGAGATCCTGCAGGTGTTTACACCACTTCTCCTGAAGCAGCTGATGAAGAAAGGTGGCATTCCATTCTCAGTGGATTTAAAAAACTTAGAGGAACCAGAGGAGAGAAAACAATATTCCCATTTGCTCGTTTAGGACAATTGTTAAGACTATAGAAACCTCTGTGTAAGGGCATGGAATCTGGGACCTAATAAGAATAAGCAAGGTTTGGCATAGCAGCCAAAGGAGCGAGCTAGGGAAAGAGACACATAAAAGGACACGGTGCTCCATTAACACCTTTAGTTTCCTTGAAGACACGTGTCACAGGGATGAGGCATATGGTGAGTTCCGCAGGACACATCATGATCGGGGAAAGCGCTTCAAAACCTAGATCCTTCTTATGGGCGTGCATGTGAGAGACAGCCCATTAGCAGCTACTTCCTCCAGTGCTTAAATTAACCTGGCACTAACCGAACAGTCACATTAGCTCAGAGATGGAAATACGAAGTTAGTAATGTGCCCCGCTTCCCTGAGCAACCATACACGCATGTGCACACACACACAGCACAGACACACACACACACAGCACAGACACTGCTAAATGAGACTGATAGTCTAAGTTCCGTGTGAGCTGCAAGCATCAGCACTTGGTAGAATGCCTACTACATAGTAAGTGCTTTGTAAATACTTGTTGCATGACTGAAACCATGCTCTCTTCCCTTCTGAGCCTAGATGTGACCTTACAGTTCTGCTCAACACAGCCACTGAGTTCCAAGAAGTTAACTCCCAAATAGCCGTGGTACCCAGATGAAAACCTGCCCGCCCTCCCTTCACAACTAGCCGCATTATAGCTCTCTCCCTTTAAGTGATGGGATTTGTACAGAAAACACAGGTAGATTCCTGGGTTACTCTGAGCTCCATCATGACATCTGGGTTAATTTGATGTAGTTGATTTCACCACAAGGCACAGACTTTCACATCTTTGTAAACAACAAATTCTGTTGGAAACATAAAGCCTATATAATGGATGCTCTCCTAAGTCACTATTTATCAGTGCTGTTTGTACATATTTAATAATGATGTTTTTCTCTAATTACTGTGTTTGGACTCTATTTTTGGAGACATCACAATGCTCACCGGTATTTCCAGTCTTCTTTCCTTCCTGGACATACAGACGATCACATTTTCCTGACTCCACGCAATCAGGGGACGAAATGTGCTTAGTTTTGACCCAAAGACTGTCACAGTGTGTTGTTTCCAGGTCGAAGCACTTAAGAGATAATGGTCGACGTTCTGCACCTGCCATGGTCATCCCACCATCACGTCTTAAGATCAAGGTGCCACCCGATCCGAGCAGACCGGACTGTTGAGTTGAACCCTATTGAATGACAGTTACCTGGGTGAGAAATAAACGTGATGATGGAAAGGCATTAAGATCTGGCTGCTACTGGTCACTACTTCATTACCTAGCTCATCCCAATACAATCATTAATGATGACGTCCGTCAGTTGTGATGAAATACCTACCCCCGCCCCGACCTCAGTCCTGTGCAATTTAGGAGCGGCTACCAGATTCTCAAAAGTTACAGGGTCAAAACAACTGATGAAAGAGCAAAGCAGCAGGTACAGGAAAGAGATGAGGATGGAGTGGGCAGGGGTTTCTGAAGACAGGAGCTGGCAGAGCAAAGAAGGATGGACAGAGGAATCCATTACCAGGACATCTGTGGTAAGACACTTGGCCAGTGGGCTTTCCCTAACCTAAGACATCAGAAACACTGACGCCGTCTAAGTGACTCCAGCCATCAGTCCCCCAACTCCTCTCCATTCCCCCCTCTCTGTTCCAAAGCCTCCCTCAAGCTCAGCCGTGGGCACTGTCTCCCTTCTGCTGAGTTAAAATGAGTTAAGCAGCACACTCAACCGACTTCAGTGGGGTTTTGGACCCTGCACTTTAAAAGCTAGTCCATAAAGCCAGAGCAGAGAGGAACCTGACTCCAGATAAAGGTCGGGCAAGTATATGGCAAGGAGTCTTTAGCTTAAATCCCAATTTGGTCCAGTAATGACGATTTTGCAAGATTTCAGTCTGTGTCCCAAAGACAGGTTCTAGGAAAGGAGATTGTGGCATTATTGTAATAGCAAAAACCAGAAATAGTCTAAGTAATTGGCAAAAGAGGAATCAGGAGTTCCTGTCGCGACGCAGCAGAAATGAATCTGACTAGGAACCATGAGGTTGCAGGTTCGATTCCTGACCTCGCCCAGTGGGTTAAGGATCCGGCATTACTGTGAGCTGTTGTGTAGGTCGCAGACGTGGCTCGGATCCCATGTTGCTGTGGCTGTGGCGTAGGCCG
>PVHT020000175.1:22357656-22475724 GCA_004024745.2 Catagonus wagneri
GGTATTTTCAAAGACTGTTTAGTGGGATGTGGAAATAACTTACAATGTAATGTTAGGTGAAGAAAAAGATACAAATGTTTTCAAACTCAATAATCTCTATTTTACACAAGAATACATAACATGCATAAAAAGACTAGAAGGAAATATGTTAAAATGTTACCAGCGATTGTCTCTGAGTGGTAGGTTACGGTGACTTTTATTTCTTTGAAAGTGTCTACAGTTTTTCAAGTTCTCATTAATGAATACACATGAGCTTATATTAAGCGAAATTTTTTATTTTAAAGAAAATAAATTTTTATCAGGGCTTCAGTGACTTTAATTATTCCACGGTATGTTCTGGGGTGAGGAAAACTCTGGCTCAACTCTCTACACCTTCTCAACGTAATCCCAGACAACAGTCATTAATGTGCAATATGACGGCTCTTGGCTCTGTTGAAGGGATGTTTTATTTTTATATTTTTCAGTTGATATATTATTAATTAAATAAAATACGATTATAACACTCTTCAGAGCCCTGTTGTTATATTATTTATAAAACTTTCTGGTAATATAAAGCTATCCTCAAGTTAGCTCATTTGAAATCCAGGGATTCTTAAAATAATTCAGCATGGCTGCGGGGGAGATGCTGGGTTCTCCTGGTTTAGGCACATCCTGCGCCTGTGTGTCGGGGGAAACACGGCCAGAGAGAGGGCCGAGTGTGGCGAGGAGCCATGCCCAGCTGCAGTCTTGGAGCTGCCCCTGCATAGCAGGAGGTGTCCAGGCATCAAAGCAGGTGTGAAAGCCCTCTCACGTCCAAGACACCTCAGAGCTGGAAGAAGTCTGGGAGGGCGTCAAGTTGGCAGGCCTGCTTTAGGACTGGGGGGTCCTCAGGCTCTACCCCAGATCTACTGAAACAGAATTTGCATTTTGAACAAATCCCCAGGTCAGGTACACATACAAAAGCTTAAGAAGCACTGGTCTCTGTGCTTTTTCTGCCTTCTGTGTCACTGCACACCCAGGGCCATGACAATGCTTGGCATCTACTGGCTGCTCAGTAAGTATTTGTTGACTGATCATTATATGAACTGCAATTTATAGTGAACTTGCACACTACATTTTAGTTTTAAGAGCAGTGCAGTTGTGGAATTCAAGAGCTAGACGTTCTAAGGCACCACATGGCCTGCCATTCTTTCTGGTGGTATCGTCACATGAGAAGGACACCAGAGATTTCCTTCCTTAAAGCTATCTCTGCTTCCTCCTAAAACCATGCTAAAATAATAAGTGAAGTAATATACAAAGGATAAAGAAAACAGGAGGGGAAAAGACAGCATACAACAGATGTCTCCAAATATTTGGGGGCTGAAAAGTGGGTGCATGAGTGATAACCGGCTTAGTAGAATGGAAAAATAGGAAACCTAAGTTCCTGCAGAGAGGACACTCTGAAGTGGGTATCGCTTTGTAGCAGAGGCCCAGAGAGGCTCCAGGAAGCAGGATGAGGGTGGAGCTGGAAGACGGGGACCAGCTGCTCCCCAACCTTACCTGAGACGTTTTATGGAAACGATGGAACGCTGACACCATCCCTGCCTCCTCCAGTGCCTCCAAAACTGACAACCAGGCTTAAATACCTTAAGGAGACTAATTCTTCTCTGAAGAATCTGACCTAAGAGAGACAACCAAAGATGCTGCCCTGTGATGCAGTAAGATGATGAGGCCCCGTCAATCATCCTCAGTGAAGCCCACCAGCAGGTAAGCCCGGCCCCACGCACAGAGCTTGCAACCAACCCCTAAGAGCTTCAGTTTTAGGGAACAGGTGTTAAAGGAAAATGCTCACCATAAAATACAGAAACAAAAGCAAGTCAACCAAGGGAAATTTGGAGAGGACGGCAGATTGTATCTTCCAGAAGGAGTCACAATATTTCTGCTCCTACATGTTCTTTAAAACTTTGCTCTTTCTTCCCTTAAGGGGTAGGACTTAATGTTGTTTCCTTGAATCTGGGTAGGACTCCGACTAACAGAGGCACACTCTCCATTATGAATGCCAGTGGCCATGAGGCACGTGTGCCCTCTCTGAGCACTTGAAATGTGGCTATTGCAACTGAAGAACTGAAATGATCATTTGATTCAATTCTAAGTTGTTTAAAAAATTGAAGCAGTATATTTTACCAATGCCTGGACTATTTTGAGAGGACTACATTGAAAACTTCACATCTGAAAAAAAATTCAGCATTGAGATGGGCTTCAAATATAAAATCTAAACTGGATTGTGAAGACAGTATGAAAAAAATGTAAAATATCCCACTAATAGTTTTATAATGATTACATATTAGAATGACATTTGGATATATTAGATTAAATCAAATATTAGTAAAATTAACTTCACCAATTTCCTTTTACTTCTTTTTTTTTTCTCTTTAGAGCCACACCTACAGAATATGGGAGTTCCTACGCTAGGGGCTGAACTGGAGCTGCAGCTGCTGGCCTATGATGCCACAGCCACAGCAACACCAGATCTGAGCTGAATCTTTGACCTATGCCACAGTTTGTGGCAACACCAGATCCTTAACCCATTGAACCAGGCCAGGGATCGAATCTGCATCCTCAGGGATACTATGTCGGGTTCTTAAGCTACTGAGCCACAACAGGAACTCCTATTTTTAAGTTTTTTAATGTGACTGCTAGAAAACTTAGAATTACACTTACGCCTCATTATACCTCAATTAGACAGCACTGCAACCGAATAAAGAGGAATGACTCCACGTAACTTTTGAAGTTAGGTAATAAAATAGACGCGGCTTCCACCCAGTTCTCGCATTCTTGGGATGTGCACCCTAGAAGCCCTGAGCCACCACGTAAAAGTCCGCCACTCTGAAGCTGCTGTGCGGGAAGGAACACATGTTGGTAGAGACAGATGCCCCAGCTGCTTGAATCTTCCAGCTCAGACACCAGACATGCAAGTGCAGCCCACTGTCTGAACTCGCGCAAGCCGATGATGTGGCTTCACTCTAAGCAATCGCTACGAAGAGTCTCCCTTATACCATGACCCTGTCTTGAGGACCACGTGAGGATCTGCTCGTGTAATGCGAGAAGCATCCAGGCAGGAGCAGGCCTTGTTCAGAAACCAAGACGTGAAGGGGCAGTGGAGGCTTCCAGGGCCTTTCCACGTGGAGTACAAGAATCTGAACACAAATATCCCTTGTGCCTGCCCAGTCCAGATACCTCTGCTTACACGCAAGAGAGTGAGCCTTCAGACACTTGTAACCTAAGTGACGCTGAATGGACCAAAGATGGGCTGTACCTGCTGAGTTCTGCTCATATGAAGGTTCATCAGCAAAATAAATGTTATTATAAGCCACTAATATTGGGTAGGGGGATTTGTGATATACACTAGATAACCAGCTGGAAGGAATCATGCTGGAATTAAGAAAAACAAAACACTAAAATTACAATTCCTCTCTCCTTAGAGAGATAAATATATGTAAATAGATCGGTGATAAAATAATCCAGTTAAGGACTTTCCAACTACAGTATTAGGAAAGATGAAAGTTCACTGAAGAATTAAGGACTGTCCTTGGAACATAGACTCTGGGGCTCCTTGTGCTCTACCAATTTACTTGATTAGCAAAATGATTTCAAACATATAGATCAAACATTGACTATGGATATAAAAAAGAGCATGAATATTAGACAAGATTTCTTAGCAGCTCTCCCTGAAACTTTTCAGATCAAAATTGAATGGCCTGGAGTTCCCACTGTGGTGCATCAGGTTAAGGATCCACCATCATCTCTGCTGAGGTGCAGGGTCAATACCCAGCCTGGCACAGTGGGTTAATGATCTGGTATTGCTGCAGCTGTTGTGTAGGTCACAGCTAAGGCTCAGATTGAGTCCCGGGCCTGGGAAATTCTACAGGCCACAGGTGCAGCCAAAAAAAAAAAAAAAAAATCAAATGGCCAAAAATCCAGTCTTGTGAAATAAAGTTATCCTGATCTCAGAGACTGTTAAGCATCTCGCCTTCCAGGACCACTCCAACCTCCCTGTAAAGCAAGCAGTCAGTGTGTGCCTTATCTACCTTCTGTGTCAGTGTTCCTAAACCTGAACTGTATGCTGCAGAAGAGACCTTATCAGGTACCATTAGCTACAAACACTGCAGTGAAATGCCAAGAATTACCGCTACCGGATTCATGATTCTCCAGCTATCATACACCCACGTCCTGGGCTTCCACACTGACAGGAGATCTAACACTGAAACTCCTTCAGGAGTCTTCTGAAACAAATGGAATCACGAAAGAGACAACTTTCCCAGGAATCCCAGATCGAGCAGCAGACAGCTAGACACGGGCAGCTTTGATCCATGACTTCCTGGTCAAGACCGCAGGACACAGGGAGCCACTGACTGCCATACCCCTATTTGTCTTTCTTTCATCCTTCTTTCCATAACTATCTTTTCCCTTCTCTGTTTGTTTAAAACTTTGTTAAAAGGAGATTCCTTAAATTCCTTCCTCTAACCGTGTTATTCGGGATGCCAGAGATTAAACCTCAATAAATCAAGAGGATGAAGAAATGCTGGGCAAATTTACTGACATCCAACCTCCCTTCTCCTTAGTCTGGGAATGGAATTGTTCCTCTGGCTGATCAGAGGATGGCGCAGGATCTAGACTAATCAGCATTATTCAAGGTCTTTGACAATTCTTTTAATCCCCTGCTGTCTCCAGAGTCATTCACTGTGTTCTCTTCAGAGTCTTAAATGCTTCTAGTCAGCCACTTGTTCAAAAAAATACAAAGTCTGAAATTTATCTACAAAGGCAAAAGTCACAAGATACTTTGATAGTCACCAATGAGTCTGAGTCTGCGACGACAGGCGTTAGATCATTTGAGGGCGTGAACAAATCGGAACCTGACCAGATAAGACCTGGTCTCCCTGCTGACCAAGAGGAGGAGCTCCAAGAGGCTTTAAGTGACTAAAAATTTCTCACCATGAACCTCATGTGACGTTATGGCCTTGTGGCCCCCGGCGGCTATCATTGCCCCACTCTCAATATAACCCAAATTTCCCATCCAGTGTCTATTAAATCACAAAATCAACTCCTCTCCCCTCCTCTAACTCCTCTTTTTACTGGAGCGCTGGTCAATTTCCACACCTGCTCACTGTAGTTTTACTGTTTGACAACTTTGTGACCATTGTGCAAAAAGAATGCAAGGCGATAATGAAAAACTTAAAACCACAGTTGTGTTAGGGGAGTGAGACTATGAAGACTTGTTTCCTCTTTTCCAAATTCCCTCTAAGGTAGTTATTTTATCTCAATGGTAATTATATCTCCCAGTGAAAGTGGGCAGGGATATGCCTTACTCAGTTCCTATGAAATTCTAACCACTCCAGAAAAGACTTCCAAGAATATCTTAATGTTTTCCACAAAGTCACTCGACAGCTCTTGAATCACCTGGAATATTGGTTTCTTTAAACTTTTTCTTTACAAAAAACAAAAAACAAAAAACCTGTTTCTCCAGCAGAAACATGAGCATTTGGTTTAGAAATGACCAACATCTCAAAAAGCTTTGATTTCCTGCCACCTACTCTTCTCCAAAATGCCAAATTAATGGCATCTGATCCTAACAAAGTGAGGCATCCACAGCTAAAAATGTCTTTATAATGGGGGTAGGGAGAGAGGGGGAAAAAAAGCAGGGGTAATTTTTTCCCAATATGTTTGTCATTATTATAGGTTATATATACAGAAGGAAAGTTAATTAAGCTTTAAAAAAAATCCATCACACATCAATGGCTGCATTTTAATGAGTACAAAAAGTTGAGGTGTTTACTACCAATTAAAGTGGTTTTTAAATAAGCATTAATTAACACAGAAATTCAGAAGAAAGTTATACCTTGTCAAAGAAAGGCCAGTGCAGGCTATGCCCACTTCTGCTCCCATTCATATTCAGATAGTAATTACCACCAACCCTATATTTTCCATAATAATGAGGAGATGCTGTCATGTCTATCAAACAACAACACACACACAAAAGTGGTGGAATTAGAAATTCTCAACCTGAAGTAAACTTTTCAAATTTTCTCCTTCTGGGTTTTTTCCTCATTCATGGCAGAGTTATTCAAAACGGAGGTTGGTCTGACTTTGATGGTGAGTTTCTCTCTCTCTCCCCCTTCTGCAAGGAGCAATGTGTGAGTACTCATTGGTCAAGTGCACACCAGCAAATCAGAACAATTACCCAGTCATGATTTAAAAGGGCCCGCCTGCCGCTCTTCATTTGTTTCTTAATAATCACGTTAATTTGCATAATCCTACCCCCACTACCCCACTTCCTTCTAGAAAATTGTCCATCATAAGGTGGTAAGGACAAGAAAGACAGAGGATCTTGAAAAGCCGCAGCCTGACTAGCACACACTCTGATGGATGGTCTCATTCTTGGGTGAAAAGTAAAGGGGAGTGTGCCAGAGTTTGGGGAGGCACCTTGGAAGACGCCATGGGGGTGGCTGCAGGAAAGGGGTTCTCAGTCACCTCCAGGCAACACGTGTCAGAGTCGATCCTCAACCTTACAAGTCAGATTTTCTTACCGATGAACTTATTCTTACCAAATTCACATACAACAGGCTAATAAATCAATATATCAATGTATTAATCTCTAACGGAGGAATCCAGAAGTTCCCTTTCTAGAGCTTAGAATCCTCATGCTTCCAGTATCACTGTGCTTAGGAAGGAAGCTGAGTTATTAATGAGAAGGCTCCTTGGAGAATTCAAAATCACCACAGGAGAGCAGAATGGTGTGGGAGGGCTTTGTGCAATGGAATTTTCCCTCAATACAACAGGGAACCTCTTTCTTGTGTTCAAGACACTCCTTTGCATGCAGTGCCTCTCCCTTATACAGTCCAACGTGCTGGCTCTGGGCTCCCTGGACCCCAGTTGTCAATGAAGATTACTCCCCCATTCCACTGAGAGATATTTTGCTTTATCCAGCAAAGTTCCTCCCTTTGTGGTAATTTAATTAGTCAGATTCTCACCACACTAGACGTTCCTCACAGCCACAGTCTTTAATGATCCGAGGATAGAACACCAAACAAAAAGGTCAATTCCAGGAGTCTGCATTGGACATGTTTTAAATCAAGTTGGCTAAGTGGCTGTAGAGTTAATGCTTGAAGCTAAAGGGTGAAAGGCGCCTGTGGAAGAGATTTCATCATCTCCCAGAAAGGGGTGGCTTCTCCTCAATGTGCAAAACAGAGGCAGGATGCTTCCAAAAGTTCACACAAGGAAGTGGGAGGGAATCTACTGGTCTTCTTAAGCCTTGAATTATGCATGAACAAAGAGACAGAGATGGTTTGATCATGTGGCCTTTCGTTTGCCAGAGTGCGTTCTCAGTGTATACTTGGGAAGCTGTGGTGGCTTCCTAAGACAGGTTTAGGTAGCAAGCCAGTTGGAAGGGGCTTAGAGAACTTGTCTGGAAGCCGCATTTGCAAAGCAAACAGGCCATTTTTACCTAGACTGCATGTTTCTCGAAGCAGCCTGGGGATGCTGCTGAGCACTGAGGGAGGAAGTGAGGACTCTGCCTCTCACCGTGGGATTACTGAGCGTGGGAGCCAGGTCTAATTTATCTCTGAACCATGCAGATGCCTAAGAGGAGGAGCAATACAAGACAAGTGTTCAAAATGTTTACTAAAAGCATGAACAGGGAGTTTTTAGTTTCATGTCAAAGATGCTAAGTTCATGCCTGGGTTTGGTTCCTCTAGTTTCATGACTGGTGACTGTGCCCTTAATTTGTACCAACTAACTGATATACCTTCCCTTGTGACAACTAGTCCCCAGAAGAAGCTGATAAGGGATGAGCAAAAACTACAAAGAAAAAAAATCTTAAAAACCCTGGAATTCAGTTGGAAAGAGAAGAGGCTGAATTGACACATAAGAGAAGGAGGGACTGGAAATCACTGTGGAGTAAGAAGTCGACAGCGGCCCACGCCTCACTGACGCACCACAGAGCATAAATATCCTGTCTTTCAAGTTGCAGGCACTCTTAATCATCCCCCCCCCTTTTTTTTTTTGTCTTTTTGGCTTATCTAGGGCCGCACCCGCGGCATATGGAGGTTCCCGGGCTAGGGGTCTAACGAGCTGTAGCTGCCGGCCTACACCACAGCCACAGCAACGCGGGATCCGAGCTGCGTCTGCAACCTTCACCACAGCTCATGGCAATGCCGGATCCTTAACCCACTGAGCAAGGCCAGGGATTGAACCCGCAACCTCATGGTTCCTAGTCGGATTCGTTAACCACTGAGCCATGACGGGAACTCCCGATCATCCCTTTTAAAAATACTGCTTTTCACCGTTGACACTCACCTTTGTCTTATCTGATCCATCTGTCCAGGAATAAACAGTCTTCGAAGAACAGTTAAATACCAATGTGCTTCTTAGGGGAGAACAGTAAGAGTTTAGTGACCCCTCCCATTCCAGGAGAATGAAAATTTCCTAATGTGGCTGCCACTTTGGCCTTTGCTTTTTCTTATTTCTTTTGCTGCTGTTGCTTTTACAGGGAAATGCTCATTTGGGACACTGTTTAGACATGCAGTTAATTATACTTCTTTTTGGAAAAGTGTGTGTTTTCCCTCATCGCACAGAAATGGGTGATACGCCTCCTTGGTCAAGTCTGGCAAAATGAAATGTCTCTTTTTCTGAAATTCCTCAGTGATGTTACTTTTATCTGGCCTTATTAAAATGGAAAGAACTTCCCCTATTTGTGTCCCATTCTTCTATTTATCAGACGGGATAGATTGTGCCTTTCCACTCAATTTGGACAATGAACTGAGTTTCATTTTTATTTATGGGCTTCATAAATCCGTTTCACTTGCTGCTTTTCATGCCCCAGTTCCACGCTGTTGTGTGGGGATTTCCCACCCTGCCAGGCAATTAAACCAAAAACTCATGGAAAAGAAATTTCTTTACAAAACTCTTTTAAATCCAAAAATACACATAATCGTTCCATTTCAGGTCCAATATATTTAAGGGATGGGAACTTAGAGTCTTCATTTTGAACATCCAACTCTCCAGATTAAGTCTTTCTTTGTCACAGCCAATCTCTTGGTAGAGTTCTAAAGGTTAGTTCAAATTCCAGGATGGAAAGCACACTTAATTTTAAACATTCTGTTTGCAGAACAGGTGCCAGGCCTGTGAGAAGATACAGCAGTGGCCGTGTGGCTGATGGGCTTGAGGCACAGCAGGCGGTTCACACACCATGATCACCTGAGCTCGGAGCAGGATGAGCCCAGAAACCTGGAGCAGCAGCAGTATTTCCAGGTTCCATCCAACAAACTAAAAAAAGCAGCCAAACCCAACCGCACAGACCAACAGCATTAAAGGAAGGGTGAAGAAATGTAGTCCCCTTTCTCAGTATTTGCCAGCCTCAGAGGAAATTACTGCTATTTCTCTAAATACACAATAAAACAGCAGGCATCTGCCTGATAAGGCTGCACCCAATAGGATCCAACAACGGGTCCAATCCCACTGAAAAGAATATATGGATTGGGTTCAGGTATAGTTCAATCTTGTTACACAGAAAAGAAAGAAAAGAAATCCAATAAAACTTTATTTAAAGACCCAGTAATCTAAATCTCATATTGCTCAGACACAGGCTAAGCTAAAGTTTACTTTGATGCTTTCGCTGATTCTATATATATATAGAATATATATATACACACACACACATATATTTATACACATATATACGTGTGTGTGTGTGTGTGTGTGTGTGTGTGTGTGTATGAAGCAGAAGTGGGCAAAAAATGCTTAAATCTGGCCCTACCAGGCTGTATGCTACTTAAGACCTGGAAGCATTGCTGGATCCTCTCTGTGTCTAGTCCTCGGAAGGTACTCCATGTTTGTTGGATTAATTTAGCTGAAGTTCTTTACACATGAGGTGAGCAGCCTGCTTCAATCATGAGGGTTGACTCAGACGCTCTGGCTAACTGTGAAGATGTTCCCTTCCTCTGTGTGGAGCCTGGGAAAAGGCCAGCTAGAAAGCAAGAGTTTGTAAGTGTGTGTATGGCACGATGCTGACACGGCCGACGCAAGTGTTTTGGTCCAGCTGGCAGGTATCTCCCTGGAGTGGAGGTGGGTGGACCAGAACGTGATAAGAACATCACCACCCATTAGGATCATCCACCTCCCTCTGCAAACCGCACAACCTTCAAAGGTGCTGCCTAGTAGGGAGGAAAGAGGCCTAAAACATGAGTACACGTGTTGATTTAGCAGTTACTATTATTATGGAAAATTAATAACTGGATATTTTGATTTACATCACAATCTTCTGAACCTTTGTTAGTGTGGATCCATCCCCCTGAACCTGATGAATTATGGTGAATCAAGTTCTGGACTTGGCCACGGTGGGTTCTGGAGCCCAAACTGTGCTGGCCAGAGCAGGGGTATACCACCCTGGAGCTTCCTGCCTCAGCAGCCAGGCGGCACTCTCTTAAACCATTCCAGTCCTACAAAACACCTCAGGAAGCACTTAATTCTACCTCAGGGATACTGCATATTAAAATGAGCAAGAGAAGTATTAGCTAGAATAGCACTTTCTCTATCCCACTCGATTGCTAAATTTCAATGAAAGTAAAACCTCTTAAAGAACAAAATGGTGCTTGTAAAAATTTCTTTTTAAAATCCCTTTCCTTAATAAGACCAAACAGAGATGAGCCTGAACCAACATAGAGACTCAAGGCCAATTTCACAATGTTGTTCAGGTTGTACACTATACAAGAACAACCATCAAAGGCACCTTTCATTCAGAGACATTATTATAGAGTTTTGTATTTACCGGTCAACAGTAGTACATGCCCAAGGAAATGTCTTTTCCACTCTCTTTTTTTTTCCTTTTTTGGCTGCACCCAGGGCATATGGAAGTTCCTGGGCCAGGGATCAAATTCCAGCCACAGCTGTGACCTACACCACAGCTGTGGCAAAGCTGAATCCTTAACCCACTGTGCCACTGCAGGAACTGTTTGGCATTCCTTCCTCTAAGGCTGCCGTTTTTCAAACTGCACAAAGATACCAATACAGGCTAGTAGCAGCTCTTTAGAAACCCGCACCTGGTAAAATGACAAGGCAGCCAGCGTCCTTTTTATTTCTATTTCTATTTCTATCTTTGGTTATTTTTATATTTATGTTTGTGTACATATATTATGTGTGTATGCATGTATGTGTATATATACATATATAAAATATACTCAAGATCCTCCTCTGTGTGCCCCACCCAATCATAATCCTTTCCTTTCCCCAAAGTAACAATTATCCTGTTATAGTTATCACTTCTTTGCATTTTAAGAATCATTTTATCACCCAAATGTGATCTCTAGGAACTATTATTTAGACATGCCCTGAAAATTTTCAATGTCTTTTTCTATTATTCTAATCTATGGGTTTCTCCTCCATCACTTTCATTTCTTTATACATTATCTGTTGCAGAATTCAGGCAATGGGACATATAGTTTCCCAGTGTCTTCATGTTGCTGACTGCAGACTCATGAGGAAGTTCAACAGGTTCCTCTGTCCTCTGTATTTCCTGCAGATTACAAGCTCAGTCCACTTAAATTCTGGACCCCTCTGGACCCCTTCCCAGAGACTACAGGCGGTGTTAGCAGTGCTACAGGAGGACACGTCGGCTTGTCCTTCGTTTTGTAATCTTAGCAGCCACTGATGTTTAATGCTTGCATCCATCCATAGGGGGTTACAAAACGGCGGCAGTCCAATTCTATCATTTCTTTTTCATTCTGGAGCTGGAATCGATTTATATGGGACTCTGCCCCTCGTGTACTGTTGGATACCCAGTGATACCGTTCACATAATGATCAGTATACATGCCTGATTCTTTCCCTTTATTTCCCAGTTTTCAAGACAATGAACTACTTCTCTAAAATTCTCCAAAGGTGATCAGTTCTTTTCAATATCATTATCAAATCATTACTGAAAACCAAATTTCCCATCTTTGGCCAGCAGGAGGCTCTGTGTCCTCCTGACGTGACCCTGGAAGTCCTGGAGCGCTTCCTTGTCATATAAGATGTTCCGGCTTCATTTTGTAAACTTCCTGTCCCAGACTTTTTTCTCCAAGAAGCCCTAATTTCCTTTACAGAACAATGGCATTTCAAAACCACAGTCTGAGTGCTAGAGATGCTCTTTGTTAAATTAGACATAGTTACTAGGACTTTTCAGTGGAATAAACTAGGAAATGTTATTGATTCAAAGAAGAGAACATCTCATAAATGCATATTGACATTTTCTATTCAAATTCAGTACTACAGAGTTTTTACTTAACCACTTCTCTATAACATCAGAATCTTCTTTCTTCCATTCTGAGAATTCCAGTTCTTAAAAGTAGAGAGGATGACAGAATTAGAATGTCTCGCAGTGACTTATTTGTTTTATCCCACATTACGCAGCAACAATCTCAGAATGAAAATGCTAATATCACCACAGCTATGATTACCAAAAATATTTTAAAATTTTTGTATATGTTCTCCCTGCTTTACCCATTAAAAAAATAGATCCATTAGAGTTTCCATTGTGGTTCAGCAGGTTAAGAACCCGATATAGAGTCTGTGAGGATGTGGGTTCCATCCCTGGATTTGCTCAGTGGTTTAAGGATCCAGCATAGGTCACAGACATGGCTCGGACCCCACCTTGTCACGGCTGT
The DNA here is from genome assembly GCA_004024745.2 of Catagonus wagneri. Taxonomy (NCBI): domain Eukaryota; kingdom Metazoa; phylum Chordata; class Mammalia; order Artiodactyla; family Tayassuidae; genus Catagonus; species Catagonus wagneri. The sequence goes on from PVHT020000175.1 coordinate 22,370,309, forward strand.
GACATAGGTTGGGCAGCTGTAGCTCTGATTTGACCCCTAGCCTGGGAACTTCCATATGCTGCAGGTGTGGCTCTTAAGGGGGAAAAAAAAATCTGTTACAACTACACTATCAAAGCTTACAGTCGTTACACACTATACCCTCTTCCCCTTAGTCCTCCTTTCGTCCTAGTTCTACAGGCAACTATTTATTTAAGGCATAAGCTCTTCTGTTGGTGTCTTTCTCATCACCTCAGTCATCTACAGTAGTTCTTTAGTAGATTTCTCAGGAAGAGCTCATGGGAACAATTCTCCCTGAACACTTGCATGTTGATAATTATTTATTCCCTTTATACTTAAAAGTTAGCTTTGATGGATATAAAATCTTTGGCTCACTTCTTCCATCTTTATTTTAAGTACAGGTGACCTTGAACAATACAAGGGTTAGGGGGCTCGACCCTCCACACAACCAAAAATTCAGGTATAATTATATTTCACACTCCATATCCACAGTCACTCCCTATCCACAGTTCCACATCTACAGATTCAGCCAACTGTGCAGAGTGTAGTACTGCAATACTTACTACTGAGAAACACATATCGGTGGGCCCACACAGGTCCAACCCACGTTGTTCCAGGGTCACCTCTGTTGTTTCATTTTTTTTCCCCTTGATACACACTGTTGTTGAAAAGTGACTCAGGATAAACTCTTCTCCTTTGTAAATCATGTGCTCTTTTTCACATAGCAACTCAAAGTGTTTTTTCCTTTTCTTGCTGTTAATCATACTGTCACGTTATCAGGTATGCAGTGTGCTTTTTCTACATTTAGCTGCTTTTTTTTTAATTTTCAGGAAAGTTTTCTTGCATTAGTTTTACAGTTTATTTGCTTTGCTTTGAGTTTTTTTTTTTTTTTTGTGTATGTGTGCGTGTGATTTCTTACCAACCATATATCCAATATCCTTTGCCTACCTCAACGTTTGGCATTTTCTCTTGAACCCTTTTTATCTCTCTCTTAATTTTTTTATTTGCAAAATTTTCTGACATTCAGTTTCCACTTCCACATGTAAGGAGCTTAGAAACCACCACTCCATCCTAACAATAATTAAAATTCTTAACGGACTGAAAACCCAACAACTCTTCTTAGATCTGTAAGAGAGGGGTGAGGACACAAGGCAAACTGCTGCCCCCAGGAATGGAGAGAATAGAGGGAGGGAACAGAGGGAGTCATAGCTTAGCAGAGCAGAAATTCACAAATGCAAGACTCACAGGTGGGAACCAAGGCTGTGGTAGGAGAACCCAAACTGTAACAGACAAGGTGATAGAGGCTCAGTGTGGACAAGTCTGAGAGTTAAAAACTCCAGGAGACTCGGTAACTGGAGTCCCCTACAATATTCTGAGATTTACATCCAGAAACTCAACCGGGTTCCCACAGTAAATACCAGAGGAAAATTCCCTCATGCTTCCACGCTCCTGGCAAGGGCGAGGGAAAGGAACCATTCTGAAATACGCCAGCGCATTCTGTTCTTATAAGACCATCCCTCCGGGGAAACTAGTGAATCACAGCCTAACCTTCTGGAGTATAATCAGAGCCTAGCTGACCTGGCCAAGGAAAATACCCAACTCCAGTCTCCTTTAGCCCATCATGTAGAGAATGGAAACATACAACTCCAGTCCACTGTAGCCATCCTGGCCTACCTAAGGGAGTCGAAAAAAAACTAAGAAGCTCGTGAAGTTCATAATCAGAGGCACAGTCTTACTAAAAGGGTGAGATCGAATCACAGGTGTATAGACTGTGTTCCCTCTCCCCGTACCTCACAGCAACGTTACTTAAGGCCTATTTACAGCAGGTCTTTTTACACAGTACATCACGTCTGGCTGGCAGGAAAAATTGCAAGGCGTACCAAAAGGCAAAAGCATCATTTGAAAACACAGAGCAAGCAACAGAATAGAGATGTTGGCGTTATTATATTGGGAATTTAAAACAAGCATGGTTAATAAGGTAAGGACTCTAATGGGTAAAGTAGACAACATGCAAGAATAGCTGGACAATGCATGCAGAGAGACAGAAATCCTAAGAAAGATCCAAAAAGAAATGTAGAGATTAAAAAAAAAAACACTGTTAAAAAAAATGAAGAATATCTTTAATGGGCTTATTAGTAGATTGGACATAACAGGTAATGGAACAGGTAATGTTCCAGAAAGCGAAGAAAGAATGGAAGAGAAGGAATATTTGAAAGAAGTATAACAGAATTTCTTCCAAGTTAGGGTTAGGTATCAAACCACAGATTTGGGAAGCTACACCTAGGCCTACATATTAAACTACAGAAAATCAAAGATAAAGAAAAATTCTGGAAAAAAAAAAGCCTGAGGGGAAAAATACTTCATCTCTAGAGATACAAAGATAAGACTCACCTCTGACTCCTCCTTAGAAACTATGCAAGAAAGAAGAGAGCTGGAGTTCCCATTATGGTGCCATACAAATGAATCTGACTAGGAACCATGAGGTTGCCGGTTCAATCCCTGGCCTCACTCAGCGGGTTAAGGATCCAGCATTGCCATGAGCTGTGGTGTAAGTCTCAGACATGGCTTGGACCTGGCATTGCTCTGGCTGTGGCATAGGCCAGCAGTTGTAGCTTCCACTCTACCCCTAGCCTGGGATCTTCCACATCCGCAGGTGCAGCCCTAAAAAGAAAAAAAGAAGAAAAAGACCTGCTGTATAGCACAAGGACCTATACTCAATATTTTTTTTTTGTCTTTTTAGGGCCGTATCTGTGCATATGGAAGTTCCCAGGCTAGGGTTAAATCAGAGTTGTAGCCACCGGCCTACACCACAGCCACAGCAACACTGGATCCTTAACCCACTGAGCGAGGCCAGGGATCAAACCCACGTCCTTGTGGATACTAGTCCCTGAGCCATGATGGGAACTCCTATACTCAATGTTTTGTAATAACCTATAAGGGAAAACAATCTGAAAAAGAATATTTGTGTGTATATGTGTGTGTGGGGTGGGAGCATGTAACCTGAAACTAACGCGACATCGCAAATCAATTATACTTCGATTAAAAAAGAGAGAGATGAAAGCAAATAAAGTACTCCTTGTTTAAAAAAAAAAAACAACCTATAGCTAACATAATACTTAATGGTAAGAAGTTCAAAGATTTTACACTAAGATCAGGTACAAGAAAAAGATGCGTCCTCTTACCACTCCTTTTTAACATCATACTGAAAATTCTAAGCTAACGCAATAACATAAGGAAAGGAAACAATAGGTATGCAGATTGCAAAGAAGAAATAAAACTGTGTCTGCTCACAGCATTGGCTATGGAGAAAATCTGAAAGAATTAACCAAAAAAAAAAAAAAGCACTCTTGGAACTAACAGATAATTAGAGGAAGGCTTCAAGATACAGTTTCCTCTACACCGAGTAGGTAAAGTTTTAAGTGAAAGAATAAACAATACCATTTACATTAACACCCCCCCATAAGATACTTTGGTATAAATTGAAGAAAAAGAAAGACAAGATCTTGTATGAGGGAAACTATGAAATTCTGATGAACAAAGTCAAAGAACTAAATGGAGAGGTAATTTATGCTCATGGATAGGAAGAAGAAATATCGTCAAGATGTCAGTTCTTGGGAGTTCCTGCTGTGGCACAGTGGGTTAATGATCCGGCTTGTCTCTGTGGTGTTGCCAGTTCAATCCTGGCAGCCCAGCATGGTGGGTTAAGGATCTGCTGTTGCTGCAGCTGTGGCATAGGCTGCAGTTGCAGCTCTGATTCCATCCTTGGCCCAGGAACCTCCATGTGCCACAGGTGCACCTGAAAAAGGAAAAAAAAATGTCAGTTCTTCCTACTTTGATTTATAGGCTCAATGCAATCACAATCAGAATCTTAGCAAGTTACTTTGTGGATATCAACAACTGAATCTAAAATTTATTTGGAAAGGCACAAGGCCCCAAATAGCCAAGAGAATACTGAAGAAGGACAAAGTTAAACAACTGACATTACCCAATTTAATGACTTACTATAAAGCTACACTAATCAAGACAGTGTGGTGTTAGTGAAAGAAATGAGCAAATAGATTATTGAACAGAGTAGAGACCCCAGAATCAAAACGACATAAATACAGTCAACTGATTTTTGACAAAGAAACTAAAATAATACCATGGAGTCTTTTCAACAAATGGTGCTGAAACTGAACATGAAAAAAAAAAATGAATCTAGACATAGACCTTACACCCTTCATCAAAATTAACTCTAAATGGGAGTTCCCTTCGTGGCTCAGCGGTTAACTAATCCGACTAGGAACCATGAGGTTGCGGGTTCGATCCCTGGCCTTGCTCATGGGTTAAGGATCTGGCGTTGCCATGAGCTGTGGTGTAGGTTGCAGACGCAGCTCGGATCCCACGTTGCTGTTGCTGTGGCAAAGGCCAGCGGCTACAGCTCCTGTTAGACCCCTAGCCTGGGAACCTCCATATGCCGCGGGTGTGGCTCTACATAAAGGCAAAAAGACAAAAAAAAAAAAAATTAACTCAAAATGGCTAACTGGCCTAAATGTAAAGCAAAGAACTATATAATTCCTAGAAGATAACACAGAATAAAAATCTAGATGGACTTAGGTATGAAAATGACTTTTTATTTATTTTTTCTTATTATAGCCACACCTGTGGCATATGGAAGTTCTCGAGCCAGGGGCTGAATCAGAGCTGCAGCTGCCAGCCTATGCCACAGCCACAGCAACACCAGACCCGAGCCGCATCTGTGACCTACACCTACACTGCAGCGTGCAGCAATGCCAGATCCTTAACCCACTGAGCAAGGCCAGGAATTGAACCCACATCCTCACAGACAACATGTCAGGTTCTTAACCTGCTGAGCCACAACAGGAACTCTCAAAGAACTCCCAAACTCTACAGTAAAAAAAGAATAACCCAAGTTAAAAAATGGGCCAAAAACCTTAACAGGCACCTCACCAAAGAAGATACACAGATGGTAAATAAGCACATGAAAAGATGCTCCTCGTCATACGTCATCCGGGAAGTGCAAATTAAAACAACGAGATACCTCCACACAACTATTAGAAGGGCCAGAATCTGGAACTCTGACAACACCAAATACCGATGAGGATGTGGAGCAATCAGAACTCTCATTCCCTGAGGGTGGGGACGCAAAATGGCACAGCCACTGTGGAAAACCATTTGACAATTTCTTACCAAACTAAACTACTTTTACCATACAATTCAGCAATCGTGCTCCTTAGTATTTATTCCAGTGAACCAAAAACTTAGGTCCACATAAAAACCTACACATGGATATTGTAGCAACTTTATTCATGATGGCGCAACCATCTTGGAAGTCACCAAGATGTCCTTAAGCAGATGAGTGGATAAGGAAACTGTGGTATATCCAGACAATGGAAAAGTATTCAGCATTAAAAAGAAACGAGCTATCCAACCATGAAGACATGGAGGAGTCCTAAAGGCACATTTCTAAGTGAAAGATGCCAACCTGAAAGGCTGCATAAGGTATGATTCCATCTAAGACATCCTAAAAAGAACAAAATGAAGACAGTAAAATGTTTAGTGGCTGCCAGGTGTCAGGGATGGGAGGAGCTGGGGAGGGATAAACAGGCAGTGGAACAGAGTATTTGGAGGGGGTGGAGGGTGTGGTGGGGTGGGCAGTGAAACTACTCTATACTATAATGATGGCTACACATCATTTATAGATTAGTTCAAACCCATAGAAAGTTTGACACCAAGAATGAACCATAACATGAACCTGGACTTGGGGTGATAACGATGTGTCAAAGTAGGCTCATCAATTGTAACGAACGCACCAACTTTGGTGGGGTATGCTGACAGCAGGGCAGGGAGGGTGGCTATGTATGTGCAAGGGCAAAGGGAATTTGAGAAATCTCTAAATTCCTCTCAATTTTGCTGTGAACCTGAAAGTATGCAAAAAAGTCTTACATTACAAAATTTTGAGATTTTTCTTTTTCACTTTATATTTCACTTAAGGCATTATCTATTGTGTTTATTCCCTCTTTTGGTCTTCCTAGTTTTAGTCTTCATTTCTGAAATAACTTTTGTCTTTTAAGTCATTCCCGAGTTGTCGTCACATTCCTGAGTTTTCTAATTAAGGTTTATGCTGTTCTTTCATGTCTTACACAATTTTCTTAATGTTTTTTCAGTTCATTTTGAGATTGTAAATTAATCTTGATCTGTTTTGTGAGACCATCTTTCTGGAATGCTTTCATTATCTGTAAGGATATTTTTCTATGCCTAATTCTCTTTTCTTCTTATAGTAACTTTGTATAGGATTTGATTCTTTTCTGTTGTATCTTTTTGTGTGAAATCACCTACCTAAACTATGAGAAAGAAGCCGGTTAAATTTTAAAAGCCTCCAGCTTTACAAAGCTCCCTCTTCTGTTGTTTTTGTGAAACGTTAAAAAAGAAAAAAGTATGCCATCTTGCTTTTTGAGATTTCCTGGCTGCTCTTCCCTTCCTTTGAATTGGACTTTTCTCTTGTCCCTGCTCAGCTTTGATTCCAATCCCAGCAATTTCTCTACGGTGTAGGGCCCTGCACTAGAAGACAGTTCTGGCAGGTCAATTTTGAGAGTTCAAGGAGCTGCCCCTTTAATCCCTTGTACTGCAAGCTCTTTGTTGGAGCAGGCAAAACGCCGTCACCTTCAGCTGCTCTTCTCAGTTTGGCCCACTGAGTTTCCTGGTGGGTAAGCAGTTGGCTGGCTAGGATCCTCCTGTTCTCAGGTCCAGTTCAAAGCTATGCTTTTGCTTCCTTTTGTTTCCCACAGATGCACTTATCATGCAGGTCTTGCAGTTCTTGGGTGTTTTGCCTCCAACTGCTTGCATTTTGAGATTCCTGGTATCTTGTTACCTAGTCTTGTTGTAAATGTCATCCATGAATTTTTTATTTTGTTTTGTCTAATTGCCCTGTACATTTTCACATGGGGTTATATGAGTAGGATGCTATTGCCTTCATCAACCACCAGCTTCCCAGGACTATCACCATCTTTTCATTCAAGCTAATTTTTTGCTTTTTACTTCCTCCTGATTCCTTTCTCTAGCTGTCACAGGAAGAACCTGGCCTCAGTTTGTAGAGTCTCTGTATTAGTGTGTGTGTGTGTGTGTGTGTGTGTGTGTGTATGTAGGCTGCTAAATGGGGGCAGAACTGCAAAAAGTTAAGACACAGTTCTTGCCCTTAGGAGTTTATAACCTAAGAATCCAACACACATCCGCTTAGTGAAGCAGAAGGACAGCCACCCAGTTTTCAATCACAGACCAGCCGTCTTGGGACTTTAGTTCCTACCTTTGTACAACACACAGCGTATCACTGGCCTGTCCAGCTGTGAAGGTGGTGGGCAAGAAACGAAATAGTGGAAGTGGATGTAAGCTGGTCACCAGCGGCCTGTGTCCTGCGAGGGGGTGGGGAGATGTCCTGTTTTTCATCCTGGTCTCTGCCCTTCAATGCCTCGGCCAGTGCTTGACACATTCTGAGTACTCAGTGTCTGCACCTTGAAAAAAGTTCTAACAGCCCCATTTCATGATCATTACTTTTAAAAGCTCCTTGGCCTCATCAATATGACAAGAGTTAATCAGCCCACGTTTCGGGCTGGAGAGGCTAGCCTCAAAAAAGACCCTCCAAATCGAAGACATGGCCTTCACTCCAAAAGTCAACCGTCAGAAGACAGGGAAGAGCTGAGTTTTCAAAATGCATTTTTTATTATTCAGCCTTTAGCAGAAATGTCACCTTTCTAAAGCAAGCTGTTATCATGTGCTTGCCATGCCAAACAGGCGCCTCTGAGGAGCAGGATTTTATCTCAACATTTTTAGTGATTTGTGTTTCTTTTTCAAGGAGCTCCATGCCTTAAGGCGCCTGAAACACTAACAGCACAAGAAGGTAAGGTTACAGGAGCAGCAGACTCCAACAACATGAAACAGGGATTTCTGCAAAACGGGGCCAGGATCGGCATCAAAGCTCTAGTCTGCAGTCACCCTGCCCCATAATTCATGTCCTCTCAGTGCAGCTCATTGTTTTCTGGTGGGCTCCTTGGCTGAGACCATACTCTCAAAGAAACTCCGTTTTGTGACAGGGCCCCCATTAGCGGGCTCGGCCACATGACAGACCTCGAAGCAGCCAGCACAACTGCCGGCAACGCTTGCCAATAAGCCAGATGCTGCCACATATTGGCATCTGGGTCCTGGAATAGCAACCATGTTCTCAGTCTGGCTAGGGATTCTGACCCCAGCTAGGGAAGGAGACAAAGGAAGGAAAGAGGGAGCCGGAGCAAGGGGAGGGAGGGCAGACTGCAAGCGTCTCTTGGTGATTTCCCTACCATGGATTTAGAGCCTCCACAACAAAAGGCTCGTTGGAAAGCTGGGACCAGGGCTGCAAAGGGCGGGAGAGCTGGAGATGTGGCGCGCTGAGCCCAGGCCACTCTTCTGGCACCTGGGGAGCGGGGGTGGTCGATTCAAAAGCAGGCAGCTGCGGCAGGCAGCAAGGCTCCCCTCAGCTCCCTCACACCACGAGAGCCCGCAGTGGAGACGAGCCACTGGGCAGAGCTTAAATCTGCGGCAGAGGGTCAGAGAGCGGCAAGGATGGCTGTTGCTTTCTGCTTTCTGGGTGCCAAGATTTACTGGCTTTTACCAGAAAGGCCAAAGAAATGGCAAGGCGAGATCCAGTCTGGCAATCGCGAGGGGATCCTTACAGTGGAGAAAGGTGTGATCGGGGTGTTTTCATCCTAGGAACAGGGTGCAGGCTTCAAAGCCCTGAAGTGGCTTTTGATGCTAAGGAAATACCAGCCTGAGTGAAGCTTCAGGTCCTGCTGGAGTCACACTGGGTGGAGGTGAGGCCCAGAGGGGTGGGTTGAATGGAGGCAAGTTTAGGGTTTGAAGTGAAACGTGAGAGAATAAAAAGCAGGCAGCAGTTCTTTCTCAAAACACCAAATTCTACCCAGGACCCCCTTAACCCATATCATGCTCGTTGAGTTGCTCAGGGCCTTACACTTGAAAGACCGCTTATAGGAGCAAGTGAAAGAGAGACCGACCGACATGGTGGAAAGAGTCCCAGCCTCTGCAGTCAGCAGACTGGGGGAAGATGTCCCAAAAGACATCTAACAGCAGGAGGGATGATTCTCTTAGGGGCACACCGGCTTAATTTGTTTACCAGATACCATATTCCCTAACCAGAATCGCGTGGGTGCGCCTCTGGCCATAGCGAGTCGGGAGAAAGGGAGTTACTGGGAACCTCTGTCTACCATTAAAAAAAAAAAAATTGTGCAAAACATGTCCTATCCATGGTGGGTTAAGCAATAGTGTCGTTTTTTTCAAAAGAAGCACATTACTATTGAGGCTGAGCCCAGCCTAGGAAGAGCACAGAGACAGATGGAGCAACTGCCGACACTGAAATCCTGCCTACTGAAAACACAAACTTATCTTAGCATCTTGAAGAGGCTCATGAGAGGTCAATACATATTTGGTGAAAATATACTATATTAACCATCTCATCCAATAACCTTTGTGCCCTACGAAAAGAGAGCCTTCATTTAAAGTGAAAAATAGGAAAACAGTGGGTCACACCCATTCCCCTCACCCCCCCCACACACACCCAGCCTTCAGGGAACAGCTAATACATTTCATTTGATTCCCCCTGTCAAGCGTGGTGCCCACTTTCCAAAGCAAAACCAAGTCTCCTGAGACAGCAACCCAGCTGAGCTCCTCAGTTCTAAAGAGAATACTAAGCAGCTCTTCATTCAATGAGAACATTCTGGTGTCTTTCTCAAACTTGTTTTAGATTCTTTACATTCCGATTTTGAACAATGCAGGGACTGAATGCTAAATTTCCATTGTGGTTCTGCTTAGGAATGAGCAAATGCCCAACAATATTCAACAAGTAATCAAAAGAATTGTAATTGTAATATTTATGCTATTTCCAAATGGAAGAGTTATTTGAATCTAGGTAACTGTGACAGAAGTTGCTGCGTCTCTTTGGGGGAATACAATCCATCCCCATCATGTGCTCCTTGTCCCACCTCCTCTGATGTTTCCTTTAGCCAAATAGCTATCTAGCCCCCTTGCCTTCTTCCCTCCTTCTTGTGGTCCCCATTATCTATCTCCTCCTGTCCTCCGTTCTCATTGGTGCAAAAGCTCCCTGGGAGAGCCTCCTGGGAAATATGCTAAGTGTTGGGAAATGTCTTCAAACTCAAAACACATACCAAGGGGAGGATGCTTATGTTCATCCAAGGCAGAGGCATTACACTGATGTTGAACTAAGCCAGCTTCTCAAACTTGATCATGCATCAGAATCACTTGGAAGGGCTTGCTAAAACAGATTGCCGGGCTAGCCCCCAGAGCTCTGATTCAGTAGATTCGGGATAGGGTTCAAGACTATGCATTTCTAACAAGTTCCAGGTGCTGCTAACGCTGGTCTGGGGGCCCACCCCTTTTTCTCATTTCTCAGAAACTTTTTCATTTGGGAATAATTTCAAACTTAAGAGTCTCCAGAAGAGTAAAAATCACCTGTTCCCTTGACCCAGACTGGGATCATTTTTTGAGGACCACTGTCAGCAGTCTGGTACAAAGAGAGCAATCATCCCGCAGCAGGTGGCGCCTTCGAAGAGCAAGACCACCAGCCAAAGAAAAAGCAAACCAACTATTTATTGAAACGGTGGGCAGAAGTGTCACCAAATGATGAGAGTGAGTGAGATGGGACCCAGGGGTTTTCGGCTCAGAACAGTAAAGCGCCTCATCAAGCAGTGGGGGGAAGTGCAGAAACTCTCCCGATTTGTCCCTCTGGTGATTCCTTGGGGGTGATTTTACAAACGACAAATCTCTATCTCCTAGTATAAGCTGGCTTTGAGAAAAAAAGGAAAGCAATTATTTGATAGGGAAACATGACACTTGAGAGACACAGACGAGAGGATGGCTGTGCCATCCCTTTTTTGTATTCTACCGCCTGAACTCAGGACTTTATCTCTAGCCTGAATTTCTGCAGTAACTCCTAGCTGATCTCTCTGCCTCTTATCGCTCTCTCTCCAATTTATTCTCCATTCTAACCCTAAAGTTATCTTGTTAACAGCAGGCTGCAATAATGCCATCTCTCTAAAGTCCCCTACAACTTGGAGAACAAAGTCCAAATGTCTCCATATGGCATTTAATCGGGTCTCAACCTACCTTTCAAATTCATGTGCCTACACACCAGCCCAAACAGAATATGCACAGCTTTACATTTTTCCAGCCCCATGCCTTTGTACACAACTGTTTTTTGTTCCCATGGAAGCTTTCCTTTTCCCCAAACAAAACCTTGGGGGGGAGGAAAGTCCTGATGTTTAAAAATACTATTCAAAGGTCAAGGTTCTGTTCCAATACAGGAAGCCTTCCTGCAGTTCCTCAGAGCTCTCCTTTGTGTATTCATCATACTCTATTTGTACCTTGTAACACAACATTCTGTCCTACTTGTTATTTATGCTCTCTTTCCCCTGAATTTTTTAAGGTCCTTGAGGACAAGCCCCATGTTTTTTGTTCAGTGGCCAGAGACGCCCATGGGGGAAGGGGATAGATGAAGAGGAAATGGAGAAAAGAAGGAGAGAGAAGAGTAGGGGAGCATAGTGAGGGGACATGTTCAGTCCCCTCCCCTCACAGTTCTCTTCAGCATTCAGAATGTTTTTGCTAAAGACAGGGCCTTCAAATTTCTAACACAGTTTCCTTCCAGAAGCACCCAAGACTGAATAGTTGCAAAGATTTTTGGTTTTGCCAACACTATCCCTCCTTGTCTTCTTATTTTCTATTTCACCACTGAGTTATTATTATTATTTTTTCTTTTTAGGGCTGTACCCAAGGCATATGGAAGTTCCCATGTTAGGGTTCAAAGCAGAGCTACAGCTGCTGGCCCAGGCCACAGCCACAGTCACGTAGGGTCAGAGCCACATCTGTGACCTACAGCACAGCTCATGGCAATGCCGGATCCCCGACCCACTGAGCAGGGCCAGGGACTGAACTCATGTCCTCATGGATACTAGCTGGGTTCATTATCGCTGAGCCACAAGGGAAATGCCAACTACTGTGTCAATTTTATATCTATCTCCCATGGATAAGGGCAACAGCACACTGCAGTCATTATTTTGGCCCTGAAAACAGGCTCAAATCCCTCTACGTTTGTCAAATACCATTTGACATCTGTCTCTCTGAGTGGGGCTGGTCAAACTCCTGCCTTGTGGATTAGCTTTAGGAGGAATTTGATCAGCATTCCCAGAGGACTTACCTTTTTGATATGTTTTGAGATTTACAAAAGCAGGCTGCCAGCATCCGTAAGTACGACTAAAAGCCGGTTCACGTGCCATCCTTCCTTTCCACATCCAGTACGAGGTTCTCCTGCCCAAGGAAATCAGAGCAAGTCCTTGCAGATACTCATGGCCTTCTTCTTTACTGCCAGCCACACCAGCTGTCTTCTGCAAGAAAGCAGAGCTAGAACTGACTCTGGATAAGCATGATACTTAACCCTTTCCAAATAGTTCACCACTTCTTTTCCTGAGATGGGAGGAACAGTTCCAGTTTCTGTCTAACTCTTGCTGGGGGAAGAACAAAGAATAGCACTTTCAGTCTAGCTCAACAAAGCATGCAATTGCTCCAGATACCTGGGCTAACATGCCTGACTTGACTTCAGGGAAGTTAACACTCAAGTTGCTTTCTTTCCCTCTCCACAGATTTTCTCTGCCGCCATTTCTTCCCTGAATCAAGAGAAGGAGCCACGTGATAGGGACTAAAAACTGCAAAACTATGCCATCTGACTATGTGTCATCACAACTGTAAATCTTCTTAAACAGGGAAGCTTGTTCTCTGTTTTCCTACGCACTGCCCTTGAAAGACTGAGGCCAAGCCACAAAAACCTGTGGCACTCTGCCTCCCATTTCCCTACTGCTACTGTTTACAAGGTTACTGGGAAATAGCTGGCTTCACAGCTTTTGCCATTTAGTAACCCTTCCACATGAGGACTTAATATGAAATCCTTAAAATGAGCTGAGTAGACATCAAATACTCAAAAGTCTAAATTACCTAGACTAGTAGAGATTAATGTTTTGCATTAAACAGGAACAGAAAGTATCGATTTTGCACTCTAGTTATGCCTGCCCAAGAAGTGAGTCAGATAAACACATAGCGTACGGCAGACGAGAGCAAGAGGAGTAGGAATTTTTGGGGAACTCACCACGGTTGCTGAGGTCTGAGAAGTGAGCACATGCAGGTGCATCCTAACCTCCTTTCACCTCTACATGATTCTACCTGAACCTTCGACTCTCCTTTTCCAGTGCAGAGCTGACTGAGAAATATCCTTTTAGTATTTCCTTCTGTTCATCATTTTTATAGCCACAAAACCACTAAGGGCCATGCTACTGAGCGAATATATGGCAGCAACCCAAGTATCTGGAATTAATAAAGAAAATTATAAGAAACAGTTAGGTACCAATTTAAGATTCACATTAACCTTGAATTTCTACAATGTTGGTTTATTGTGTTAGTTCTAAAAATGAGAAAGTCCATCATATGCTGGTGAAGCTTAGAACTCAACTGTACCTTTCGCTCTACAGGTGAAGGAACAGGTCTAAGAATATTGTTTTTTGATTAAAGTTAAAAGAAAAGGATAGTAGGTCACAAAGACAGGACCAGGACACTTCTCTAAGACTTTCTATGATATTCCACAGTTCCCAAAGAAAGAATTTGAAATACCAGGCTTCATTATCCAGAGCATTTAGATATACCAGAGGTTAAACCAACTGCTTTAAGAAGGAAAATGAGCCATCTTACGCTTTGGCCTTTGCCATAAAGTAATCCCTAAGTGAGTCCAATAAAGATGCTAGGAAGGGGAGTTCCCATCATGGCTCAGTGCAAACTAATCTGACTAGCTTCCACGAGGATGCAGGTTCAATCCCTGGCCTCGCTCAGTGGGTTAAGGATCCGGGGCTGCTGTAAGCTGTGGTGTAGGTTGCAGATACAACTTGGATCTGGCATTGCTGTGGCTGTGGTGTAGGCTGGCAGCTGTAGCTCTGATTCGACCCCTAGCCAGGGAACCTCCATATGCCGCAGGTGTGCCCCACCCCAAAAAAAAGAGGCTAGAAAGGGCAAAGAGCCTTCCTGTGCTATAGTTAGATTCCTTTCTATTTGGTCATAAGTTATGAACAAGTAAATTCAACTAAAGCACACCACGTGTGGGGTCCTGATACAGCGCTATCTATGGTCACAGTTTAAGTGTGTTTTGTAGATTTTACATTCTTCATTACATGCATTATCTGAAAGCAAAACTCAGTCTTGGTTCACAATGACTCTGAAATGAGATAGGGTAGGGAAAGCCTGAGGGTCAAAACACAATAGGAATTACAGCTATTCAAAAATGTTTAAAAGGCAGGTTTACATGTTAACAAGAGTTCAGTAATTACAACAAATAAGTTGAAAAGATCTATGTCTCAAAAAGCATTAACTCATATGACAGTTAAAATAAACTGCTAAAATCATGGCATTCTTTTTCACTCTGAGGCTGCTCAACTTACCTTTCTGTGAAACAGAAATGGTAGACTTTCATATCATGTCTTAAGATAAAGGGCATTATGCCAAGTTACTGGCAACCTGCTGGAAAAGCTCTCTTACAAAGAACATAGTAAAATAATAGTCAATGATATTGGTAACTTCATATAAAAATATAAGATCAAATGAGAGCAAGGACTCAACCAGACATTTTTACATTAATGTTCTTAAGGACACTGTTCACAGTAGCCAAAAGGTAGAAATGCCTAAATGTCCATTGATAGAGGAATGGCCAAACACATGCAATGGAATATTATGCAGCCTTAAAAAGGAATGAAATTCTGGTATATGCTATAGCATGGATGAACCTTAAAAACGTTATGCTAAGTAAAATAAACCAGACATAAAAGAACAGATAATATATGATTCCAGTTAGTTGAAAGATCTAGAAAAGTGAAATTCACAGAAAGTAGAATAGTGGTTACAAGGGGCTGAGGGGAGGAGTAGCGGGAAGTTATTATTTAATGGGTAAAGAGTTTTAGTTTGGAATGATTAAAAAGTTCTAAAATGGCTGAATAAAAATGTGAATGTACTTAATACCAGTGAATGATATACTTAAAAGTGTTTAAAATGATAAATTTTATGTTCTGTAAATTTTTTTGCGATTAAAAAATCAAGTGAGAAATACAGGGTAGTAAGTTCTATGATTTTGATTTTTCTAATACACATCATCAAGTTAAAAACAGACCTGGGTCCATCACCCCAAGGCCATTTGTCCTGTGTGTTTATTGCCAAGATAATTCACGTACACCATGATTATGAACGATGTATTGACATTAAGCACAAGTTCCAAACATCCAGAGATAAAGAGCAAGAGAAACTAAAGCGATGGAATTGTGTCAACACACTAACACAGCAACCATCTGTTAACACTGTCCTTTGAATCCAAGGGACCAAAATCATGTGGTAGGGCTGGGAGCTTCACCTTAGCTGTGAAGGCCTACTTTCATGTCATAGGGCACTTCTGGAAGGAAGCTCTGTAATGGCCTGCTCTAACTACTTGCAGATTTCCTACTGGTCCTGCACAGGAAGTCATTCCTGTGTCTCACCTGCATGAGTTCCTGTTATGAGGCCAGGGGGCTGGTGAGTTGAAATCCAGTTCCAGGGAGTGATGTCATCTTGATTGAGCTATGATCCTGGTGACCTACTCCCCATCCTGGTGTTGTTGCAGCCCTTCAGCTGGGGTTCAGGTTATAAGGGGACCAAAAAGGAAAATGAGGGAGTAGGATAATAGAAAAAGGAAAAATGCTTGCACATTTCCTTTGTTTCGCTAAAGCATTTTCTGCTTCCATTTAATCTGATGGGCGGACCTGGCTGATAGCAGCTGGAAGCTGTACAGATGCTCTTGGAGTAGGGACAGGCTCTCACACAGATCTCACAAATACAAAGAATTAAAACAGGCTGAAAACTTTCATTATGTCGGTGGCTCCTAACTTGGAAATTGTGACTTTCTTCTTTGGATGAAGTTTAAAAAACAGACAGTAACTTTAAAAATATGTAAATCATTGTAAACAATGCATGACTACAGGAGCTACCTTAGCAATATAAAGAAATAACAAATACAAATGTCTGGAGATGTGTAAATGCTCATATTCTTTCCACACAATGTCAAGTAGATTAGGAGGTCAAATCTGGAAATCCTGTCTAGTAAGTAATAAAATAGGATTGCCGTTCAATCCCGTTTAGATGAGATTCTTTGGTTCTTAGGATAATAAGCCAAAAAACTAAAATGAAGTCAAACATAAGAAGTAGAAATTGCTAACATTCCAAAATGAAAGGAAGACAGGCCTTTGAAGAAAAGGAAAATCTTAGGCAATTAAATGAAAGAGAGATTTAAATGTTTACCATGTTTATTTTACATCATGATTCTGTAGTTCTTATTAAGTTGATACAATTGGGGGAAATAAATACTCCCTTCCCTTTTGGTTGCATATGTATTAGCAGGGGTAGGAAGAACAGAATATGAGAGAATGAGCAAAGGGTGGAGCAAGTGGAAAGAGAAGTTGAGGAGAGGGACTGAGTGAGTGTTATATGAACCCTTCTGTTAGCAGTACCAACCAGCAAAGTACAAATTGACAGCATGAATGTTTTCTTCTCACATGGACTTCTGTAAGAATGAATATGGGGCCACATTTGACATATATAGATTAATTATATAGCATTGTGGTTCAGCTTTCCTATCAGACATGATGTGTATATTCTCTTTTTCCACACTTTTTAAGCTCCACGGATGACATTATTCATGAAGCACTTTTAGTATATTATTCAGCAAATATTAATTTGACCATATTAAGCCAATCTTGGTTAGCAGATAGCACTGTCAGCTGCCATGTAAAGGTCCTCCTTTCAAGTGACACTTCATTCCACACTTGGAGCTTCATATCAGAGGAAGTTCTTGAAGGGCTTTCCTCTTTCAGTTGCATTTACAACTCATCTGCAACACTAAATGCAGGTAAAATAAAGATCACACCTTGGTTAAATGTTTGTACATAACAGCCCCTTGCAAATGTAGCCAATATCTTGTTCATTCAGTAACTGCAAAGGAATTGTTCTCTTTCAGCCTTTTCCTTCCCCCATTTCCTCTAAAGATCTTCATCCCAATGCTTTGGGGCTCCATAAGGGACCACAAGGCAGAGCTGCCTCCATGCTGGAGATGCCTGTCACAGAGGAGATCAGCATGTGTGCAAGAACCCTGCATGATGTTCATCTCATCAGTTCTGCCCAATCCACTGGGGTAAAAAATGGATGAGATTTGATATCTTCAACACCAGCAACTCCAGCACCAAGACGCTCCACAGGGTTGAACTGTAAGAGCTTAAAAAAAAAAGGGTTTAGTGAGTAATGGGAATCCAACTAAAGAATTAAAGCAAAATAAAAATATATGAAAGGAAAGAACTTTTAAATTCAATTCCAGTAATAAATGGACTTAAGAGCCAACTATACATTTCCTTGAAAGGGAAGTAGGTCTACAATACCACCCTAGCTGTGGGGTGGTGGGGAATATATCTGGGTTTATGACACTTGCACTGATTTAACATATGACCTTGAGTAACTCATTTTGTTTCTCATCCTCATACAGTACAACAGGGAAGTTACACCTTTCGATTCCCTACTCCAAAAGTACAATCATGACCTGAATCAAATACTGCACCAAATTCTGAGAGATACAGTTACTCTTTTCATGATTTGAAAGTTTGATGGGCATAATAAGTTTTTCAATCTCCAGTGCATTACATATGCCCTGGACTAAATTTCACCGAAGGTTGGAAAAAGCCAATTCATATTCCAAAATTGCTTTCTTTGAAATAGTCAAATAGCATGGAATAACCTGATCTGATGAGAAATGTTTTTTGATTTCTTCACTAATAGAAATCAAGAATAAAATAAGTTCATTATGTAATATGTAACAGGACTGTCACGTGTGGGAAAATAAAAGCAGCCATATACAAGTACAGACGACCCCCGGTGTGCTAAAAGAATTTAACTTCTAGGACACTTATGCATCCTCAAATTATTGTTTTAACAGCTTGACTGAGGGATAATTCATATGACATAAAATTTATCTATTGTAAGTATACAGCGTAATGATTCTTAGTAAATTTAAAGAATGGTGCAACTATCACCACAATCCAGTTTTAGAACTCTGACCACCCTAAAAAGTTTCCTCATGCTGTTTGCAGTTAATCCACATTTCCACCCCTAGGCCTCGGCAACCACTCATTTGCTTTGTCTCTGTAAACTTGCTCTTTTGGGATAGTTCATGTAAATGAAATCATAACATACATTGTCTTTTGCAGCTGCCTTCTTTCACTTAGCATAATGTTTTTGAGATTCATTTGTATTGTAGCAGGTATCAACAGGTATCCCTTTTATTTTGGAATAGCATTCCACTACTGAGATATAATCCACCAGTTAATGGACATACGGACTTTCCAGTCTGTTGCTATAATGAATACTGCTATTAACATTCACATACATAGCAAACACGTGTTTTCCTTTCTCTTAAGGACATTCCTAGGAGTGGGATAGTTGGATCATGTGTTAAGTTCATCTTTAGCTTTTAAAGAAACTGCCAAACTCTCCTAAAGCAGCTGTACCATTTTACATTCCCACCAGCCGTGCATGGGCGCTCCTGCTCCTCGACATCTTCATCAGCACTTTATACTACCTTTTTTATTACAGCCCTTCTAGTGGGCATTAATGTTATCTTTCTATGGTTTTAATTTACACTCCTTAATGACTGGTGGCGGCAAGTTTCTTTTCATGTTAGTTTTAGCCATTTATTTATACAGTTTCCTTGGTGAGTCTTTGCCCATTTTCATAGTGAGCTGTCTGCTCATTGAGCTTTAAGAGTTCTTTATACACTTTGAATACAAGTCTTTTATCAGTTACATAATTTGCATATATTTTCTTCCAGTCTGTGGCTTGTCTTTCCATTTTCTTATTGGTATATTTTGAAGTACGAAAGTTTTTAATTTTAATGAAGACTGCTCTATCATTTTTCTTTCATGGTTCATGTTTTCGGTGTCGTATCTATTGATTCTTTTTCTAACCCAAGGTCATGAAGACTTTCTCCTATTTTTTCCCAAGATTTTTAAAGTTTTAGCTCCCACATATATGTCTATAATCTATTTTGAGTTAACTTTTGCATATGATATGAAGTAAGGGTCTTAGTCTATTTTGGTTTTAGCATGTGAATAATTGATTTTCCTGGCACCACTTACTGAAAAGACTATTTTTTTCACCACCAAATTATCCTGGTACCTTTACTGAATATCAACTGACTATAAATGTAACACTTTATTTCCAAACTCTCAATTCCATTCCACTGACCTCTCTGCCTCTCTTAGCTCTACTATCATAGTAATTAAGTAGTTACTGCAGCTTTTAACTGACTATGGAAATTGGTAGTATAAGTCAACCATCTCTGTTCTCTTTCAAAATCGTTTTGGATATTCCAGGGGCTTTACCATTTCATATTCATTTTGGAGTCAGCTAACAGATTCCCAATTTTGCTGATCTTTTCAAAGAACCAACTCGTGATTTAATTTTTCTCTCATTTTTCTTTTCTATCCAGGATAATTTTTCTCTTTCTTTGATTCCTTCTTTCTTTCTTCTGCTTCCTTTGGATTTATTTTGTTTTTGCAGTTTCTTTTTCTAGTTTCTTCAGTTATAAGGTGAGATTCTTATTTGATACTATTCTTCTTTTCCTACATAG
Organism: Catagonus wagneri; assembly: GCA_004024745.2. Lineage (NCBI taxonomy): Eukaryota > Metazoa > Chordata > Mammalia > Artiodactyla > Tayassuidae > Catagonus > Catagonus wagneri. Next base: position 22,390,089 of record PVHT020000175.1, read on the forward strand.
GTGTCTGAAGCCATTAATTTTCCTTAAGAACTGATATAGCTGCATCTTATAAATTTTGATATATATAAATTGTATGTGTTCTTCCATTAAAAACATTTTCTGGCTTCTCTTGGGACTTCTTTGACTCAGATTATTTAGAAGTATGTTCTTTAATTTCTAAATATCCGGTATGGATTCACCAGATCTCTTCTTGATAATGATTTCTAATAAAAAAGTGTTATGGTCCACATATGTTATATGATTTCAATCCTTTTAAATACTGAAATTTGTTTTGGGGCATAGCAAATGATCTATCATGGAGAACAGTCTATGTGCATGTGATAAGAATGTATATGTCAGAGTTGTTTGATAATATTGTTCATCTTCTCTACATCCTTGCTGATTTTCTCTCAGTTATCAAGAATGCAGTATTGAAGCCTCCATTGATTATTCCTGGATTGCCTATTTTTTCCTTCACTTTGGTCAGGCTACTTCATATGTTTGGAAGCTATTATTAAAGCATATACACTATAATTGCTTTATCTTTCTATGTATTGACCCTTCATCATTATAAAATATCTTAGTCCCTGTAAGTCTCTTGTCTTCAGATCTATTTTCCCTGGTATTTAGCAAAACCACTTCCATTCTTTAACAGTCACTTTTTGCATGGTTTATCTTTTCCCGTCCTTTTTCTTTCAACTGACTGGTGTCTTTGAATTTAAGTGTGTCGCTTGTACACAGATAGTTAGATCTCACTTTTTTGTCCAGTTAACAATCTCTGCCTTTTGTTTGACATTTTTAGACATTCATATTGAATGTAACTGTTGATAAGCTGGGTTTATGTTTGCCATTTTTCTACTAGTTTTCTATGTCTACTGTCTTTTTTCTTCCTCTTTTACTGTCGCCTTTTGTGTCAAACACTTTTTTACTGTACTATTTCAGTCTATCAATTTTCTTTTAATATTTTCTTTTAGTGACTGCTGCCAGGATTACAACATACTTTTTTTTTGGCTGCCCCACAGCATATGGAGTTCCTGGGCTAGAGATCAGATCCAATCTATAGTTGTGACCTAAGTCACAGCTGCCTCAATGCAGGATCCTTAACTCATTGTGCTGGGTCAGGGATCAAACCTGTGTGCCAGTGCTCCCAAGACACCACCAATTTCATTGCATCAAAGCAGAAACTCCTATGCCTCTTAATTTATCACAATCTACTTCAGATTAACACTAATTTAATTCCAGTGAAATGCATAAATTTTATTCCACTATAGTTCCATTCTTTCTGCCCTTTGCCTTCTACTGTCATTTAACACCATACATTACATCTATATATGTTATAAACCTATAAACCTACCAGCACAAGTATTATAAATATTTCTTTGTACAATCTTATATCTTTTAAAAGAAATTGAGAAGAGAAATGAAAAAAATATATTTAGTCTTTTCTATTAACTCATATTTATCATTCTAGCACTCTTCATTTCCTCCTATGAATTTGAGTCACTATCTGGTAACTTTCAGCCTAAGGACTTCCTGTATTATTTCCTGTAAGACAGGTCTGCTAGCAATGAATTATTTCAGTCTTTACTTGAAAATTTCTTTATTTCATTTTTACTTTTGAAGGATAATTTTTGCTGGCTATAGAATTCTTGGTTGACAGTTACTTCCTTTTAGCACTTTATAGCTGTCATTCCACTGTCTTCTGTCTTCCATCATTTTTGGTGATAAGTCATACATCAAAATTCCCTTGGATACAATGAGTTTTTTCCTGTGGCTGATTTCAAAATTTTCCTCTTTGTTTTTGTCTTTCGACAATATGACTACAATATCTCTATGTGGATCTCTTTGTATTCTCCTACCTAGCGTCCAATGAGCTTCTTGGATACATAGCAATGTTCTCCATCAAATTTGGGATGTTTTCAGTCACTGTTTCTTACTTTTTTTTTTTTTTTGCTGCTCCTTTCCCTATTTCCTCTCTTTTTGGAACTCCCATAATATGTATATTGGTACATAATTTTATAGATCTCTGTATTCCTGCTCTTCAAAAGTTTTTTATCTGTTTTTCAGATTGGATAATTACTATCATTCTGTCTTCAAGTTCTTTGATTATTCGTTCATCTATCTCAAAGTAGCTGTTAAGATTCTCCTTCAATTACTGCACTTCTCAACTTGAGAATTTCTATTTAATTCCTTTTTTTTATTTTACTAATTTCTCTTTATTGAGGATTTATTTCTTGTTTCATTGCCTTATTTTCTTTTAATTCTTAAATTCCTTTAGTTCTTTGAACATATTTACAATAACTGCTTTGAAGTTTTTGTTAAATCCAAAATCTGGGGACTGAGTGATTTCTTTTTCTTGTTCCTTTCTTTCTTTCTTTTCTTTTTTTTTTTTGCTAGCCACATCTGCAACCTACACCACAGCTCATGGCAAAACTGGATACCTGACCCACTGGGCAAGGCAGGGATCAAACCCGCATCCTCATGATACTTGTTGGACTCATTTCCTCTGTGCCACAATGGGAACTCCCAGAGTAATTTCTTTTAACTGCTTCTTTCCCTGCCTATAGATCATACTATTTTGTTTCTGCAGGTATCTTACAATATTTTGCTGAAAATGAGCCACTTTAGATAACACATTTTAGTGACTCTGGGGTGTGATTTTCTTTTTCTCATGAAAACTTATCATTGCTGTTGGTTGGTTTATTCTTTGTTTGGTAACTTGTTTCAGCTATATGTAAATCTGCCTCCCCATGGTAACAAGCAGAGGTTGATACCTCTCCTGATTTTTTTTACTTCTTTTCATTTTTAAGCTTGGTTTCCTAAGAGTCACCCCTTAGGTTCACATAGTTTAGTGGTCAGTCTGTGATTGAAAAGGGGTTGCATTCAAATACCTTAGCCACTAAACCTTCCATCCTATGCCAAAGAACAGGAGATCACGTTCAAAATTTAGGCCACTTTCAAGTCTGCCTGGTTTTTGCTTTCCACTGGGGTCTTTCCCTGCACGTGCACACAGCCTCAGTGTTGTTACGCGTGGCCTGCCCCAATCTGGCAGAACCTTCACACCTGACCAAGCAGGGAAGAGAGAATGCGAGCCACCCCAGGCAACAATGCCACAGAGTCACACTATTCTTTCCCAAAATTCAGCTGTTTCTCAAGCACACTTTCCAAATTGTTGTATCCCTTTGATCAACTTCCAGAGCATCAAGATGGTTACCTTTGCCAATTCTGTCCAACTTTATAATTTCCTTTTTCAAGAAGGGAATTTGCCAACTTCCTCACATAGCTATAGCCATTCAAACTTGAGACTATTCCTAGATCATAAAATTTTTCCACAGAGTTTTGTCAACTACAACTGAAATATTTAGATGATTACTTTACACTAATGGTGCTATACCTATAGGAAAGCCTGCTATTCAAATTAAACTGTAACTTTTTTTTTTTTTTTTTGCTTTTCAGGGCCTCACCCATGGCATACGGAGGTTCCCAGGCTAGGGGTCAAATCAGAGCTACAACTGCCTGCATACACCATAGTCATAGCAACACAGGATCCAAGCCACATCTGCAGCCTACACCACAGCTCACGGCAATGCCAGATCCTTAACCCACTGAGCGAGGCCAGAGATCGAACCGGCAAGCTCATGGTTCCTAGTTGGAATTGTTTCCACTGTGCCATGACGGGAACTACCAAACCTTAAACTTTATTTATCATTTTTCCTTCCTTTCTAGTTTCTTATCCATAATTAATTCAATTATTTATATAAAATATCAGCTGAGTCCCTATTATGTGCCAATCCACTATTTTTTAGACCTTTTCGACCTGTATCACCAGCAGTTGCCTCACTCTTATGCTAGCATCCATAATTCAACTATATGCTTCATCAAATTACAAATTATTATATGTCATGAACCTTCAACATTGCCTTATCAATAATAATAATACAAAACATTTATGTGACACTGTGTGCCAGGAATGCTTAATATAGGTTAATTCATTTAACTCACAACTCTGAATTGTTATTACTACTATTTCTATTTTATAGATGAGAAAACAGAGACTCATGGAAATTAAATAATTTGTTTAAGATCATATAGGTAGTAACAAGGATAGCATCTGTATTCAGGTACTAAGCCTCCAGAATCCAGAATCCATGCTTTTAATTAACCACATTATACAGCTTCATGAGTGTGTAATCTGCAAATGCCAAGAATCTATAACTTCACTTTGATAGTACCAAATCCACAAGGGGAGTGAAGTATATACTTCAAAAGACTGTACTCAACAGTCTTTTCACTTGAAATTATTTTATCTAGCACTCAAAATGACTACTTTTTATTAAAGCTAACTGCTCAAATAATTTTTATAGGATGCTAAAGTGTGTTAAGAGGAAAGGTGCTGTTATAAAAACAAGCATAAGGATATCCTAAATGTATCAAATCCATTTCCAAAATCAATTCATGTCTACTGACTGAAGCATGGAAGGTATCTTGATATAAGTGTAAAATATCAAACACCACTAAGACTTAACTATAACTATAGCATTTTAAAAAATACTTCAGTAAACATACAAACACATAAAATTTTTCTTTCTTGTTAGAACTGGTTTTTCTACACCCATTCTTTCCAAAACATGATCTCATTATGAAATTCCAATAAAGATCTATATTTTGACTTTTACTAAAGTCAACTTACTTAGTTCATGAACTCTTCTATAAATTTACAAGTATAAATCTATAGGCAAAAGTAAAAGTGTTTTACCCACCATGACTGTCTTGCTTATTCTGCCTGTTTAAATACTATCCTAGGTCTCCTGAGAGATCACACAAAGATTCTCCTGCTTAAGAAAATGTGTCAGCCAGTGGCAAAACCAAGACAGTCACTGCCAACCTCCTTTCTCCTGAAGAATAGGCAATAAAGCTGAGAAATGGAGTCACAGATATTTGTTTTGAAGGTCTTTTTCTCATATAATATCTTTCAACTGACAAAACAACGTCATAAAGAACTAAATGTACACTGTGAAGTACAAACATATATGCTCTGAAGATTTGTAAAATGTACGTATCTTTTTTTAATTGCATTTAAAATGTAACTATGTTGACTTAAGCACCATTCAATAGGACTGAGATGACTGAACCATGGGTAGAGAATTAGGAAATCAAGGAAGAAAGCAAGAAGCTGAAAAGACCAAAGAGAGGAAAATCTCCCCAAAGCAGAATAATATTTCCATATAAATCATTTTGTGATTTTTCAAAATGACCTCTATGAACTGTGAGGTAGTGGAAGAGGAAAGTCAAAATGACAAATTGCTAATCATGCCAAAAGACCCCTTTTCCCTTTCCTGATGATGTTTCCTCGACATGAGTGGTAGTTTCCTTAGGCAAGTCAATGACAGATGCTCTTTTACTACATAAGCTATACATATCTGTATTTGGGAGCTTAATATACCTTAAGCTCAGACTCCTTTACAACATAATTTCTAATAGACTGCAGGCCTTTAATAATTAATGTGGGAAATTCTACTCTCAATATTATATAATAATGACTACTTTAAGAAAGAGAAACAAGAAACAGCAGTTGCTAGCCTTCCTTAAAACTTGCCAAAAAAATACTTTGAATTTACCTTGCTGTGCCACAACAAATAAGACGAAATCAAATGAGTGGCTGTCCTTTTTTCCCATTAGAATAAAATGTTTTATGTATCTTGCATTACCTCTTAATCCTTGTGCAAAGTGCACAGGGCACTCTCATCTCGCTATTACCAACCTGTTTATGTTTCTTTATATGTTACATACTCTGGGCAGATTAATCTTCCTGAAGCACAACTCTGATCCTTTTACTCTTCTGCACAAAAAGTCTGAATTTCAATTTTTTACTAAATTAAATACTGTTATCCTCTCCTGGTGTTTATGAAAACAGAACCCATAAAAGAACCCCAACTTCTCTTTCCACACTCATGTACTACTATTACTCATCCCTGTACTCCAGATCAACCAAACTTAAAAAAAAACTTTTATTGAAATATAGTTAATTTACAATTGTGCTAGTTTCCGGTGTACAGCAAAATGATCTGTATACATACAAATTACACTCTCTTCCACTACTGGTAGATAAACCAAACTTTTGATTTCCCAAATTGAGTCTTTTTGAGTATTTCCTTGCCTTTGTTCAAGCTGTTCACTCCACCTAGCTCTTCCCCCAACAGCCAAACCTGCAATGCCAAGACTCTGATGAAGGCGCCACAGAAGTAGCACTTAATATACAAAAACTTTCCTAACACCACCACTGCATCAACTCAAATACCTCTTTATCCTGACCTCCCAAAGTATTTTTTAAATTTCTCTGTTAGCTTACCAAAGCTATCTGTGACACAATTATTTGTGAGTCTTGCCTTTGTAGCTTATGATACCACGCCTTGCATATATTTGTTGAATGGAACCCTCCCTTTGTTTTTCCTCTTTTTACAAATTTTTTTTCCTAATTTAAAAAATAATTCATGTTTCATTAAACAAAAATTTTAGTTCTTGATCTTTTCAAATAACGTTTCCCTTGATATTTTCACAAAATATAAGGGGTCTCAGGCCTGACAATTCTTTGCTGATTTGTTGTGAGCCCATCATACCACAATGCTAACAACCCCCAGGGTACTCATCAAAACTCACTCTTCACAACTAAAGGAGCATTTTAAATGTGGGTAATCAATTTAAGAAGCCCACTAGCGTTCTAAGTCTAACTCAGGGACATTGAACTTTCACCATCAACAGTCTCCTTCTTCAAGGCCACCAGAAATACACTAACACCAATATTCAAGTTTTACGAATGTATCTATAAGTGATTTAACTTGGCTAGATCTTCTAGCACTTCTCTCCTAAGTAGCCCATTCCTAAGTTTATAAATATGAATTAAAGATTGAAAATAGCCATTCATATATGGTTACAAAATGTAATACAGCAGCTCCAGGCAAGCTAAAAGCAATACTTAACTCTCACCCCACACAGATATATGGAACTGCCTAAACATTAACCTGGATTTCAAAAAAAAACCCAGCCAAGCTCTGTTTTCTCTAACATCACCAATACTTAGATAACAGCAGAAGCCTAAAGATACACAGTATTAGTTCTAAATTTGTAATTAGTAATGCATCTTTCTTGCCCAAAACTAATTTCTTTAAGGTTTTGGAGCTGTGGGCTCTGCTAATTTGCATGGCTGATACACTTGGCCAATAGGCCAATTAAATTACCTGTTGAATGAGTGAGCGAGCCTCTTCAGAGACACATTCTGGCATGTTCAAAGTAGTGTGAGTATTTATTCCTGCTGGATGGCACTCAACCAGAGTCTGAAACAATCGATCAGATACATTTCTTATCCCAAATAACATCATATTCTGTTCCATCACGGGATTTATGGACAGCAAACACAGAAAGCTTAAAAACCACCTTAACTAGAGGTGCAGAATCAACACTGTGCCCTCTAAGCAGGTTAGGACAAGGGCTCTGCACGTACGGGACTCCTAACTGAAATAAAGGCAGTCATCAAAATCACATCGTAAATTTATACCAGTCACGCTTTCCCTTAGTTGTACAAAGAATGGCTCATAACAAAAAAGTTTACATTACATCCAAAAACTAAAAAGGGACTCGATAGCACTGACATTTTTTTAATGTTCTTAAAAATCTTCAAAGTTGAGAATTTGTTAATAACAATTCTTTACATACACATAGAATTTTATGGCTTAAGTGTATGTCCAGGTGACTTGTATTTTCCACAACAATGTTTAGAGTTCAATATTATCTACATATTTAAGGTAGATGACTACTTACAAAGGTATGACTATTCATTTCCTCTGCTTTCATCTCAGAAGGCAATCTGTGCAATATTCTATTAAAATCTATTAACTTCAAATATCTTCCTTAAAAGTTACCGATCAGAGAGAGTATTGTTTCTGTCCTTAAGCCAGAACAGATAGAAAAATTTTACTGTATTGAGAAAAAATATAATGTTACCTTGACTATCTACACTATTCTTTTAAAAGGATAATTCCCTCCTGGATTCAGACAAGGTGTTGAAAACACACAGAGAATTCTAATAAATCCTTACATAAACTTTACCATTTACTAAGTCTTTTAAAATCGAATCGTAGAAAAAGAGAGAGAATGTCTGGCCTTATATCTCACTGTGTACCAACACTGTGACATCAAAGAATTTTGCTAAAAATTTATTCAATGTAATACAATTCTACTTTTCAAAAAAATCCAGAATCTTGATAACTTTCATTTTTCTGCCTACCCCTCCTCCTTTTTGCTATCAAGGTTTTCTTCCTTAGTCCCTGATCTGAAAACTAAAGGCAAAGGCTAAATATTCTCAATTTGAAGTCAAGGTAGCATCTGGATAAACTTATTAAACATCCAGGTCACTGCTTACCTTGCCAGTGAGAAGTTCAAAGAGGACAGCACCCAAACTCCACCAATCGCAGGCTTCAGTTTCTTCCGTGATTGCTCCAACCTCTAAACACACCAAAAAAGGTTGATATTAAAATTCCAAAGGTCAATTAAACTTTCAAAATTAACATGTATTAGCAAGGTGACCTTTTTACTGCTGAGAGAGCACATACTAAATACTACTGGGCTTTCAAAATTCCTGAAAGTTACTTATCCCTTTGGTCACCTACTGTGGTTGCATTTTTTTTTTTAATGCAGTCATATATTAAACTGAGACATTTGTTCTTTAGTTGATAGAGGGACACCTTCAAGATGCTAGACTTAAAAGTTACATGAACCTACCAGATCAGCATTTCGCTTTTTCAAATTTTTCAAATTTAAGTATGTATAGCCAACCCTATCTCAGGGGTCACTTTTTGCTTTAGATATATTTAAAGACTCCAGGTTTCAGAAGGACATCAAAAATTATTTAAATTAGTATCAATTATGCTTTTAGTTATGGATTAGGAACCAGAAACACAAAATGCCTTGTCCAACATCATAGAGTAAATCAGTAGCAGAACTGCGACCCAGTTTATGGTATTAACCTCTCCTACATAATCGTTTTCAACTAAAGGAGGAGCACGTGAAATGCAAATTTACCCATTTTGTTATTGAGAAGTACAGACAGGTATGCTGTTTTAAGCCACAACTGAAACTACTGGCTAAGATAAGGGCTTATAGGATATCTCCAAATTACAGTTTTATCTGTGTTATACCTATCTCTCACCAGCACAAGTTCCTGAACTGTAATATGAGTTTTCAGGTATCATCCTTCAGGTTTCTCCACAAATCATCAATAACTCGTTTCACCATTTTTGAGGCTTGGGGCCCTTACGTCATGTTTAATGTCTTCTTGTTCTTTCCTAATGACACCAGTCACTAAGCCTGAAAGATATCTGCCCTTTCATTTCCACTTGACTGACAAAACACTTACTAGCTGTCTGCAAGTAGCCCACAACTCACAAAAACAATGCTGGAAAGGTCTTAAGCAGTCAGGTTGGAACTTGGACAATAATAATTGGAAGTGGTACTCAGATGCTCAGCCTTTTATTTATTTATTTTTGATTTTATAGTCACACCCACAGCATATGGCAACTCTCGGGCCAGGGATGGAATCCTACACCAGAGATGCGAAAACGCCGTATCCTTTAGTTGAACCTGTACCTCTGCAGAGACCCAAACTGCTGCAGTCGGATTCTTAACCCACTGTGCCACAGCAGGAACTCCTGCCAGCCTTTTAACCAATACTTAGCAAATCTACTATGTTGGAAAACCAAAAATACATATGACAGAGCTTGAGTTTTAAGTCGTGAAGCAAAGGTCATATCAACCAGAAAAAGAAAAAGAGCCATATCTATGCAAAATATTGGAACTACTCCACTTGAGCAACCTTCCTCCTTTCTCTGCACCTCCCCTCTTCTGGGGTTCAGAAGGCTTAAGTAAAGAGAACTACACCCTTCACACTAGCCCCTCCCCAGCCTTTCCTCTCTCTGTTGTGCTTCCTGGCCAATCACAACCTCCTTTCTCTAGCTGCTCTCAGCTACATGGTAAAAAGAAAACATAGATATTTAACTAATTCAGATGATTGTGTGAATGACCAAAAGTCTCATAATCCTCCAAGAGCCATCTGCATTCAAAATAGCAGCCTGTGTGGAAAACTAAGACCAGCTTACTATTAACAGTAGAGGCTGACTTCTACGTATTGTGGCACATCAGTACAATGAAATACCACTGCACGAGCATTTTAAAATGATGTACTCATGAAATTCAAGTCTGGTAAGAAAATATAACAAAATGATTTAGTGGTTTGCCTTTGGGATGATGAGATTTTTATTTTGATACTTATTAACCTACACAAATATCTAAGTGGTATAATTTTAAGTGTATAGCAAGATGACATAAAAACATTCAGGCTTGTTGGAGTAAGGAAGACCAGTACAGGCCAGTCCTCCTTAAGAGTCTGTTTGCCTCCGTAGTTTCCTCTACAACTTTAATGTTTCCTATATTAGAGACAGCAGTGGACTGGGAATCCGGAGCTCTGGGTCTAGAGCTCTGAAGAATTCACATGATCTCATCCGTAATGCAAGGGTTAGATCTGAGGGCCTCTAGGCTAAATTTATCTCCAAAGTCTACAATTTTGATACTAAGAATTTCCTAAAGTAGTGATTCCCTTAAGGGACAGTTCCTTGGGGACTCTCATTCAAAGTTCTTACCAAACACCACCCAGATTCAAATACACTGCCCCCACCCCATTCCCAACCGCCCCATAGAGAGCCACCACCACCTCTGGATGTGTGCTCTAGAAACTTCAGAAAGGGTGTGTGTTTTTAGAAACTTTAGAGAAGTAAAAGAAATTTAACATAGCCCTGTCATCAAATATAACCATGTGCACATTTCCTTCCAGTCAAGTAGGCAGGACTAATCATTTCCGTGTTCAAAATTCTGAAATGGCTTCTCCCCAGCCATTAAATAACATTCAAATGTCTTGCTGAATCAGGCACATATATAATACTCAGGCCTCCACAACAAGGTCTCAACTATCAGACTGATTCGACGACATATATAAGCAGCACAAACCAGGCGCTGTGCCAAGTGTGGTTCCTCCACACAAATCCACCCCCTACGCTGCTAAAGAATGTGAAACTAGTATCAGTTTTCCCAGGAGCATGGTTAATGGCTTTATTTCTAAATGTCTTTCTGCTCAAGAATTTATATCGTTTTCTTTTATCATATAGCAAAGGAGCATGTACTCCTCGGTTACATAAAGGTGCTATATGTTCACAACCCAAGACCCAAAATTATTGATCAGCCATCTGTTCTGACTGTGCCACCTCCAAATCTAACTTTCCGTGTCTGAGTGTTACTAGCAGGCACATAATTGCAAGAATAATAGTCACAACAATAAAACAGTAGCTAATGTTTGTTGACTGCTTACTACATGTAAGGAACTATGTTTAACATTTTACATGAATTATTTAACATTTCCAAGCTTCCTTATGTAGAATTTACTTGGGTAGGATGACTTTGGAGGAGAAAGAACACTATATTCCTGTGTTCGGGGAAAAGAGGAACAAACATCTGACCCAGTCTGCTCAGGAAAAGCTGTGAAAATTAATTACATGGTTTTATAGGGTCTAACAACATGCCCTGAGGCATTCTGGACTACAACCACACCCCAAGTCTCTGCTCACAAAGGTTTCCTGCTAGAACCGAGCGAAAGGTCACTGGGGAAAGTCTATGCAGTATAATCAATGGCTAATACAATTTATAAAGGGACCTCTTAAATTTAGCAAAAGGTCCAAAGTGCCACTACCAGTGTAACTTAAACCATCAAAAGCTAAACAGATGCCTGCTTCCCATGCAACTGGGAATGTGTGCTGGAGGTGAAATGTGTCACTGTGCGAGCTTTTTTTTGGGGAGGGTCCTTGATGCTACCAGATTAGCACAGTGCTTCCTCCTGAGCATCAAAGGTTTTTATATGTGTGAGACGGGGGGATTGTTCTACTACGAAAAGGAACCTAAAACTTGAATGGATTTGTAAAGTAAAAAGACTTCAAAGAAACTTCAGGATCATATCTCACTGGTTTTGGAGGTCCCCATTTCATCACCTCTACAGTCAGAGGTACTTGGGGAGAAAAGTTTGAGAGGCACTTCAGGAGACAGTCAAGATGCTATCCTTTATTGGTTTCTGAACTTGCTCACCTAAGGAGTCTAAGAACTAGATTCATTTATTGGTTTTACGCTGCTTTGAAATCCTTCACGATTTTCTGCCAGAGTCCTTAACAGGGAGATAATGACGAGCATACTGCATCAAATGTGGATTGTCGCAGCATCGGATGAGCCCCAGTCTAACCATGAGGCTATACAGATGGCAGCAAAAGGCCCAGGTCGGCCCAACTTACTTCCCACTCTCAGTCGGCTTTCTGTCTAGTCCAGGATGCAGGTCGCATCAAGCAGCATCTGATGCAACTGCTGGTGACACTCCAGCACTGTCAACCTCAGTCTACCTCATTCACTTCCATTTCCTTTTCTAACTTTCCTTCATCTTCCTCTCTTTCTTCCACTGACAGGCTGCTTCTTTTCCCCTTCTCTTATTCCCTCTTCCCTCCCCCTTCTTGGGTGAGCCTTTAAAGAGCCCTTGAGTCTAAAGACACTGCTCAGCCCAATCTAAGAAAAACTGCTTCTGCAAATATGAAGGCAATTAGGCTGACTGTCATCTTTAATCTGAGTGGGCTAGTAAAGAAGGATAGCAACTTTGAAAAGTTCATTTTTTTTCTTTTCTTTTTTTTTGTCTTTTTGCCTTATCTAGGGCCGCACCCGCGGCATATGGAGGTTCCCAGGCTAGGGGTCTAACAGGAGCTGTAGCCGCCGGCCTTCACCACAGCCACAGCAACGCGGGATCCGAGCCACATCTGCAACCTACACCACAGCTCATGGCAACGCCGGATCCTTAACCCACTGAGCAAGGCCAGGGATCGAACCCGCAACCTCATGGTTCCTAGTCGGATTCATTAACCACTGAGCCACGACGGGAACTCCCAAAAGTTCATTTTTTTCTCTTTGAAATCTGGAAAAAAGACACTGAACAAGTTTTAAATCCTTCCCCTTAACAGAGCAGCCTGAACCACTTCAAGATGACATTATATTAAGCGGGGATTCATTAATTAACGTGAAATCGGCATCACGGCCAACTGTCCTTGATCTTAATAGATGACTCTGAACTACAACAAAGAGTTCTGTATTTAGATAAGGTACGAAGAAGAACTTGCTAACGGCTAAGGACACAAATATTAGAACAACTGGAAGCAGGTACTTATAAAATTTCTTCTTTAGGGTTTTAAAACAGAATTCCATTTTCCTTTAATAATCAGGATGAAGGATTTAGGCTTTTTCATATCCCTTATAGATCAATAATTCTTAGATTAAAATTTTAGAGAAACCCTGAAATTTCATTGCCAAACAGAAGCATGAGGTTGTGTGGTTGTCAAAACCAATATTCTAAAATTGCTTTAATTGCAAAATCTTTACAAGATTTTAAGCATAAACCAAGAATACTGATTCTTACATAAAGCTATACGATAGCTACTACAAACACTAGTCAGGTTTGTAGTCAGATACAGGTGTCCAATGTCAAAAGCAGAGGATATAGAGAAACAGCAAATAAATGTGTGAGGCTACTTTTAAAGTGTAACACAGCAAAGCTAATAAATCCCTTTAAATGCCTACCCTGAATCTTTTAAGTCTCTGGGGGAAAAAAGCAGAAAAACATTTTAGAGGATAAATTTGACCACTCTTTTGTCAATTTTCAAAATAATTTCCCCATAAAACCCTGCATGCCCCTTCCCTCAACACTACATATTCTATATTGGAAGTTTCCGGGGTGGGAAAGTGGTGTCCTTATTGTGCAGCAGAGTTATAGGCATTTTAAGCTAAGTGATGGGGGGGACGGGGGGGAGAGGAATAAGTTATTCCTAAGAAAACAAACAAAATTCTCAGAACATTCCCACAAAAACTCAAAAAGAGATGATATCAAAAATCCTGGATTTTTGTCTTTGAGTCAAAGAAATGTACCGACAGGGCTCTAGTTTTGCTACCATTTGAGCCTGGCTGGGTATTTCAGCCTCTCTGAAAATGAGGACAGCCAGGCCTCTAACAGTCTTTCTACCTATAATTTTATGACCCTGAAAGTGTTTTCAAAAGCATGCACAAGCGTTCCTTATAACTTCCTCTCCCTCCATTAACCTAAACGCCCCAGGAGTGGGATTATGCTAGAAAGAGCCAGCATTCCACAGTCTTCTACCTTCTTCTCCTTTCCATACACAGCCACCCTGCCCTTCCCTAAGAGACCTGGCGGCAAGCCTAACAAATCGGTGTAACTAAATCTAACCACTATCATCTTTTAATGTAATGGAGACACAAAACCAGCTCCAGAATAGATTTCAATGCCTCCAAATGTTTTGAGGATGTCAAATATGGAGGAACAGCTTAGTAAAAGTCTAGAACGCTCACTTCAACATTATCCATCCTCATATTCTAATACAATATTGAATCGTATTAATTCATATTAATGATTCAAACTATCATAATTCACAAGGGAATAAACAAAAGTTTAAAGAGAACAATAAAGATATCACAACATAAAAAGGTGCTTTGCCTACCTTGATTTTACTCATGTTTAACACCTCACAGAACACTCTTCAACAAGCCAGGATATTTTTCAGAAAAATAATGCTACCTTGGTAACCCATATTGTCAAAGGGCTAAAACGCAGGATAAGAGAGTTTTACAGGCCTTATGACAGAGCTTACTAAGTCTCCTTCCTACAGCCAAAAATAATAATGTTAACTTGACCCCAAAACTGGGCTATAATAAGCCTTGCTCCTGAAAAGTAAAGAAACAAGAAAGCAGAGAGCTTAGACTCAGGAAACCATAAAATGCCTCTATCTGTATAAGAACTGAAAGAAGCAAAGTACACAGTCTCGAGTCTTGGACTCGAGAAATCTTGGACTCGAGAAAGACACTGGAGAGAACACATGATCCCAGCATTACTAAAATCATGACATATGCTATCGACTGGCCCAGGCCCTGTTTGTTAGGATGATACAGTTAAAGCCACATTGATTTGTCAAAGACACGACTCAAAAATAACGCGAGATAATGCTAAAAACTATGCTGGACATGGTATAGAAAATTTTAAAAGTGCGAAGATGCATCTCATACGCCAGCTTTAAAAATGAACACCAAACTTCCTAAAAAATTTTATAAAGATGAATCACCTTGCATTTTAAGCAGCTGTGAATTCCCAAGTTCAGAATTTACTTTTCTTTAAGAGATGTTACTGTTATGGCACTTGATAAATAAGGGAATCTGATATATTCTACATTCGGCTCTTTGAAGGATTTGTTAAGGCACGTTTTCAGACTAATGACATCACTTGATGCTGTTCCCCACTTTTTCCACAAAGGGAGGCCAACACAGGTCATTGCATCCTTCCCCACCTCTACTGATAACAACAAATAGCTACCCATCCCCATTTCAAAAATCTCCAGAGACAATTCCATAAGCTCCTTCCGGCAGTATGTCCTGTTGTTGCTATCTTCCTTTCAGGATATGGTAAGAAATACAGTAAGGTCAGGATTTTCCTAGAAGAGAATTTCACATGTAGAGAAATTCTACTTTTTTCAATGTCATGAATTATATTTTAACATAATTACTTAAAAATAATGGTTAAAGTAACATATGCCCACTTTAGTGATGAAAATACTAAATAATTCACAGAGTAAAGGAAAAATCAGTAAAAGGCACATAATTCGAGACATAATTACTCTAGAGAAATTTTATTTTAATTTAGAGCAAGTATTTAAATATTTCTCCCAAACTCTTTTCCTCAACTACACTTTTTTTCCCTTAACACACTTTTTTTATAACTACACTTTTTTTTAGAATCTTAGGCACTTCATTTGTTTTCACTCTCAAATTATAATTATGAAACTGTTATTAAGAGGTCATATAAAACTCAATGAAAAAGAAACAGCTGTTGCAAATGAAGTATTTATGTAATAGTCAAATTAAACCAACATTTGCGATGCTGAAAGAATTAGTCACATAAATGACTGAATGCTTTATCCAATATCAGAATGACGGAATGATTTTAAAGGCACAGACCTATAGAACACATTGAAATGATAAGCAGTAGTAGTATCTGGTGGAGGTGAGGGGTAAACAGAGTGTTCTAATGCTACAGGGTTTTTTTTCCCCAAAACAACTATTTTTAATTTTGACTTTAAATAGCTGACCTTAAGGATTTAAAATCTCTTAGGGAAAAAAAATAAGTAGAAAAAAAAAACATTAGCTTTGGAGTTCCCGCTGTGGCACAATAGGATCTGCAGCATCTCTGCAGTGCTAGGACTCAGGTTCAATCCCTGCCCAGTGCACTGAATTAAGGATCCGTTGTTGTTGCAGATGCAGTGTAGACCATAACTGCAGCTTGGATCTGATCCCTGGCCCAGGAACTCCAAATGCTGTGGAGCAGCCAAAAAAGAAAAATATATATATCTTTTGGAATAAAAGAGAGATCTCTGGTGAATAAGACAATATAAAAAATAAGCCACATTCTTATAAACCTTAAAATTAAGCACCACGTACACTTTTACAGTATCAGAGGGGAAAAAAAAAAAGCTGTGGTGTCTAAATTTTCCATAAATTCTGTGTTTGGTAAGATTTAAAATAGTTACAAATAGTTTAACCTTCTTCCAAGGGAGTAAGACTTCATTAATGGCCTTAGATAGTAAAGTTAGTTTGGTTTTTTAAAAAATCTGATCTATCATTAGTGACACACTTGGACCAAGGAAAAGAACATCTTTCTTCTGCAGTGAGCATTCCGTGTCAGCCAGGGCATTGTTAGTGCTGTTTTCCTATACCCACAATCTTTCCCGCAGCATCTGTTGCTAATTGAAAGGGACTAGAATTACAAAATTCCAGTCAATCTCTCTCACCAGCCCTTGCTGTGTATAAAGATTTCCTATGCAGGGGCTGAGCATTAGTCTTCCACTACAGCTGATGACTAGAGAGCTAGGAGAGCGAAAGAAAGCATTTCTTTAAATGTATACCTGTATTTAACCATACATGGAACTAAACTGGGATAGCTAAACATATCTTTCGTTAGTTTGGTGAATCACAATTCTATAAAGACAATGCTTCACCGACAGAAGTCAATTAACATCCTAATTAACCAACTATATATGTCTTCTCTTTGAGTGGTTTCTCTCTCTTTTTTTTTTAATACAAATCTTCAAAAGTAACTGTCAATATTAAACCAATTATATCTTATTTCTAGCTCCTAGGCACAGTGACTGGCACACAGGAGGCACTTAATAAATGTTTGTTGAGTAACTATATCCATCTTGGGTTTGACTGCACGGTGCATTCAAAACACCTGCAAAGGCCACATCACAAGCATGTTCTTTGAGTCTCTGAGCGGAGAGATCTACAGCAAGTCCCTCTGCACCTTGACGTGTGGTAGGCCAGAACGTTTTAAACGTTATCTAAAGTATAGTCTGGCTGCTGGATGAAGCACAGATCAGAGCAGAGTGGAAACGGAGGCCAGCTAGCCGAGGACTGCAGCCGTCCAGGCAAGCGATGACGGTGCCTTAAAGTGGGATGGTCGCGCGGACACTTTCCAGGGCTCCCCCGCAGAGCACAATGGCTGTTAGGGTTTGTCTCGGCACAGATGGCATGTGGTAGAGAAGAAAGCCGAGAATCCCTGCGAGCAGGAAGAAGACAGGACCGCGAGATAACCTCGAGGTTTCCTCTACCCCTGCTCAAGGGGGGGAATCTAGACACACGATTACATGAAGTGTGCTACAAATGTGTGATGAGCAACAAACGCGAAACGTGCTGTAAACGCGTAAGCTGGCTATATGGGACTAACTAGACAGAGCCTGGAATTTGCACTTCCTAGCCTATCCTTTCAAATGGGCACTTTGCTCCTTTTTCTTGTTTTATGTTTATATCTATATAGTTATATTTGTATTTCAGAAAATGCTGGCCGCCCAGTTATCTCTTCCACATTCTATAAAGTCCTTCAACACTGCACTCAACTGGTTACTCAAATGCCTTGGTTGTTGAGTAGAGCACGTGAGCTGTTTAAAAGTTGCCGGTATCACATCACTCTAACACATTAGAGTGTTATCCAGGGCAGACCAAGGACAGAGGCTTGCACTTCCCAGAAGGGAGAGTCCACAGGAGCTGGGGCTCTGGGCTTGGCCACAGCCCCCGAAGTGATGGGAGAGAGACGCCACCTTCCTCACGCGTGCTTCCCTGGCGTACCCCTCCCCAGCCTTGCTTCCTGCCACCACCACACTATTAATTCAGCTGGCTTTCAGGTAATCTAACTATACAGAACCCAGGTCGTGAGTGGCACTGTGGAGACTCGAACATCAGTACACAGCACACTCGGCTAATTCAGGCAAGGCTTGACAAAATACCTAACTCTGCTCTTCTCCCTCTGTGCAGCTCTGAATTTCTTACTGTCGCAGTGACCTGGCAACCACGTTCTGAGCTTTTCTGCAATTATCTGCACAACTTATGTCACAACTCCTTGATTTAACTAGATTCAGCATTTCAGAGCTCAAGACTACTTGTTCAAGGAAGTTTATAGGTATCATTACCATTCCGTTTTCTTGTGAGATAAAATAAGAAACAGGTAACTACCATATGACTTTTGGTTGACTGATAATTATAATTCTGAGCTCTATGCAGTCCTGCTTACTCTCTCACCCTGTGTTTCTGGTTGGAAAGAACCCAACAGCATGTTCCATTTTCCATTGATCAGATCACAACAACTCCATTCTGAAGAGCCATCGGGTGTCAAGAGTGTTACCCAACCAAAGCCATTAAAGCTGATTGATGAGAAAAGGCTAACTGAAAATTGTGAAAATGACAGGTGCGGTTTTCCCTCTCTCCCCGCTGCTCTGTCACTGTACTAGGCAGACAGGGCTACATGCACTGCTATTAAGGGAGATTCAGGAATCCTGCTTGCTTTAGCATCAATTTTTTAAAACCTTAGCATTTTTAAACATTTATTTGAAGGAAATACTTATGAATAATTGTTTACAAAGAGTCAGCCCTGGTTACTTCCTGGAGATTCAAACTGACAAGATTTTACATGGCATAAAAACTGATGATTTGTCAAAGCCAACAGTTCCAGTACGTAATGTTGAACTCAGCATTACACCTCCTTTGCTTAAATATCAGAGGTAAGAGTTCACTTTCTTCTTTACAATAATATGGCAGTGAGGCCAATTAATTGAACAGTTGCCAAAAATCAATTTAGATCTTAAAACTAAGAAGCATTACATTGTAGCTATTACTTAAAACTCTAAGTATCTAATCTTCTCTTCCTCTTCTAAAAAATAAATTTGTCCAAGATCATAAAAAAAAAAGATTTGGAATAAATAAGACATGAAAATTAACTTCCTCTAAATAATTTAAAGCTTGAGGTAAACCCTCTATTTCCCAATATCAGGTTGTACCAGGAAATGTACAGAGATAATGTTTTCATACAGAAGAGGTTAAATACAGAATCAATTCTTTCACCCTTATCAATTCTCTAGTTGCAAGCACCAAAGAATTTCTCTTCTTGACAGGGTCTAACGTGTTACTCACTAAGGTGCCAAATAACCAGGACTGAACACTGGCCTCTCACTCTATCCCATTCTCAGCACTAGAGACAAATCACATTCTAGCCTGATGAGTAGTATGGTTGCAGAATGGGCCCATTTTAGTACGCAGAGGTGAAGGTAACTGGCCCATCACTAGGGTGTCTGCAGTAAGGGCTCCAGGTTACATCCTACCTAACGATGGATCCGATCCCAAGGTTTCAGACCCTCAAACCTGTATAAAGTAACCCTTTAATCTTCTTTCCATCAGAAGGGTCTTGCCCTGAGTTAAGAACAAGTTAAAGTTCTGAGTTGACTTGAACCTCTTTTTTGCTTACTCTAATACACTCATGGCACAAGCTTCATTAGTATACTGGGGTGGAGTGCACCAGGGAATTTTCCTCAGTATAAAATTTTCACTATTCTATAGCAAACTTGAAAAGATACTGGTTCTCTCAAAGAAGATATAGATTTAATTTTTATAACATTAGGAACTAAAGGCAAAAGATTAAAAGTACTTGCTAATCATTTGAGGAAAACATTAAAACATTTACTATGTACAAGAGAGCTACTGTTGAAGTCTTGCTTAAGGGTAAATCAAACAAAAGAGTTACTGTTTGAAACATAACGTTTAAATATTAACCACAAACATTTCACTCTTTTTAAATTATTTCTATAGCTCCCTCTTGCCTTTTTTCTTCTTTCTCTTTTGAGGAGAAAAAAGACTAGACCAGGGAAATAGCCATATTTCCTGGTTAGAACATTATTTCAAAATAGACATCTATATTCACTGACTTCTCTACCAACTTTGCATGCCTAAAATTAGATTCCTCACATGTGGTGAGGTTACCCAGGACCCAGGAACTCTCTCACCTCAATGATTCTTCTTTTAAACAATTTTATTTGTTAAACATCTTGGCATTTAAATTTCATCCTACTCAGAAGTCATCTTGGCTGTTTTCCTCCAAATAAAAATATTTTCCATCATTCCCTCATTTCCATATTATATATTTTATGTACAAACTATAAACGAGTAAAAACAGAACACTCAGAAAGTCCTCCAAGTGAAATAATTATTTTAACCTCACTGATGTTTGGCAAGAAATCAACAGTTATTCTTGGGGGTGTCAGGGGGAGTTTTTGCCTTAATAAGATGGACTTGATTTTTACTAAATTTTGTATAAGAAGGGTCTTAGTATCTTCTTAATACTCAACTAATCTACTTTGGATAGATGTGTGATAAAGCAAGTATTATAGGATGTTAACTGTAGAATCTAGGTGATGGGTAAATATGGGTGTACAATTCTTCCAAATTTTCTGTACGTTTGGAAAATTTCAAAGTAAAATATTAAGAAAAGAGTTTTTAAAAATCTACTTTACCACTGGTAAATTAAGGCCTGATAAGCCTTCAATAATTTACCCAAGGTCATGCAATGAGGTAATGGCTGATATCAGAGAAAAATTCTGAGTTTTGGTAATTCTCAATTCCATCTAAATATCCTAAATCTTAAACATATGATGTCCTCGTGATATTTTAAACCATCCATGGTCTGAGTCCTAGATCTAACTATCAAATACATAACTATCACACAGAGCACCATGCTTAAAAAGCAACTAATCACTTGCAAAGCATGTTTGTGGAGAAGGGCAGGGGAGACTATGCCCCCCCAAATATATTCATAGTTTATTTGATAAAGTCAGGCTAGAAGAGCAAAAAGCGGTAGTAAATAAATATCATGCTCCAAAACTGAATTTTGCAGATAGTTTTCAGCATGATTTTTCTGTTTCACTTTTCACCGTCAGCTGTGAGCTGTTTCCAAGTGTGAAATCGCCTAAGAGAGGAAGCAAAGCTGTCATTTGACATCTGGGAGCGTGGAGATTGGGCTGTAGTAAAAAGCACTTTGGACTTCTTCAATTTATACACATATTCACCTACAAATTCTCAAGTGTGAAAAGTATTCAATGAGAAATATCAATGTAAATTTCAAGCATGTATAAAAGCTCATAATAGGGTGGAAAATAAAGGTGAAGGACACACTGATAGGATATCACACTGTCTTAAGAATGGGAAATCTAAGTGACTATGTTAGCATAATAACTAACATATAAACAATTATACTCACTTGTCTTACACTGTATATTAAACTTTCAAATACAGTCTTTGTTGTTTTATGTGCTTAAAATTATAGGTTCTATTTTCTAGCTGCTTTTTTATGATGTGAGTCGAGATTGCTAAGAAAAAAATACTGGTAAAAGAAAAAGTAAATAATACCTTCTTAACATTTTAACTTATTTTTCCTTTACACTTAAAATGCTCTAATAAAAGTTTATTCTACATTATGATAAATTAATAGTGTCAATGATAAAGCATCTATAATCTTCTACATATAGGGGGGTGTGTGTGTAAATACAAATAGAAATATAATTAGAGTAACTACAAGGAAGTCCTCTGGAGAGGAATAACCCACTCACCCCAATTATTCCATAGATTCTCCAGATTATTCTATAATTCCTCACAAACAAAAAAATAGAAGAATTGGTCTAAACATCTCTTAACAAAGGATCTCAAACTCCCCTCATATGGAAACTAGACAGTGTTATATTTATATTGTCACGCTATACAGTGTAGTCCTACTTTGGGGACCATTTCTTTGCTCTTTCTCTTCCTGAACTCTGTTCTGTGTTTCTGTGGTATGAAAGGAACCCATTTACCACGAATGATGTTTATTTAAAATAAAACCTTTCTAGAGAATCATCCTAGATAATCTAAAGATACAAAGTGAACCTAAAAGGAATGGCTTCTACTTTGAAAACAGGACTGGGTTTGATCAGTGAATTCGTATTCTCAAGACCCTCTTGATGGGCCTGCAGCTGCAGCCATTTATTTCTGGCTTTTTCACAGATGTAGACAGAGAAAGCTCCATGGTTTTTGTCTTTCTGTTGTTGAATTTACTTTCTTTAATATTAAAAAGTGGCAACTTAAAAGTTCTTCATTTTGCTACAGAAATGTGTGAACACAGGACATCCTTGGCAGTGTACACTGTTGAAATGACTATGACTTTTTAAAATTTAAGATCGCAAAGTTGGCGGAAACTGTGCTTAAATAACAGAAGGTGAGCATTTGCATTTCAAAATTTATCTGTCTTGCTTTTCCCCTCAATTAGACCAAAACATGTTGATTCACAGGTTTCTGTGTGTGTGTTTTCTTTTTTAAACTTATTTATAGAGCAGAATAATGGCCCCCCTGCTAGTTTGGCATTTGCTCAAGTTTCTGTCCATGTAAATCGAATCTGTTACTGGAAATTTTTCTCAAAATATAAAGGCACATCGTCCACAAGATAAAAAGATACACTGCTGATATTATAAAGTACAGGACAGGTGGACAATGTTTTTAGGACAAATATGTGATAAGGTTTCCCAGGAGGGAGGAGTGGTAGGGGTGGAGGTTGCATGCTGTTTACACAGAAGTGAATCGTTCTCATCCTAATCTTGGGACAACTTTACTTTCTAACCAAATATCAGCCGCTTAACGTGCTTTAAAGTTACTTGGACAATATTACTAAGGTTAGAGTTGGGAAATGGGAGGGCAAGGGGGATATGGGAGAATGACTTCAACCCTTATTGTTCCAAAGGGTAGATCAAAAGGTCACTAAGTACTCCGTGTCCCCACGTATTCACTGATTTGTGATTTTTAAGCACTGAAACACTAGCATCTTATCATTGCTCCCGACCCGTAAAGAAGGGGAGTGAGGTCTGACTGCATTTTTATCAGCAGTCACTACTATTCAGGTTTGAAACAAACAGTAATTCACAAATTTTTGCTCCAATTTCCCTTGCATTACAAGCAATGGGCAGGAGTACACAAACCTAAAACTGAGTTCTGCAACTCTAGGTTTAAGATCATCTAAATCAGAACACTACGGTGCTTTTCAATTAAGGTCATTACTGATTTAGTTTTATCCTATTGATAAAGCAAATTAATAGGGCCAAGGAATGAAGAGACTTCCCACACTGTTCAAGGTATTCCATAATACTAGAACACTTTTGTAACTCACAAGGCCTCAAAGTACAATTCTTTTATACAAATAATTAAAACAAAGCCCTTCCTCAAACTACAGCTTTTGTCAAATGTTAGTGAAGGACAACCTGAAAGATGACAGTAAAAATCCATTAATGGCAGACTGCCACCTGCTGGTAAAGTATGACAATTGTGACTTGGGGGAAAAACATAAAAATTAGAATTTGGAAAGTGATCTACATATTAAATTTAGTACACAAAACTGCATTTCAGTTCACAAAACTGAAAGTATGTATCTGTTAATGAATGAAGTATGGTTTTGTTATGTACGTATAAAAATTTTTAGGAGGTCAACACGCTATGGATATTAAAATATGTACTTTGAAAAAAATAATCTGCGAATGCCAAAGTACAACCCCACAGATAGTTTCCAGTAAGATGAGGAGAAGAGTTGCAGCTGTGGTGCAGTGAGTTAAGACTTCGAATTTAGTGGCTCCAGTCACCGAGGAGGCATGGGTTTGATCCCCAGCCTGGCACGGTGAGTTAAAGGATCTGGCATTGCAGCAGTTGTGGCGGTGGTCGCAGCTGCAGCTCAGATTCAGTCCCTGGCTGAGGAATCTCTATACGCCCCAGGCGCTCCATTAAAAAAAAAGAGAAGAGAGAAGAAAAATAGAAAATTAGAAGTCAGCTATAAATACTAAACTGCCCATAAACATTTGGTTTGGATGTGAGGTTTATCCTGCACTTGACTTCTGGATTTAACAGATCTTCCTTAAAAGAAATCCCAGATTTAACTTCGATCCTAAAACTTTAAAATTCATTATAATTAACATATATTTATATACGTTAGTACCTAAAATGTTATTTCTCATCAAACTAGAAAGGAAGAAGGTCTGTTAAAAAAATAAGCCAGATAAACCATAATAAAGTGATTTCACTATGAAATTTTTTGTTATCCCATTAACTAAATCATACTAATAAGATTTCAAAAGCCAGCATAATATTATCTATTTGAGAGAAACAAACAAACAAAAAAGGCATGCTTTACAGTCCCTAAAAAGAAATAAAATCAAACAACCCTAATTTGGGGGAAAGAAAGAGGAAAGAAAAAGAGTAAGAAGAAAATCTAAATCACTGTTTTCAGGAAATAGTTTAAGGATATTTGCTTCACAGATTGAAAAACGTTGCCATCCCCCAATACAGACATAATTCTTATGAAGACTGTAACTAAAAACAATATAGCTCTTTCAATCCTAACTGTAATCGCTTCCCATTATGCAGGGAAACGTTAGCGTCCGTAACATGCTGGTAAGCTTTCAATAAGGTATTAATCAACAACTAAGCAGATCATGTCAGTACAATCAGCCTGAACCTCCTCTGAAAGCCAGAGAGGTAAGAAGTGAGGTGACTCTGGCCGTCCAAAGAGGCTACATGCTAGGCAAAAGGTGAACAAACTTTGGATTCAAACATAGCCCCCACTGAACTAACGACAGAGAGAAACTAACTCAAATCCAATTCACACACTTAGGAGACCTATAATTATCAGCAAGGGATCTCACACCCCTGGAAATAAATCTCTGATTAAAAAAAAAAAAAAAAGGACAATACAGCAAGATTAAGAGAACTCTGTTGTGTCAAATACATGGTTATTTCAAAACAAGAAGAATATGCTTCCTAAAATTTCTCAAACACGGGGAGAACTCTTTTAATAAAGTGTGCTCTAAAATGCCAGGATGGCTCATCACTGAAGTCACAACATTGCATATTTTTTTATTTCAAATTTTAGCCATTTTTAGCCATAGAAATTTTACTCTTTCAGTTGTCTACCTCTTACATCTTAAATATCATCCATTTAAAGAGGTTCAGGATACTTAAAGATCCTTTTAAACACTAAGAAGTTAAGACATTTCTACGAATTCATTGCCAGTTCTAATAAAAGTATAAACCCATTTAACAGCTACACACACACACACACACACACACACATTATAGATTATATAATGGTTTTATCTCCCAATTTATCTTTTTTAAAGTGTTAAAGAGATAACCAGGTCCAACATATTGTCAACTGCCAGTGAAAATACAACTTCTACAAAGAAATAGGAGCTGCAGAACTACTTTTCCAAGTGGAACATTTGAGGAGATTGCTCTAACCTGGGGCACAGTACATTCTCTCTATGGCATCGCTGTCACAGGAATCTTCAACCTCACTCCACCTGCTAAAATACGTTAGCTGAATGTGTCCTAAAAACAAAACGACAGGAGAAATCAAAACATTTTTCTCTTCCATTTTCTGCAGAAGTGAACTGTAATTACTCCTTTTGTAGCTAAAAACAGTATCATTAAGAATAATGGCATCATTAAGTACTAGAAGCTATTACTGGGGGTGAATTTGCTGCACTGATAATGAAGCTCTAGACAGGAAATGAAGATACTAATTACAAGATAAAACGCCTACTCAGTTAATTGGAAGCAACAGCGAATAAAAAGAAATGCATTTGCAAAAGTTCCTGACCTCTATCATTCAATAAGATGTTGTTTGGGTTCAAATCGCGGCACACAATTCCCTCTCTATGTAAAGCATCAAGGGCTACTACCATTTCAGCTGCCCATCTTTGAACGCAGCCCTCAGGGATGTAAAACCTGGAGTTCAGAGCTAATTTTTTATCAAGGTCCTCAAAAATCTGATGGATTTCCTTGTCTCCTTCGAAGGCTAAGCCGCTCGCTCCCCTAGTCTCGGGGTCTCTCTGAAATATATCTGGTTCTTCTTTAGCCAAATCGTCAGCTTGATCTGTAAACAACAATACTTCTTCAGTTTTTAAAGTGTCTTTGTTTACATTATATTCATTAGCACCTGAGAGGGGGTTAGAAATATGAGATAAGCTTCCTTCTGTGTTGTCTGCAGTTACTGCAGACTCAACCAGGCCAAGTCCTTGAAACTTAGGGTCTGAACTGTGTAACAAAGGCATGTCTCCTGTATTGCTAGGATCAACAGCTGCTACAAATAGCATCCCAAGATCCCCCTGTGCATAGTGTTCCTCTGTTATGCTATGGGATTTAGGCCTGCAAGGGTCATGCAATTCCTCTGTGCCTTTTTCTTCATGTGCTGGGCACTGTTCAGGACTAAGCCTGAGGCATAAAACATCAGGGGTTTCCAGCAGTTTACTTTCCATTTTGCCTATATTCGTCTGTGTGAACTTAGTGGGTCCCACTGCCACACCATCTTTCATCGGCTCCAATTCACCGGGTAAATTGACAAGAAGATCAGGCCTTCCTTCATCAGTACCACTGACATCATCGAAAGCAGCATCTTTAAAAGAAATAACGGGGACTGAGTCATCTGAGCCCCTGCTGATGGTGTCCTGAGCTATAAACTCCACCTTGCTTTCACCAGGACCAAAACTCCTGGAAGTGCTGTCTCCATCTGAAAGGGTAAAGAATGGTTTCAAAGGTTCTGACTTTAGACTGTACAGTTTTTCTCCAAAATCAAGTCCTAGGAGCTCACTAGCACTATCCTTACTGTCTATCCTAAAGAATTCCATGGGGCTGTTTTTAGATCTACTGAGGGAATCTGACGTTCTTGGAGAACTAACTGCTTCCAGGCCATCATCCCCTGGAAAGAACTTCAGCTCCTGAGCTACATGCTGTGGGTTGGGGCTGTCACTGTCAGAAGCAAAGTGTGCCGGAAAGTTTTCAGCAGCTTTGGTATCGACATCATTCCTCTGGGTCTTCAGGAAAAGCTCCTCAGTCAAAGACCCCGGTTCAATCTTTTCTTGCCCATACTCATTGCATAATGTTAAATAGCTAGTAGTACATTCTTCTTCTGAACTTGAGCCAGAATCTGGCCATTTTGGAGAGCTATCTTGCCCATCATCGTCTTGGTTGCTATCATCTTGAGAGCTTGGAGTAAGACTACTCTTCAAAGGCAGGACTTTAAGCATGGCTCCACCATCACTTCCTCTGGATTCAAGGCTGCCGCTGTCCTGAGGACTGGAAGTTGGCTGTTGCAGTTGAACTTTAGCAAGTGAAGATTTTTTCACTTCTTCGATGTCAAAGCTTTCTTCAGGACTTCTGTTTAGAAATTTACTGATATATGACCAGAGTTTGCCACCTGGGAACAGGTATAACAACAACAAAAATTAAGACCCCCAAATTAATGATTACTTATTGAAGCCATTGAAGCCATTAGAAAAACAAAAATTATTCTAATAATCAAAAGTAAATCAATGGTACCCATTAATATCAAGTATGCTCTAAGAAGCATTTTTTTTTGCCTTTGCTATGGTCACACTCACAGCATGTGGAGGTTCCCAGTCTAGGGGTCTAATCGGAGCCACAGCCACTGGCCTACACCACAGCCACAGCAACACCAGATCTGAGCCGCGTCTGCAACCTACACCACAGCTCACAGCAACGCCAGATCCTTAATCCACTGAGCAAGGCCAGGGATCGAACCCACAACCTCATGGTTCCTAGTCAGATTCGTTAACCACTGAGCCACGACAGGAACTCCCCTAAGAAGTATTTTAACTGACTGCCTTCTCAAAGTACAGTTGAGCTTGGATTTGAGATACACAACAACGAAGAGTCTATAAAATTTTTTCAATGGAAAAAACACTAAATAAAATAAAACGCCTTCTTATTACTGCTGACTGGTGAGTACAATTTCAAGCATCTCTCTTGATATCAATTATTTTGAAAATAACCTATTTCTTCCTTTGATGAGAAACTGGAGCTAACAATTACTAACATGAAATTTCACAGTTAAAATTCTACTTTAAAGTTAAATATCATTTACTCTAGAAGCATCTGGCTATGTTCTGATCCATTTATGAAGCATGGCCTCTTGGTCAAGTGGAAATACATAAATAAGTACTACTGAAAATTATATACCATGGGGTGAGGGTGGGGGTGGTAAACCACAGTATTTGAAAATGCCTAGTCCAGGATTAGAGTGGAGATCTGGTATTGAGTATACCACTTTGCCATTATAAATGACACAGTAATAGTATTTCCCAAGCCTATCACGTGTACACCAAGTAAAGCAACTGAGGAAGATTAACTAGGCTGCTCTTGAAGTAAGCTACTGAAATTCTGAGATATACCAGAATTCTATATTTTGAGATATACCAGAAACCTATGAAAACTAAGATCAAAAAAATCAATTTCACAGGAATCACAAAAATTGAATAGTCATGAAATAGGAGTTCCCGCTGTGGCTCAGCAGTAACAAACCTGACTAGTATTCATGAGATGTGGGTTCAACTCTTGGCCTCGCTTAGTGGGTTAAGGATCCAGCGTTGCCGTGAGCTGCAGTGTAGGTCACAGATGCGGCTTGGATCTGGTGTTGCTGTGGCTGGGGTGTAGACCGGCAGCTACAGCTCTGATTCGACTCCTAGCCTGGGAACTTCCATAAGCTGCAGGTGTGGCCCTAAAAACACAAAAAAGAATAAACAAACAAACAAAAACAAAGTAATCCACTGTTTTATTACCAATGCTGTTAGGTAGTTATTTCACCTTATTTTTCTTTTGAATTGTTTTAACAATTAAAATATCAACATCTCTTGCTAATTAGAATCTTTGAATAAATAAACTATAATAAGTAGCAAAAACCCACCAAAGCTCTACTAACTAAAAACATTACTGCAAAAAGAAAGAATAGTTAAATTTGAAACCGGAACCTTAAAAACAGTAATCACGGAAGCATACTTTGTGTAGTTATAACCATAGCTTCCAAAAAATAGGAAATAATGTATTAAAAATGAAACCCTCTACTAATATGCAGAAGGCAATTTTTTTTCAGCATACTTTTAATGTTGTTATTAAGCATCATATACAAAGGGTAACTAAATTTTAGGGGAAAGAATCACTGACAGTCAATTATATGTGCAAAAGGTCAATGGAAGCATCCAAAAATGGGTGGGATTTTGACAAGCAGGTAGTAGGGAAACTAATAGGAAAGAAAATTCTCAGTGGAGTGGTAGGTATAGTTTGAGTAAAAGGCCCAGCATGGGTTCTATGTGGAGAAATTGCATTTCATTTCTGCATTGCATTTCATTTCATCTAGAGGAACTCAATAAAGACAGAAAGCACCCAATACTGTGCCCGGAATAGAGTAAACGCTATAAAGAGTAGCTGTCATAACATTAATCCTAGGGTGCTCAGACATCTCCCTCTACTAGTGACCTAGTTAACGGTCTTATCCTAGTTTGATAATAATTAATGGTATTAATGGCACATTGTAGTGTTTAACTTTTCCCACTTACTTTCTCTTAGCTAACTTTCTGTCATCACTAGATTATACTCAGTGTCTCATATTTCCCCATAATCAAACTAAAGTCTAAGGAGTCATATATAGCTTTGAAATTCACACACACACAAAAGAAGCTATACATTGATTCTATTTTTATTCTTTTGACAAGAACCACATTCCTCTTATCACAAACAACCTCCAGTGTGGCACACTAACAACAATGCCTGCCTTGAAGCTGGGATTCTTGCATGCACACCCAATGAAATGATGCATATTGATTTCAATTCTCCTGGATGGTAACTACTGTGAGGACAGGACCAAATCTTTTCCATCTTTATAAATCTACTGCCTATATATGACAGGCATTCACTCAGTGCTTGTTAAAGAACTCATTAGAATGAGATACTCCATCATGAAGTAGACACTATCTGTAGCCACAAAGTTCATGACTAGCAAGAAACAGTACCTAGTCAAGTTCTAAGAAAAGCTGCATTCCTTGTTAGGCTCATTCGACCTAAATGTGCTGCTCAAATCTAAAACTAAATGTAATTAAATTCTTTAATTTTTGCTACCCAAATCACTTCCACCTTCTGACTTCTGAGCTCTGGACCAAAGTTGGACTATTTTCTCTTCTTTGTTCTTCCTACATCTGACAAGGTTCTAAGTCCTATAAGATCTACCCATAATGTTTCCCAGGTCTTCCTCTTCTTCCAATTTCTTTGTGCACTCTGTGTATCTTGGAATAATGTTATAGCTACAACTAGATCCTTATTTTCAGTCCTTTTTGTGTCATTCCATTATACTAATTGTTGCCCACTTAATCTGGACAGTAATTAGTATGATCTGACAGATCTTACTGGCATTTCTCCATTCAGGAACCCAAATCCCCCACATCTGCCCAGCGATGTACCAACTTCATATGGGCCTTTGGAAGCTTAGCAATAAAGTATAAACACATGATTTGGCCCATTTTCTCAACTCACAACACATTTCATCTGAATACAATTTCTCCACATAGAACCCATGCTGGGCCTTTTACTCAAACTATACCTACCACTCCACTGAGAATTTTCTTTCCTATTAGTTTCCCTACTACCTGCTTGTCAAAATCCCACCCATTCTTTTTTTTTTTTAAGGGTCACACTCACGGCATACGGAAGTTCCCAGACTAGGTGTCAAATTGGAACTGCAGCATCTGGCCTACACCACAGCCACTGCAACGCCAGATCTGAGCTGCCACAGCTTGAGGCAATACCAGATCCTTAACCAACTGAGTGAGGCCAGGGATGGGACCCACATTTGCATGGATACTACTTGGGTTCTAAACCTGATGGGCCACCATGGGAACTTCCAAGATCCTACCCATTCTTGAACGCCCTTTCAGAATTTGTTTTCTTTTACCAATTTTTGTACATCCCCTCAGTGGATATAATTCCTGTCTTCTCAGAATCCTACCACTTCATCTCTCTTATGACATTTACAACATCCTATTTTCATATTAATATTACTTTTATGCTTTCACAGTTTCTTTACCAGGCTGCAAGGTCTTCCTAACTGCAAGGAGACGATTCTAATAGGTAAACAACAGGAATTAAATATTTATTAAATTGAGTTATAAAAAGATGACATCTTTACAAAATTTTTTGAAGAACTTTTGAGTAAAAGTTTATACACACTAAAAATGTCATGATTTTTGGTCATATTTTCTTATTCTAAAAGCAACACATGGTTTGTCACATTTTTTTTAAATATGGAAAAGGACAAGGAGAACAGCAAAAATTTTGGAATATACAAATCACCCATAAAAACTATTAACTATTAGTATATTTATTTTTAGACTTTTTATTCACAACTAACATCTTATCACAAATATTTTCCAATTTCAAAGAATATGAACTTGAATGGCTATATAGCATATCCATGTGATAGATATTACACTGTACTTAAATGTTCCTCTGTCTCTGGACATTTA
The DNA here is from genome assembly GCA_004024745.2 of Catagonus wagneri. Classification (NCBI taxonomy): domain Eukaryota; kingdom Metazoa; phylum Chordata; class Mammalia; order Artiodactyla; family Tayassuidae; genus Catagonus; species Catagonus wagneri. Next base: position 22,421,945 of record PVHT020000175.1, read on the forward strand.
TGTTGCTTCTAGTCTTTTACTATTAAAATTAAAATAATGTATGCTTTTACTTACAAATGCGCAACATCTCTGATTATTTCATCAGGACAGAGCATCAGAAATGAAAGTACTAGATCATGAAGCATGAATATCTTTAATGCTTCTGATATGTATCATTAAAGTGCTTCACAGAAAGGATGAACCAGAATCCACCACTCTCTCTAAGTAATGGGTATTACTACCATCTTCACAGCTTCGTATCTATATTGGATATTAGCAAGTTTACCAATTTGATTAATCAAATATGGCATCTTGTTTAATTTCCATGCTTTTCATTATTAGATAAAAAATTTTAATGTTAGCCATTTTCTTTATGAAATGTATTACCAGCCTAAATAAGCACCCTAATATGAATTATAAAAACTGTGCATTTTCAAGAGAGAAAAAAACTTTTAGCTCTTCTCAATTCTTTTCTGGGTGCCCAATTAGATTTAATGCTCACTGTGGAGCAAAAGAGCCAAAAATTTGGTCCTATAACATACTTTTTCCAATTACAAAATCATGAAATCCACATAACTTACAAGAACACATTATTCCTAATGAAGTTTTTATTCACAGAAGTTGAATACTCAACTCTGTTGAGTACTTTCTACAGAGTTAAGATCAGGCCTAATAGACAAACTTACACAAATGTCAACATTATTATTGTAACCTTAATAACATTAACCTAAAAAATCCTGTTATTGCTAAAACACAAAGTATGAGTAGAAAATACCTAAAATATTTACAATTTTTAATACTCTAAGAATATAAATGATACCCTTCTAAGTGCTATTGAAACACATAAAACTGCAGATATTAGCTATTTTAAGCCACAAAAAACAGCAGTCTATAAGTTTTAACAAAAGCTGTCTCTGTCTCTCACTACATTTTCATCTATGGGTATTCTGCAAGAATAGAAAGAAAATCAGTTCAATTTACTTGACTAGAATTAGAATTTAAATTTAATACATATGATAAAATATTGCTGGATCAAGGATCAAAAATCATCTTTGACTCAGCAATTCAACATCAAAAAATTTGTCCTGTAAAAAATTCTCAAAAAAGAACAAAAACAAAAACAAAAAATGCACAAGGTATACAGGGACGAGTAGTGGAAACAATTTAAACAACAATTGGTGGGTTTGAGATACAAAATCTATAAAATTGACTTCTAATGATTTATGTACACCTATACTTGAAATAAAATCCATTAAGAAAAAAAAATGCACAAGGTATATAGGGACAAGTAGTGGAAACAATTTAAACAACAATTGGTAGGAGAGTACTTAAATCAATTACAGTAAATCTGCACAACCAAATACCATTTATCTATTCAAAAACAAATAAATACAAATATTTGCAAACACTTACACAGTGTTTACCATGTACTAGACACTATTAGAAGTGCTTTGCATTTATCAACTGTTTACCCCTCACATCAAACTTATGTGATTATTACTGTTAATTACATAATTATTACATAATTATTATTATCCCTATTTTACAGATAAGGAAACGGGGCACGGAAAGGCTAAATAATTTGCCCAAGGTCACAACTTACATAACTAGTAAGTTGTGAGCCAGCCTTCAAGCTAATATAGTCTGGCTCTAGGATCTGTGTTTTAATCACTATACGATCCTGCTTCTCTTAATGGACACCTATACATACTGATAAGGAAAGGTGTCTGCAGTATACTGTTAGGATGGGGAAAAGACCAAGCTATAGAACAATACGTTAAAATTCAATTATGCTTTTAAAAACCAGACAGGTAGGGAGGGAACAGTATATGTTTATATACATAGGAAACTTCTGGAAAATGTCCCCCTATTTCCAGAGAATAGGAATAAGCATTAAAGTAAATAAGGAAGAATTTTTATGTTTACTTTATATACTTCCATCCAGTATGAATTTATTTCTTTATATATCAATTTTATAATTTTTTTAAAAAACTAGTCAATAAAAAGAGGACCATTCCACCCCTTCAGTCCCCAAGTAACTTTAGAGGCACTCTTTCCCATCCCCCACCTATTTGGCAGGTTCATGCTCAGAGGCTAATTCCAGTCGCTTTCTTGTAACCTAGTCATTCATCTTTTCTTACTCAGTATGAAACAGTTAACACCCGGAGAACCTTCCATGTACCAAGTATTCGTCTAAATGCTGAGATATACATATGAGGAGTCATAATCTCTAATCTTAGGAACTTTTAATAACACACACGGCCTTGACTGAATACATTTGTTTTTCCCATCTTTTCTTCTTCAAGCAGAATTAAAATAAGAAATCCACAAGTAGGAACAATAAACATTTTAAAGCTCTCCGCAAATCCTGTCTTGCATATCCAACTGCCTACTCACCATCACCTGGAAATTTACTAAGCACCTCTAACTCACATGTTCAACACTAAATCTCTGATTCCTCCCTCTTCATCCACTCCTCTCACACTTTCCCTCAACTTAGTAAATGAAAACCATTTTTTTAGTTATTTGAGCCCCAAACCATGGAGTCACATGAGACAGAATGTCAGTTCTATCTTTAAAATACATTCAGAATCTAACAACTATTTCTCACTACCTCCACCACTAACACTTTGTTCAAGTCACCATCAATTTCACCTGGATTGTTGCAACAACCTCCAAACTGGTCTCCCTGCTTTTGCCTTTGCCCTCCTGTATTCTGTTTTCCACCAAGGAACCACAGTGACCCCCACCTTGTCCCTCTTCTGCTCAGTATCCCCCAATAACTTCCTATCTATTCAGAATAAAAACAAGGTTCTTAAAAGGCCCTATAAGGCCACAATGGATCTGCTGACCTGCCTCCCCACTTCTCTAAGTCCATTTTCTATAACTCTTCCCACTCTGCTCCAGCCACACTGGCCTCACCTTTTATTATACAGCAAATGCGTGGTTGCCTCCCAGGCTACGTACTTGTTCTCTCTTGCCAAGATACTCTTCCTCCCATGTCCACACCTGCTCCTTCTCTCACTTCCTTCAAGTCATTAGCCAGATGTCCCCTTGTTATTAAGGTGAGTGCTCTATATAAAACAGCAACCCCCTTCTGGCATTCCCGCATGTACATTTACTTATGTATCTGCTTACTGCCTGTTCTGCCTCTATACTCCAAGCTTCATGGGGGCAAGTCTTTGTTTTATTCACTGCTATGTTAGAACTGAGCCTGTATCCCAGAAAGCACTCGATATATTTCTAACTGAATGAATTAAAAATGGAAAGAAAATTAGCCCAAGAGACTTGTGTGAATCATGAACGGTTATGTTAGTAAAGGGAAGTTAAAGCTCAAATCATAACTATTCAAGCATTCATATTATGAAGAAAATAATTTTTCAGAGTTTAATTTTTACAGTAATAGCTGTTCATGTATATGAAAGTGATGCTTTTATGATATATGCTTAAACTCCTAATTCACAGAGGTAATAAAGAAAGCACCATTGGAATTCCCGTCGTGGCGCAGTGGTTAACGAATCCGACTAGGAACCATGAGGTTGCGGGTTCGATCCCTGCCCTTGCTCAGTGGTAACGATCCGGCGTTGCCGTGAGCTGTGGTGTAGGTTGCAGACGCGGCTCGGATCCTGCATTGCTGTGGCTGCGGCGCAGGCCAGTGGCCACAGCTCCGATTTGACCCCTAGCCTGGGAACCTCCACATGCCGCGGGTGCGGCCATAAAAAATGACAAAAGGCAAAAAAAAAAAGCACCATTGACATGTAAGTAACACACTGTCCATCATCCAGTTTACTTGACTGCTCATGCCAAATCCAGGAAATTACGCTAGATTCTACTTTCCCTAATCTCAGCGCATCCCCGGACCCACGGACTACCCTCAGAGCATCTCCACTAGTAACCCAGAAGGCCATGCCATCGTCATCTCCTCCCTAGACTACCTTTTTTTTTTAATGGCCACATCTGCAGCATATGGAAGTTCCCCGGCCAGCAATGGAATCTGAACCACAGCTGCAACCCACACCACAGCTGTGGCAATGCCAGATCCTTAATCCACTGTGCCTGGCTGGGGATCAAACCTGTGCCGCCACAGAGACAACACCGGATCATGAACCACTGTGCCACAGCGGGAACTCCTTCCCTAGACTACTTTATTAGCTTTCTCACTGCTTCTCCTCTTGCCTTTCTATAATCATTTCCACATACAACAGTCAGGGTGATTTTTTAAAATGTAAATCAGACCCTTTACTGCTTAAAATGTCCAATGGTCTCCCAACGCACATGCATAAAAGCCAAAATTCTTACCTTGCTCCTGCCTGTTTCTCCAATAGCCTCGTGTATCACTATCACCCTCACCTGCTAGACTCGAGCTGAATGTTTCTTTCCTTGTTCATCAATCATTCCAAGCTTGTTTTTGCCTTTGATTTCTTACACTAATCACTATTCCTAGAAAGGGCTTCCCCTTTACATCCAAATAGTTATTTCTTTTGTCATTCAGAACTCCTCTTAAAGTGGGCTTTCTTGACAAACTGGTCTAAATAGTCCCCCAGTTATTCTTGATTAGATCTCTCTGTGTTAAACATCAGTAGAGTCCCTATTATTAGCCATATTATCATGCTTTTGTTTTCCTGTTTGTCTCTCAACAAGAATGTAAGTTTCAAAAGGTCAGACTCTTTTCCTGTCTTGTTCGCTTACAAGTGAGCCTAATAGATAGTACATGCTCAATAAATTCGCTGAATATTAAATGAATTCAAAGCCCCTATTTAGACTATAATTTCTCTGTACTATAAAATCTTCTTAAAATTAAACAATAAACATCTGAAATGAACAGTTAAAAGAGGTCTTCCTCCCCCCCACCCCCAGTTTAAATAACCCACGACAAATTCTATGGTCATGTGGACTATTCAAAGTCAGGCCTGGTTAACAACAAGGGAAAGGAGACTTGGTAAAGATAATCCAAAACACTAGAAAATTTGAAAGCCACATGACTATGGCTTTAGGCAGATTTCAAAGATTTTCAATAGTAGTAAAGTAAAATCAGTTGAAATATCAGGTTTAGAGGGCATGTAAGAGAAGGTGAGAAGATGGAACAAGAAAAAAGCAAAGTATTTGGAGAAAGAAGAGGAAGAACAGGAGGAGGAAGCTGCAAATAGCAGAGATAAACTAGGATTGAAAATTTGCCACGGATAATCTCCAACGTGAATAATCCACACTGGGTAATAGAATATTGACTATAATTACATTCATCCTACTGACCTTGTTCTAAATTATTATGGATTATTACTAAGCAAGTTATTTTGTTCCACACCAGAGGTGGCTGTATTTCGCTATCAGATGACATGACCTCTAATTCAATAATGTCTGTAATGCACTGGTATCCTCAGATAAAAGCTGTCTATAATGTCTGAACAAAGGTGAATTAGTTATCCAATTCACACACGCAATTAACTCTCTTAATACCTGAGAGACCATGGAGAACCCTCTGAATTTCCTATTAAATACTACATATGGAGGTCTTCCCTCCATCTGCAGTTACCTTGTGCTATACTTCATAATAAACAATATTAATAGTTTATTGCCCCCGTCAAAAATCTTACATTTGTTATCATAAGAGATCTCATTCCACAAAGCAATGACTCATTTTCCTGGAAAAATGCATTAAATTCAAATGTCATGCCTATTTTTAAAGCACAATAGTTCTTTATTCTCAGTAATGTAAAAATAATAACAACTTCACGAAATATGGAAAATAATTTAATTTTTTTTACTATTTTAAGAGCACCTCTCAAAAGCCAAAAGGCAGTATTTATTATGTGGATTTATATTTATATGCTGTGTTCATTCTAAATAAAAGACTATTTAAATCCAAGTGTTAAAGGGCGAAAACAAACCAAAACATCCCATATTTTTTTGCCACCTGTTCCGTTTACTAAGAGCTGAAATTTCATAAATAGTTTGAAGGCAGAGCACCGTGTCTCTGCTTTGTACCCATATGTGATGCCAGTGGCTGCATTTGTAAAAACCCAGATCAGAATAACTAGGTAATGTCAAATGTTAAGCAAATACCTACGCCTTCTAAAAAGGAGGTAATTAATTAATTCTGCAGGGGATGCTTTTCATTCTGTCTTCTAACATTAATGTATCTTCACAGCAGAGAACAAGAGAAATCCCTAAAATAAAACCTAGTTCTCTCAGCACATACGTTAAAGTCGTCATCATATTAGACCAATTCTGGGAGTGAGTAAGTAGTTAGGTCCATCTGAAAATGTTACTAAAGCTCACATGAAATCTGCTGCTCGCCTGGGCTCTCATTCTCGTGCACAACTCAAAGCAGGGAGGGGGAGCAGAGGAAGAAGGAAATGGTTTCTTATATGCCTTTCATATGTTTTATCCACTCAAGCAATGGCCGAAGCAAGGACATTATAGAAACTAAACAGCTAAGTAGGTGACGTTCTTCACTCTGTAAACAATTTAAACTACAAACCAACCTTCTGCATGCTGCAGCACTAGAAATACCGACTCCTCAGAAATGATGTACTTGTGCAGACACACCATGTTGGGCACACAGCGGGGGATGATGGTCTTTCTGTTCCTGCTGTATTCACTGCTTTTCCTTAGACCCTGACAGAGAACAAAAAGGTCAGTTGTACCCTCAGTTGCCTTTGGAGCCTGCTGTGCTCTGTGTTTATCAACCAAACTAATCTATCCGAGTTACTCTGGGCTTCAGAGAAACCACTCATCTGCTGCTCTATGCCCCTCAGTCCCTGGAGGCTCCGCTGATGGCATCTGGCGTGAATCCAAAGAACGGAAGATGCCACAAAGCTGCCATTAAAATCAATTACGTGGGTCAGTGTTTTTATTAGAGATGCTCTCAAACTAAGTCATCAGGATGACACACAGTTGTTTCTCTATGACCTTTTCCTAAGTTTTATTTTACTGATGTATATCTTTAAAGCAGTAGTCATCAGGAGATCAATTCAAATTCCTAAGACAGCAAAGGCATTCCCTGATTAAACAGAAAATTTTTAAATTCTATTTAAAAAAAGTACAAAGATCATTTTAAGTTTTCTCTAAAGGAACAAGGTGTCTGTAGTTTCTGGTGCCATACCCTGGTTTAAGAATCTGGGGTAGTGTCAGTGATAAAGTATACTCATAGAAAGGAATTTATTCCAGTACATGTCAATGTGACCTACTGCCATGCTGATACATAAAAGTATCGGAAAAACAGAAAACTAACCTGAAATTCATTAATCCTGGATGCTGTGGAAATGCTTAAATTAGGATATTTTTAGAATATGTACTATCACAATTCACTTCAAATACAATTTTGAAATTACAAAATTAAGGGGTTTTTCTTTCCTTATTCATTTAATTACATACTGAGTTATATAGGGGGTCAAAATTGAATTAAGGCAAAAGACAGGGCCAGGGATACAGATAACACTTTTCCAAATACCTGTAACAAAGACTTTCAGGCAAAATTTCAGCTCTTAAGAACTGTAATAATAATCAAAGGTGTGAGTGTGTGTGGTCTTCACAAATTATAAAAAAATGTGTTAGAGATGTATTTAAATCACACACTATACAATTAAACAGCATGAAATGAGTCTTCACTTATCCAAATTATTTTCTCCATACTCTATAACCTAAGACTAAATGCATGCTATATTAACCAACTGTGATGGAAGGATACAATGTAAAATAAATACATATCATTGCAAACATAAAAGACACTCAAACACCCAGAAAAAAATTAAATATTTTGTTTCAGAAGTGTAATTTGAAAATAAATTTCTAAATTCATTAAACATACAAATTCTACTTACTTTCAAAATGAATGTCTGCTCTGTCCTTGTGTCCATTACAAGTAAAACCTACATAAAAGACATGAGGATTCATTTCTTTACAATGCAATGAAACATTAACTCATAAGTTTCTAAAACTATACGTTAAAGGTTTGAGGGAAATTGTTGAAATTGATTCTGCCAAAGTTGTTAATTTATGAACAGATTTTTTTTTAAGGCATCAAATCACAGGATTAAAACAGTCTTATTTAAAGTAGTTTTCCTTCCTAAAAATGCCGTATTTCAGAAATACTACTATGCATTCCTATGCTTATTTTAAGATATATTTCTTGGAGTTCCCGTTGTGGCACAGTGGGTTAAGAATCTGACTGAAGCAGCTTGGGTCGCTGCAGAGGTGTGGGTTCAATCCCCGGTCCAGTGCAGTAGGTTAAAGAATCTGCATTGCCACAATTGTGGTGTAGGTCGCAGCTGCAGCTCAGAATTGATCCCTGGCCCAAGAACTTCTACATGCTCCAGATGTGGCCAAATAAATAAATAAATAAATAAATTTCTTAAAAGGAAAAAAAAATATTTTTTTTGGTCTTTTTAAGGGCCACACCAGCAGCATATGGAAGTTCCTGGACTAGGGATCAAATCAGAGCTGTAGCTGCCAGTCTATGTTACAGCCACAGTAATGCCAGGTCTGAGCACATCTGCTATTACCGCAGCTCACAGCAACACTGGATCCTTAACACAATGAGCAAGGTCAGGGATCGAACCTGCATCCTATGGATACTAGTCTGGTTCATTACCACCGTGCCACAATAGAAACTCCGAAAAATTATTTTATTTTTTATTTATTTTTTGTCTTTTTGCCTTATCTAGAGCTGCATCTGCAGCATATGGAGGTTCCCAGGCTAGGGGTCTAACAGGAGCTGTAGCTGCTGGCCTTCGCCACAGCCACAGCAATGCGGGATCCTAGCCACGTCTGCAACCTACACCACAGCTCACGGCAACGCCGGATCCTTAACCTACTGAGCAAGGCCAGGGATCGAACCCACAACCTCATGGTTCCTAGTCAGTTTCATTAACCACTGAGCCACGACGGGAACTCCTGAAAAATTATTTTAGAAAAAGAATTTTTCCTCATGAAACATATATGGTTAAGAAGTAAAAAAAAAAAAAAAAAAAAAAAATTGTTTTACAGAAATTGAAGTCTTAGTTTTCTTCCTAAAACACCTTCCTCCTCAAACTTGTTACAGTGTGATCTCAATAACTCCAGCTGCCAGATTTATCTTCAAAATGTATCTAGAATCTGAACTCACTTCACCACTTCCACAGCTGTTACCCTGAATGAAACACTTACCTGGATTATAACAATGGCCTTCCAGTAGATTCCTCTGGTTCCATTTTTTCTGCCCTATGATCTATCATCAATACAGCAGCTGGGTTTTCTTTTTAAAATATAAGTTATATCATATTGCTTCTCTCATTTAGAGAAAAAGCAAATATCTAAAATAAAGCAAGACCTCAAGACCCTTCATAATTTCACACAGTGCCCCCTCAAACCACCCACTCCCCTCAACCCATCTTGATGAAAAGATTGTACAGAGGGAATTCTCCTACCATATTAATATTTATATTTATAGTTTTTATTTTATAAATATATTTAATATTTATATTATATATTTTATGTTGTGTTATTAATCTTTTATTATTTTGGAGACACTATAACAGAAGTTGGCAAACTTTTCCTATAAAATTAAATAGAATGTAAATATTTTACGCTTTGCAGGCCCATCCAGCCTTTGTAGCTGTTCAGTTCTGTTGTTATAGCGTAAAGGCAGCCACAGTCCGAAATGGGTCATGGCAGGGTCATTTGAAGAAATCTGCAAATACTTTACACAGGACTCTTTCTTCCACCCCCTAAAGAGAATTGGGAATCACAAGTAAAAGAAGCTAAGCTTGGGAAAATCAAAGAAGAGTGAGAAGAATCAGGGGAGTTAAGATAAGGAACCAGTTGAAGACCTGATGAATTTGATGTAACAGTGAAAACTTCATCTTTGACCCCTCTTCTGAGTGCTTGACCTATACTATTTAACTCCATTTAATTTCAATTGAATATTCCCATAAATACCTCCTAAACTCATCCCTTCCTCTTTCCAAAGCCCTTTCCCAAAGCCCTTTCCCTCTTCCCAAAAATAAAAAAAAACCTGTTTCTCCTAACGCCACCCATGTAACCCCCAAATCAAAAACCTTCCTGAGTCACTGAATTCTCCCATCCCCACCTTCAAAACCAGTGACCAAGTCCAGTCAATTCTATCTCCTAAGTATTTCTGTTATCCACCCTCTACTCTCTCTTGCTTACCACGTTTTAAGTGTTTACTATGTGCTATGACTTAGTCATATGTAATCACTGTTAATTCTTTCAATTACCCAATAGGCTAATTTTACCATTCCCATTCTACATTAAGACAGTATAGCTTCATCTGCAGAAGCTATAATGGTAGATAATCATAGTATTTACCATTTGTGAGACTTTTAGTGAGATAATCTTTAATAGTGCTTGCTATAGCCAATTATTATTATTGCTATCACTATTATTGCTTCTTTCCCCTTAAATGTTCACCCAGCTCCTTAATAAGTACTCATTTTTCTATATTCAGCTCAAATGTCACTGACTCTTTTCTTCCTTTGTTCTCCCACCATATACACACTATCAGCCTCTATTTTTTTTTTTTTTTTTTGGTCATCTGTCTAGATCTCAACCAGATTTTCAAGCTTTTTATCAGCATGTTGTAAGCAGAGTAATAGTCGCCAAAGCTGTTCATACCTTAATCTCTAGAATTTATGAATATGTTATGTTACTGGCAAAAAGGGCTGTGCAGATATAATTATGGTACAGACCTTAAAACAGATTACCTTGGATTATCTGCCTGGACTAAATCAAACCGCATAATCCTTAGAGAACTGTCTCTGGCCAGAAGTAGAAAGGACAAAAATGATATGGCAAAAGGGAAAATCTGAGGGATGCAAAGGATGACAGGAATGTGTTGTTGCTGGCTCTAAGACATAAAGGTCCACAAGGAAGCACTGGAGAGAGGCCCCTAGGAGCTCAGAGGAAGCATGAGAAGGAGAAGGTGGCTTCTGGTAACAAAGATCAACCCCTGGATGAAAGGCAGCAACCACAGTCCTACAACCACAAAGAAAAGAAATCGGCTAACAACTTCAATGAGCTTGAAAGTGGATTTTCCCCCACAGTGTGCAAGAAAAGATGTAGCCCTGCCAGCACCGTGATTTTAGCCCAATGCAATCCATGTCAGATCTCTGATCCAAAGAACTTTGACATAATAAATTTAGTTGTTTTAAGCTGCTAAATTTGTGGTACTTTGTAATGCAGCAATAGAAAACTAATACAAAGCAGAAACTGTATTTCCCCCAACATGTAATCTATCTATCTCCCACGGTAAACTTCAGTAAATATATGTGAATGAATTCAGGTGTAAAAGTGTAGAGGGTAGACAGCAATATGGGAACAGAGCTTAGGAAATAAGTCAGGACTAAAGATATATAGTATCTGAACATTATCCATAAAAATAACAGCTAAGACATGAGAATATACCCCACTGGAATGCTTACTTTATACTAGGAATTGTGATGAGGTTTAAAGAATTAAATCACACAATGCGTTCAACAACCCAATGAGGCAGGTTTACTTTTTTATCATTAAAGTATAATTGTATAATTGATTTACAATATTGTACCAATTTCAGCTGTACAGCAAAGTGACTTGACCATACATATGTATATATTCTTTTTAAAAAAATATTATTTTCCATTATGGCCTATCCCAGCAGATTGGATATAGTTCCCTGTGCCTTACAGTAGGACCTTGTTGTTTATTCTAAAAGTAATGGTTTGCATCTACTAGCCCCACATTCCCAACCCATCCCACTTCCTCTCTCCTCCCTCTTGGCAACTGCAAGTCTGTTCTCTATGTCTGAGAGTCTGTTTCTGTTTTATAGATAGGTTCATTTGTGCCATATTTTAGATTCCACACATAAATGATATCATATGGTATCTGTCTTTCTCATTCTTACTTCACTAAGTATGATAATCTTCAGTTGCATCCATGTTGCTGCTAATGACATTATTTTGTTCTTTTTTTATGGCTCAGTGAAGTACATTTACTTTTATTAATGATTTTTTACAGATGAGGAAACAACACAAAACTGTTAACCTGCCTAGGCTCAGAAAGGTAAGATGTGGTAGAGGTGAAATTAAAACCTAGCAATCTGGCTCCAAGGTTCTTCCTCTTTAATAGCTAAACTGTACTATTTATGTCTACATATACATAGCTGGAATACTGGGGGTATGTAAGAAAACAACAACCAAAAGCACGGTGAGAAATGTACCCCCCAAAATCCAGAAAAGCTAGTGGTTCAAATGTCAGGAAAAGAGAACACTTAAAATAAGAGTAATCATCTGTGCCAAACAACAAAAAAAAACCTTCAAGAATGAGGACCAAGAAAAGACCACTGCCTAAGGCAGTTAGGAAGTTATTGATAACTTTTAATACTGCATTATGCAGTGAACTGGTGGGAACAGAAGCCAACTGCTCGGAGTTAATACTGGGTGATAAGAAGAGGGAGGCAAATATCTATATGTCTGCTCACAGAGAAGTATATCAGAAAACAAAGTGAAAGCCTTAGTAGGATCATCAGGCTTGAACTGTTTTCAGATAGGGTAGCCCTGTTCTCCAGTAATTTCTCTTTGAGCTACAGTCACCACAAATCTCGAACCTCCAAGGCGTGGAAATACATTCAAAGAACTTGAACCTTGACAGTTAAATTAACATATCAAGAGTGAAAAGGATATAAAGGAGGGCTCATAAACATTTATTGAGACTGTGAAGACATTCAGTGTTCCTTAAATCTCCTTTGTTTTCACATGAAGTTATGACTATTAAGCAACTAGGCAGATTCCAATCCTATTTAAATACTCACACTGATATGAAACAGAAAATGTTTCACTAGATAAAAGTGAAGGAGACCGTGCATAGGGAAAGAACTTTTTCCTACCAGAAGCCTCTTAATCGACTGAACAGAATACTCCTGAATAAATCAGGAGTGATCTCTCTTTGCTGGTCTCACTCAGCCATGAAGCATGAAGTGGATCAGATAAAAAGGGCAAATTAAGATCGATAAACACACGTGAGAAGTGCTTTTTGTTTACCTTTACTTTCTTCTCCTACCAAGTTTGTTTGCAACTAGACAATGTTCACATTGAGGCAATAAACACAAGAACATATGTGATTTTTTTTAAATGTGCCCTTTGACTGTCAATTTCTCCCAAACAGGTGTTGGCTAAATGATTATAAATTGGCCTCTGGATACACCTCTTCAACTGAGCCGTACAGGGCTGGTGATAATATAATTAGACCTAAAAACATCAGGCTGGTGAATGCTTTCCATCTGTTTGGCAATAATGTTTAGTTAACAATAGTCTTTAAAAGAAGCACCTTCAACTTCAGTTCTTAAAGTTATTTATAGAGCCATTCTTAACACACCAGCACTCTTGCTAACAAGAGCTTTAGCCACTTGGAAATTATTTGCCATACGGCTGTATACAAAGAGAAACGACTGCATTTAACATCTGTATCTTTCCAAATTTACACGCTTCAACCTCATTTAGAGTCATTTCTTAATGAACAGTGCTATGGCGCTGCATTAATATTATAGTTGCATGCACAAAGATCATAAGGAGCCAAACATTTTTTTAATGCCAACAGTAGGCCAATCTGTAATGAAGCTGTCAGCATAAAGGACAAAATAATAGCTTCTTTAACCCTCAAACAGAATTTGTTCATTTGTGAACTAGAACACGTCAATTTAAAAACTGCTCATGGGTTTGCTCACCTTTATAAAGACAAAAACCTAATTTGGTACTAATTTGATACAATTGTCTTTCCAATAAAAAGGCTCCTGAAACCATCTTTTATTTCATGATAAAACAAGTACTATAACTAAAACTGTCATGAAATCATTATCTTGGCTAGCATACCTTATTGAGAGAATACAATTAATGTATTTTTCCCTTTCATTTTTCACACTTACTTATCAGCACTATATTAGCATATGGTCTAACAGGAGAGATTACTCCATCTCTGCCCATGGTAATATACAGAATGACTGCTCCTAACAGGGGTAAGGGGAGGGGGAAAGCAGAAAACTTATCCCTTAAGGAGTAGCCTCATCTGTTCTTCCATTCTACCAGCAAAATGAGACTTGCCTACTCTTCTTTCACAACAGTAGAAGGAAAAGCTCCATCCAACTGATTATAATAGGTCTGGGTCTTTCCACTAACTAGAATGGGGAAAGCCCAGTATTTAACCAGGTACTACCTCTGGAAAGATAGGAGAGGTACAGAAGTATATCAAAGCATCAAATGATTACTTCTTAAACACATAACAAATATATCTGGAGAAAAGAGATAAATAGCAATAAAGATACAATGATCGTGGTGAAGTGTGGAGAGTTCTCTTCAGTAAGGATTACATGGCACCCATTTTTGAATTTTTCTAGATACTTAATTTAAAGGTTGACGCTCAGGAGTTCCCTTTGTGGCTCAGCAGAAATGAATCTGACTAGCATCCACAAGGATGCAGGTTCAATCACTGGCCTCACTCAATGTGTTAAGGATCCAGTGCTGCTGTGACCTGTGGTACAGGTCGCAGATGTGGCTCGGATATGGCATTGCTGTGGCTGTGGTGTAGGCTGGCAACTGCAGTTCCGATTGAACCCCCTACTCTGGGAACTCCATATGCCATGGGTGCATCCCCCCCCCCCAAAAAAAAAAGATAAATGTTGACATTCAAAGTCTAAAAGTCTCTAAAATTACCTTCAGCTCCAATCCCTTTAAAAAGACTGTCTGGGTAACGTGAGGGCATTTCTATCTCTACTTTGGAGCCAGTCACTTCATGGGACTCCAGAACAATTAATAAAAGGCTTTGTAACATTCAAGAAAAGCCCACAGAGATAGTCATACTGGACAAACTCAGCCTTTCCCTTAATGGTGCTGAAGTACTATTTGTGTTGGCTAGATGTAATCCAATAAATGGACTTCAATTGTGCAAGTTGTGCTACTGGGAATTCACACATAAATAAACATACCAGAAAAGAATGGGATTAACACAATAGAGAAGTTGGAGAAAACAGAGAAACCCAGGTCTTCAAATTAGACAGTTCTGCTCAACATAGTTTCAGATACATAAGATTATAGTCACTCTACTCTCTTTTTAAAAACAGTCCACACTTCATGGAGAACAGACTTGTGGTTGCCAAGAGGGAGGGGGAAGGAGTAGGATGGACTGGGAGTTTTGGGTTAGTAGATCCAAACTGTTGCATTTGGAGTGGATAGGCAATGAGATACTGCTGTATAGCACTGGGAACTATATCTAGTCACTTGTGATGGAACAGGATAGAGGATGTATATAGAGGATACATATATATGACTGGGTCACTGCTGTACAGCAGAAATTGACAGAACATTGTAAATCAACTACAATAAAAAAAGTTTTTAAAAAACAGTCCACACTTGCCCATAATTAGATGAGTTATTAACTAAACTTACCTTGACAGCATTATAGAAGCTGGTAATGTTATTCTTCTGTAGAAACGGCTTTGAAGCACTAAAGCTCTGCTTTCCTTGTCAATACCACCATGATGATAATCAAATGTTATTTATATTTATTGTTAAAACCCATCTGACTTAACATGCTTAAAATATTCAACATTTCTGCTGTTAACTATTAATTCCATATCTTATTCTCATGAGATCTATCTTATAAAAATTCAACTACCAGAAAACAAAGAGTACTAGGTGGCCTTTAATAGTAACAACTGTCCCCCGCTTCTCTGACATCAGAAAGCTAGCAATGTTCCCTGTACCACTGCCCAGCAACTCCCAAAGCAAAAGCTCCTGCGCCTACCACTTCTGTCCGTGAGACATTACCGCCTCAGGAGCATCAGCATGAACAGACTGTGTAGAGGTCCTTCTCTCGTGTTATGCCATGAAACCAACCTGTTCTTCTTGCTCATATGCTCACAGAAGTTGTCTCACTGATAAAGGCTGAAGTAGGAAGAGTAAAATTTGACATGAACACTTACAACTCTACCCTAAAGGGTATTTTCATTTATTACTCTCAAGGATCCATTTTCAGCAAAGCAGAAAAGGTAACGCTATGATTAAAGGGGACAGAAAAAAAATTCTTTAGAATCTTACCAGTGTTTTATTTGTGCTAGAACTTCCCAACATGGCACAGTGTCATGAAGGAATTGAACAAACAATCCAAAGGGGGTACTGCTTTGTGGACTGACGGCAAAGCCAAAAAATCACCAACCAGCTTAGAGCAGGGTGAAATATCTTTTTGAAGTGGGCTGAATTCTTCGGGTTTCTATGCAACCTAGAAATGTCTTTAAAGGTGGGAAACCACAGAACTAATCTACTAAGACTGAATGGAAATAGTACTCAAGATCCACATTCTTTCAAATTATTAAAATCCAAAGTACAACATTCAAAATAGACTTTAGGAGTTCCCGTCGTGGCGCAGTGGTTAACGAATCCAACTAGGAACCATGAGGTTGCGGGTTCGATCCCTGGCCTTGCTCAGCGGGTTAACGATCCGGCGTTGCCGTGAGCTGTGGTGTAGGTTGCAGACGCGGCTCGGATCCTGCGTTGCTGTGGCTGCGGCGCAGGCCAGTGGCCACAGCTCTGATTAGACCCCTAGCCTGGGAACCTCCACATGCCGCAGGTGCAGCCATAAAATGACAAAAGGAAAAAAAAAAAAAAAAAAATAGACTTTAAATGTTTATCCAAACCCACTTAACTCCTAAAAAACATCCCATTTCAGTTTACCTCATTCTCTTATAACTACAAGCAAATCGGGGCGGGGTGGCGGGGCACGGAATTAGGAGAACCACATTAGAACCAGCAACACAAAACTAAGCTGGTAAAAAACTAATTCCTCTATTTAAAAAAAAAAGAAAAAAAAACTATTTTAAATTTCCTTAAATGCCCAGACATTTGCAAAGGTTTGAGTATGCTAATTTTTTAATTAAAAGATAGTTCAGCAGTGAAAGCTCTTTCATATGCACTACTGACTCTTCATCAAACGTTAACTTTCCAACTTAACACCAGTATAGCCGGTGGCAGCCTGAAGGTTCACCATCTGCTGCTACCCAAAGTCACTGTGGCCACCTTCAGAACATATGCATCAAAGTCTGGAGATAAGAGACTGAAGGAATACTGCCTAAGTCAACATAAGGGTGATGATGAACCCAGAGGCAGGCAACAGGCAAGCTACCAGAAAACTCAGAACATCATGAACCATCAGTCACCTCTTAGAACACATACCCAAGGTCACCAGGAACTCTTGTGGCTGAACAAAAAGACAAGAGAACGCTACCTCTAATGAGAGATTTACTTAAGGAAATGTGATGAATTTTCCCTTTAAAAAGGGGGGTAGGGTGGGGGGAAGGGTAGATAGTAAATTTTTAAATCCCCTAAAACTGTATTCAAAGCAAGGATATGGGATAAATAAAATAAAATGTAAAATTTAAGATGTATCAATATGGAATAATAATAAAGTTATATATTTTTTTCATGTAGTCATAAAATAAGGCACTTTGCTTTGGAAAGTTTGTTTTCTAGGAACCATCATATCCAAATGTTACCCAAGGTACATGTATGTACTTTGAGACAAGGTCTTATGAAAACCTACAAAATATCAATTAAAAACCCTGACTTCTGGCTACTAAAAAATATCATTTAAGGCAATGATTATATTCACCACAATATCTTATGTAGAAACAAAATACTGTGGTGTCTTTCAAAATACTAAAAACAGAGAATCTCAAGAATTTGGCTATATTCAATTAAAATGTTGAATAACTGGCATATATTCATCTTAAAAGAAAGTCACTAATATGAAAATTTTGTGCATCATCTTTGATTTCTGGGTGGGTTTTTTTGTATCTTAAATGCAGTTAAAAGAAAATCAATACAGAAAATATTTTAGACTATATAAAGTATCTTTTGACTCTTGATTTTGAAGTGGCAACAGATGCACTTAGTTTGCATTAATTCTAATCTTAATACAGATTTTTAAAAATTCTTCTAAGCCTCCACAGCGAATCAGTTGAAAATTAATTTAAAAATAGGGCATTATTAAGTATTCATGTACCATAAGAACTGTCGTAATGAAGCCCATTTGCGCTGCTCTCTATTTAAACTGAACACAACCTGTTGTGCACACCTATCTGTGGTATCAATAACCAAATATAGTTCTGTAGCATGAACACAATTCATGCCTTCTTATACTTAGTAACTTCAATAATAATCACGATGATTTTCAAAGGATCACAGCTTGTTGTTGTGATAGTTAAAAAAATAACGTTAAGTGCTACCAAAGTAACTTTATCTTCTAAGACATGTTATGAATATATTATGAATCATAATATTTAAAAAAGGAAATAAGCATATTTTGGTGGTACTAAAACAGATTTGCAAATACAAGTAATTCACTCAAAATGCACAGGCCAGTCATTCCCACATTGTTTCATTCCTCCAAGGGCACTGAACTATGGCTGGCAAAGTTTGTTTTCTTTGACAGACTAATATCAGGATCAGAAAAGATAAAAAGGATTTTTAAAATGTTTTTCTGATGTTCCTGTTGTGGCTCAGTGGCTTAAGGGCCTGATACTGTCTCTGAGGATGTGGGTTCGATCCCTGGCCTCGCTCAGTGGGTTAAAGATACAGTGTGGCACAGGCTGGAGACATGGCTCAAATCTGGTGTTGCTGTGGCTGTGGTGTAGCCCTCAGCTGCAGCTCTGATTCGACCCCTGGTCCAAGAACTTCCATATGCCACAAGTATGGCCATAAAGAGAAAAAAAAAAGTTTTTCTACTTCCCAGCTAAAAGTCACTT
This sequence comes from Catagonus wagneri, assembly GCA_004024745.2. Taxonomy (NCBI): domain Eukaryota; kingdom Metazoa; phylum Chordata; class Mammalia; order Artiodactyla; family Tayassuidae; genus Catagonus; species Catagonus wagneri. The sequence continues at coordinate 22,440,687 of PVHT020000175.1, forward strand.
AGCCAAACCCCTGGATATACATCTTAGGCAAACAGCTAAATCTAGTCTTGCCCTATAGCGACGCCAAACACACGTGATTCTCCAGAAAATAATCCAGAGAGTAATTATTTCAACCACAAACATGAATTTTAAATCTCTTACATTCCTATTACCCAAATGTCAATGAATGTGAGCCATTCCTTAAGGATGTCTCATCCTAGGATGTGAGGTTAATGATGTAGTGAACAATAAAACCATCACAGAAATGTCTTTTATATATATATGAAAAAAAAGTTTCATTTTGTATAATTTTTCAAATCCTCGCCCTACACATCTATTACTTCATAAAACATGTTTCTAAAGGACATGGTGTGTTTTTGTAAGAAAACAGGGTATAAATAGAGCAGAAGGCAGAATATAAAAGTCAGAGAAATTAGGTTTAAAACAGAGATGCTTAAGAGCTAGGAAAAACATCCACTTAGGAGGCCCTTCTCAGATCCAAATGCTTTAAAAGCTAGATCTCTACACCTCTGTCATTCTCATTTTGATTGTTTTCTGTTTTTGCGAAGCAACTAGCCCAAGGCCACAAAGAGATTATGCTAAAGAGAGGTTAAAACTCTGAAGTTCTGGGTTTATAGGCCCAAGTTCAGCTCATGTCATTCATTTCCACAATGAAACCATTTATTCTATTTCTCCGGTTTGAATTCTGAACTTCACTTGGGATAATGACTAGACACTGTTAAATTCAGATGAAAATTAATTCAATTAAAAGTATAGTCTTGTATTTAGTTTCAGATCCTTCTTATCTGCATTTGCTAGAAACATCTAAGACTTGTTCTGATATAAACTATGTCCATTCATTCTCTAGTTTGCTGTTTTCATTCTGTGGCTAAATGTGTTCCATAAATATGTTTGAATAAATTTATAGGTGCTGAAATCTGAAGTAAGTCCCTAAAAAGCAGCAAATATATTCAAGTAGTATTTTTATAGTGTATACTCCATAAATGCTAATTTTTTTTTTTGGCTGTGCCCATGGCATACAGAAATTCCCAGGCCAGGGACTGAATCCATGCCACAGACACAGCAGTAACCCAAGTCACAGCAGAGACAAGAGCAGATCCTTAACTGCTAGGCCACCAGGGAACTCCAGTAAATGCTATTTTATAATGATAATGAACAGATACAGAAACTACATCTTCAAGTCAATCAATACATATCCAACTAAGGTTCAGAGACAGCCTGATTTCAATTCAGAAGAAAATACTTTAAAGGCAAGAAAGCCTTACATATTATTAAAGTGTATTAAATTATTAAGTGTTTAAATGAGTTTTATACTTTTGCAGGAGATGGAGTTGATATTCTGGTGTTGATTAAAACTTAACAGTGTTTTAATATGACAGAAAATTTATTTAGTGTAAGAATACAATGCATTCATGTTCTTAAAAATTCCAAAATATTTTAAAGAACACATGAAACATAAAGTCATGACACTCATTCTCAAATTGACAATTTCACTGACTGCAACAATTACCCTGACAATCCACAAGTGCACTTTTTGACAGAAAGTGAAAAAGTGAGGAGTATGAAGGTTTTGACATGTCATTCATACAAAAATGTTAATTTTTAGAAAAGTATTTGGTATTTAAGGCATATGAAGGTTTGTTGGAGAAGGCATAGAAATAATATCAAAAACTACCATACAATATGAACAAATGCTATGAGAAACAGGCTCAAGGCCACAAAGGGACACAGCCAAAGATATTTAAATCAGACAGTAAAAGGCAAGCAAGGGAGCCTTTCCAAGAGAAGACAATAATTAATCCTAAAACCTATGAGAAGGTATTAAAGACTTTTAAGCAAGAAAGTTATTAGTCTTAGAAAAGTCACTTTTCTTAAGCATTAGTTTTATGAATTATTCTGGTAGCTGTGTTGACAATGAACTGGAAGAAAATCAAACTAGAGACAAATTAATAGTATGTCTTAAAAGGGGGATAAAGAGAATAGTGCATACCTTTAAATTTACGAATAACAGGGATGCCTAAATTTTGATTTGAACCAGTTGATGGAAAGATGGGTTAGATATAACTAGCAGAACCCAGAAGCTACTGGCTCAATCTGAAATAATTATTCTAGTTATATGTCACCTACAGAACTCTTGGTCATATAGTGGTGAAAAAAAAAAAACATGTTAACAACTTAAAAAAGGTCAACAAGGACACGCTGATCAAAATTATGAACACCATGAAGCTGACAGAACTACATGATGTGTTAAATTTAACATTTTCTGAAATAGCACTATTCCCCATAGAAACTGCATTAAATAATGGTAAAGAAATTTTTGAAGCTATACAATGATGACTACAAAGACAACAAAAAGTGAGATGAGAGGAGATGGCAAAATTGTAGAACACAAAACAGGTATTAAATGTCTATAGGTGGAAAAGCAATAAAGTGTAAGCCAATTCTTACCCCGAAATTCCAGAAATGAGAGGTACCAGGTCGGCAGCCGCCCTCCTTCTCCTTCTCCCTGGCAGAAGACTAGAGGTCTCTGAATGAATCAGATACTACAGACAACTAAAAGAGGGATTGAAGAGTGGTACCGAAAACAGGGCCATTATGTGAAAGTCTACACATCAAACTGATGAGGACATAAGTCCCCTTTAACCAGTGGGCTCCTAGAATGCTGTTGTTGGTCTAATACTAGATTCCTTGGTAAGAGACTGTATGGTTCTTTTCTAAGGAAACCAAGTGGCCTAAAAGGTAAAGTATATAGATTCTGACATTTATTAGATTTCCTAATAAAATACTCAGATTATTAGCCAAACTGAAGGTCACCAAATGCCCAACGAGTGAAAAAAAAAAAAATCCCACCAAAACATGTAATTGTGACATTATAGAACACTAGGGACAGGGAGAAGATCCTAAAGGCCTCCATCAAGAAAGAAGAAAATCAGGTCAGGGGAGTTCACGTCCTGGCGCAGCAGAAACAAATCCGACTAGGAACCGTGAGGTTGCAGGCTCGATCCCTGGCCTTGCTCAGTGGATTAATGATCTGGCGTTGCTGTGAGCTGTGGTGTAGGTTGCAGACACCATCGAATCTGGCATTGCTGTGGCTCTGGCATAGGCCACCAGCAACAGCTCCAATTAGACCGCTAGTCTGGGAACCTCCATATGCGGCAGGTGCAGCCCTAAAAAGAAAAAAAAAAAAAAAAGCCAAAAACAAAAAAGAAAAAGAAAATCAGGTCAGGAATTGGAATGCAATATAGAAGAATGATGAAGGGAATCCCTAGAATAAGAGGAAGTTGCAGAGTGACCAGGAAAGCTATGCAGGTGGTCAGGAGAACAAACCAATCCAGATGTGAGCAGAACAATGAAGGAACCTAAGAAAGAAGGCGCTGAGAAAATCACTGATGTGATGTACTATCTGAAGTGTCTGACTGTATTGAGATATTCTAAAGTTTTATCAAAGGCTTTAGTAATAAATAATGATAGGGACACAGAAAAAAATAAGCAAATGGGGGGAAATGAGGCAATTTATTAACCCTAAGAAACACCAAAAATCTGTACAAGGAAAAATCCAAAACTATTTCAACAAATTGAAATGTAGGCCAAATTTAAGCAAAATAAAACTAGAAGAAAAAAACAAAAACAATACCAATTGGAAAAACAATATAGTGTCTTGAAATAATCCCCCCCAAAAAAAATCATTATCGAAGAAGGGCAGTAAGTATTAAGACCTAAAGCAGCAGTATCTGGCTCAAGAGAAAGGGCACTTTCTATGAGTTTTAATTGTATACAATACAATGACTTTGAGCTATTAAGCACTTTTTTTTTTTTGTCTCTTTAGGGCCCACCTGCAACATATACACAGCACCCTAGTTCCCAGGCTAGGGGTCGAATGGGAGCTATAGCTGCTGGCCTACACCACAGCCACAGCAATACCAGATCCAAGCCTCATCAGCAACTACACCACAGCTCATGGCAATATTGGATCCTTAACCCACTGAGTGAGGCCAGGGATCGAACACACATCCTCATGGATACTAGTTGGGTTCATTACAGTAAGCCAAGACAGGAACTCCTATTCACACTTCTTTATTGTCCCCTCCACAATATTTTAGAATTTACATACTGACCTATATCTCTCCTGCTAGACTGAAGAGAACCATGTCCTATACAGCACCTAATACAGTACCTGCCACATGGTGGCATTCAAAAGAAGACTGTTAACTTAATAAATAAAAAGCCCTGAAGCCATTCAATGCGGCAAAAGATGGACCAGAAGATCTGTATTTTACTGGGTCAAATGACCTTAAATAGTCTTTCTCACCCTGAGATTGTATAGCCAAAGCCATAGGAAGTAAAATGAAACTAGTCCCTTTACTTTGAAATTACTTATCTGTAAACGTTCTTTATCAAGTTTTCCTCTATTCCTAATTTGCTGAGAGTTCTTATCATAAATGAGTACTGGATTATGTCATGATTTTTCAGAATAAATTGATATGATGATGTGGTTTTTCTTCTTTAGCCTATTGATACGCTGGATTATATTAACTGACTTTCAAATATTAAACCAGCCTTGTACACCTGGGATAAATCTGACCTGGTCATATACAGGTCTTTCTATATATTACTAGATTCAAATTCCCAATATTTTGTTTAGTATTTCTGAATCTACGTTCATTAGAGATATTGGTCTATAGTTTTCATTTCCAATAATATCTTTGGTTTTGGTGTTAAGATAGTGCTGACTTCAGAGCCTGAGTTAGGAGGTATCCCCTTGGCTTCTATCTTCTTAGAACTGCTGTAGTCTCTTCCCTAAATGTTTAATGGAATTCACCAGTGAACCCATCTAGGCCTGATGCTTTTTGATTTGGAAGCTTATTAATTATTGATTCAATTTCTCTAATAGATATATACCTACTCAGACTGTGTACTTCCTGTGTGAGTTTCAGCAGACTATGTTTTTCAAGGAATTGGTCCATTTCATCTAAAATTGTGCACACAATTTTGTGTGTACAGAGTTGTTCGTAGTATTCATTTATAGTCCATAGGATCTGTAGTGATGTCACCTCTTTCATGTCTAAGATTAGAAATCTGTGTCTTTTTTTCTTAGTTGGCCTGGATAAAAGTTTACTGGTTTTATTTTTTTTTTCAAAGAACCAGCTTTTGGTTTTATTAATTTCTATACTGATTTCTCATTTTCAATTCCTATGATTTCTACCTTAGTTTTTATTATTTCTTTTCTTATGCTTACTTTGTATTTAACTTGATCTTCTTTTTCTAGTTTCCTAAGATGGAAATGTAGATGACTGATTTTAGATCTTTCTTCAATTTTAATATATGCATTCAGTGCTATGAATTCCCCTCTAAATACAGCTTTCACTGCATCTCACAAATTTTGATAATTTGTTTCTTCATTTTCATTGAGTTCAAATACTTTAAAATTTATTTTTAGGTTTCTTCTTAATGTGTTGTTTAGAAGTTTGTTGTTTAATCTTCAAGTATTTGGGGATTTTCCAGTTATCTTTCTGTTACTGAATTCTAATTTAATTCCACTGTGGTCTAAGATCAGATGATGAATGAATTCTACTCCTTTGAAGTTGCTGGAATTCCCTCGCAGCTCTGTGGGTAAGAATCCACCATTGTCACTGCTGCAGGTCAGGTCGCTGCTGTTGCATGGGTTCCGTCCCTGGCCTGGGAACTTCCACATGCCATGGGTGTAGCCAAAAAGGAGAAAAAAAAAAGTTAAGGGGTATTTTCTAATCCAGAATGTGGTCTATCTTGGGAAATGTCCCATTGAGCCTAAGAAGAATGTATTTTACACTACTGTTGGATGAAGGCATCTATAAATGTTGATTATGTCCAGTTGTGTTGACTGATGGTGCTACTGAGTTCAACCATACCCTTCATGACTTTCTGTCTGCTGTATCTGTCCATTTCTGATAGAGCAATGTTGACATCTCCAACTATAATACACTTTTCTACTTTTCCTTGTAGTTCTATCAGTTTTTTGCCTCACATATTTTGACACTCAATTATTAGATGCACGTACATTAAGGACTGTTATATCTTCTTGGAGAACTGATCCTTTATCTTATGTAATGCCTCTGATAATTTCTAATAATTTCCCTTACTCTGAACTCAGCATTGTAGTTATTACAGCTATTCCCATATTCTTTTGATTAATGTGAACATGGTAAATCTTTCCCTAACCCTTTACTTTTCTATATACACACACATACACACACACACACACACACACACACACACACACTCACACACACACATACTTTTTAATACATATACTTTTAAAGTGAGTATCTTACAGGCAACATGTACTTGGGTCTTATTTTTTTTATCTGCTCTGACAAATTCTATCTTATTTTATTTAGGGCCACACCTGTGGCATATGGAAGTTCCCAGGCAAGGGACTGAATCAGAGCTGCAGCTGCCAGCCTTTGCCACAGCCACAGCAACACCAGATAAAAGCTGCATCTGCAACCTACACCACAACTTACAGCAACATCAGATCCTTAACCCACTGAGCGGGGCCAGGGATCAGACCCATGTCCTCATGGGTACTAGTCAGGTTTGTTACCGCTGAACCACAACAAAACTCCAAAGTTCTGTCTTTCAAATGTTGCATTTGGACCACTGATCTTTATGATTATGGATATAGTTGGATATATACCATATTTTTTACTTCTTTCTATTCATTACCCTTCCTTTTTTCCTATTTTTTCTTCCACTCTTTTTCTGCCATTTGTGGCTTTGAATATGTTATATGATTCAGTTTTTCCTGCATTTTAGCAAATAAATTACACCTCTTTTTTTACTTTAGTGCTTGCCCTAGAGTTTGCAATATAGTTTTAAAACTAATCTAAGTCCACTTTCAAATCAAATTACACTTCTTCTCAGGTAGCACATGTACTTTATAATAGAAAAATACTCTTAATTCATTTCTCCCATCTCTGGTATCATTTCTGTCATAGATTTCACTTACACAAAAGTATATATAAGCATACACACACACACACACACACACACACAAATATAACCATATACGATTGAATACACTGCCACTATTATTTTGAACAAGTTGTTCCTTCTCTTTCCAGTATTCTAATTGTGGTTATAGATATACCATAGTTCTTGGATATCCTGTTTTTTGGGGGTTTTTTTAGGCATTTTTTTTCTTTCCTTTTCAGTTTGGAAGTTTCTATCAACATATCCTCAAGCTCAGGAATCCTTACTTTCCCCAGACCTGTCCAGTCTACTAAAGAGCCAATCAAAAGCATCCTTCATTTCTGCATAGTATTTTTTACCTCTAGTTTCCTTTCTTAATTAATTAATTTATCATTTTTTAATGGCCACACCCACAGCTGGAAAGCTCCTGGACCAGGGATTGAAACCAAGCCACAGCTGCAACCTGTGCTTCAGCTGCAGCAATGCCAGCTCCTTCAACCCCTTGCGCCAGGCTGGGGACCAAACCCACACCCCTCCACTGCAGCCAGAACCACTGCAGCGAGATTCCTAACCCACTGCACCACAGTAGGAACTCCCCTAGTTTCCTTTTCTATTCCTCATTAGAACAAAATTCTCTCTCTGCCTACATTATCCACCTGTTCTTGCATGTTGTCTACTTTTTATATTAGAGCACACAGTATATTAGTCACAGTTGTTTTTAAATTCGTGATCTGGTAATTCCAACATCCTTCCACATCTGAGTCTGGTTCTGATTCTTGTTCTCTTTAAACTCTATCTGTTTGTTTTTCCACTTAATATGCCTTAAAATTTTTTTGTTGAAAGCTATACATGACATACTGGGGAAAGCGGCTCCAGTTAATATGCTTTTAGTAATGTTGTGGTAAGATGTCAGGAGGGGAAGAATTCTATAGTCCTATGATTATGTTGTAGTCTTGCAGTGAGTCTGTAGCCCTGTACTGTGAATTTCACAAATGTTTATCAGTTTTTTTCTCAGCCCTAGGCAGAGCCAGATGGCTGCAGGGAACTGGAGTTGGGTATTCCCTTTCCTCTACATACAAAGCTAGAGCTGACTGGTGACAAGCTTCATATATGAAGAGAGAGAGAGTTTTTTAGTGTTTGCTCTAGTTATTATATACACGTAACATCACTGTCTAACTGGCATCATCGTTTTATCATTTCAAATGAAATGCAAAAACCCTACATATATACAAAAAACAGTGAAAGATTTTATAATTCCAATTAAAGAACAGAATGTCATTTACTTCCCTTGAATACTAGACAAAATACAGCTGTGGAATTTCTGTTCCTCTGAGTAGATATTTGCATGTCCTGAACCTGACACTAGGTAAGAGTCTCACATTATTTCAGTAGGTGTCACTCTATATATGATCTATTTAAAGTTACTTTAGTCTCAATTTCATTCATTCAACAAATATTTATTGAATGCCCATTATATGCCAGGTATGATCCTACATGCTAAGATCACAGAGATGAAAAAAAGACAAGATCTCATTTTCATGGAGTCCATAGTTCAGATATTAATGAACAAATCTACTTTATTTACTTACTATATAAAAGTCTGAAAAATCCTATTCCTAGAGAAATTTTATTTTCCTAAGTTATTAGCTCAAAATAACTCATAAAGAACATAGAATGAAACAGATTAAGAGAAATTGTGTTTGGTACAGATTAATGTAACCAGTGTATTTTCTAATAATTTGAATTGATACAATACTTCTCTTCCATACATCAAGTTTCTAAAACCCAGATTTTAGGTATTCCTCATTACAATGAGGAGGAATTTCTTTAAAAACAATTCAGATTTTTAAAAATCTACTCATTCATGTTTTTACAAAAGTCTGTAGAACAGACTATTACAAATTTTTAAAGATTTACAAAGCCTATTAATTCCAAAATACATATCTCCTTATTTCTACTTAGAAAAGTTAAAATGTCCCCTTCTAAATACCAACATACTCCCCAGGTTAAAAGAAGTAATGTGAATTATACAGGTTGAAGATACTAATGTGAATTATACACTTCAGCACAGAATTTAAGCAATTCCACCACTGTCAAAATTCCTATTTGGATAAATGTGTGAGACTCAGAGCTGTTACTAGGACTTGAAGGTGACCTACTCATGATTAGAGCAAAGCATGAAAGGTCATACTTTGTCAAAATAAACAGAGCTAAGAGAGGAAGCAGACACTGTATATCAAAAAAACTACATGTGCCTACATAGAAATCCAAGAACCTTTACTTAATCCAAGAACTATTTAATTGCTATTTTATGCCTCTGTATTCTCAAATAGAAGGTTCTTAAACTGGAAAGTCTAGGAAAAACATGGTTAAGGAAATATTTCAGGCTCAAAAGTCCTATTGCTTCTCATTCTTTAAGTTCAAAATTCAGTCAAATAAATTTGAGAAAACTGATGCTTGTAAGAATTTAATAAGACCCTGATAGCTTCATATAATATCTAACCTAATGTCCCCTTTGAAATACCTCAAACTCAATTACTATCCAAACTACCTGAAATAAATCGCATATTGTTCAATTTTAGCATGGAATCACACACATACTTTAGAACACAAGAAGTATTCAATGAACATGAAGTTATAAATGAACACTAAGATGCTTCACAAAAGATGACTAACATTTAAAAGACTAAATTAATTTATACCCGACATATGGTATTTTCTTTTACTCTGAAAGATAAAGTGGTGTTTAATCAAATATATTTATAGTCTATTGTGCACGGTTTTAAAATTACCTTTGTAAACTCTCTGACAAGCCCAATAATGTTAATGTTTGGTATATCTAAGATGTCACCAAATTTGGACAAACAACAGCAGATACTTCTGTTATCATAGTATTTTTAATCCCAAATATAAAAACGTGAGTGTGTGTGCAAAAGGGCATTTAATGCACTGGGAAAAGTATGGCTTTCTTGTCACAAGGATCAGGTTTGAAATCCAGGATTACCCTAAACAGCTATGTGACTCCTGGGCAAGTTACTTAAACTGTTCTGAACATCACTTTCCCATCAAGATGCGAATAACAGGACTGGAGAAGGATTAATAAGTTGCATTACATAAAATGCCTAATATATTGTCTGATACAAAGTAGGGACTCAAGAAATGGTAGTTATTAGGAAAATACCATTTTTCTTTTTGACCACTAGATTGACTATACCAGTTAATGCTGAACAACTACTGACTCACTAGTTTTTATAACTAACACAAAGTATATCTCTACCCTGCTATAACAGGTTTATAAAACCAAACCCCTTACTAGACTGAATGCCAACAAATAAGCACCTTCTCCTTTAACACAAATATATTTTGCATGACCTTACATGAATTGCTTAGATAAAAGCTTTTTCTCTTCTGCTTTTGTTATTTTAAAGTGCAGATGCATTTGAGTCATTTTCTCCTTTTGTTTCATATCCTTAAGATCCAAAGCTTCAAAGACATAATGTCAGCATGCAGTCGATTTATGACTGAACTCTTGAAGAGACACTGAAGAATTACCTTGTCAATCACCCCAAGGACTCTGAAGGCCTTCAGCTCCTCGGCAGGGCTCCTTAGGTTCCAAGGGGGCCTTGAACTTAGTGATCCTGGAGGCTAATGGAAGATATCAAAGATTATACATCAATCAGGGAGGTACTTGAAGGAAGACTGCCTGCTGAAGCAAATGCCAGGCCAAAAGAAACCAAATTTATCATAAATCAGAGAATGGAAAGATGAAAGGAGGAACTTTCTGTTTGTCTGTAATGTAAAATAAAAAAAAAATAAAATCAAAAATGAAGAAAATCAAAAATGAAGAAAATCAAAAGGAAAAAGCAAGAAAAAAGTTACAAGTAAATAAATCACGATAACATTAAAAACAAAATTTGAAAAAGAAAAATTAATGAGCTGATATAGATTCTAAAGCATTAATTCAATTTGGAACTATATAGTTATAATGAAACTTTGTAACAAATGGATAACTGAGCCAACAATCAATCACAGCCTTATATTTACCCCAGAAGGCTCAAGAGTTAGAATTAGAAGGGCAGTGCAGGGGGTGGGGAGTCTAACTGAAAAACAGCATAACAATGGGAGGTAGGGATGAACTTGGGAAAGGAAGGAACAAAAGTCATTTTCTCTCATCATAAAACTATAGTCTTTATTACTTTATAAATACATACTATGATGTTAAGAACTGGCAGGTTCAAGTTCAGCCAGAAGAATTGCCAATAATGATGAAAAATTAAGAAACTCTATCATACAACAAATAATTATTAGAACTGAGACTGTTTAAGCCTAGAAAAGAGATGATCTACAGGAGACAGAAAAATCTTTCTTTTAAAATTTGAACATCTGTAATGTGGAAAAGTTAGTCTGTTCGCTACAAAAAAAAAGTCCAAAAAAGATCAGTGAACACAGAGGGATACTTCAGTACCACACACAATAAAATAATAATCCTAACTCCCCACGCACTGGTCCTAGCTTTTCCCTATCAGTCAAGTAAGACATTAGACTCGATAAACTCCAAAGACAGCTCCATTTGGCATTTACAATCAGAAAGTGATGCTTTAATAATCCATTTATATTAAAATGGTGATGCTGTAAAGGATGACAGAACACACAAAGCCTTACAGTATCCTCAGAGCAGAGCTTTTTGTTGTCAAAAATCTATTAGAATATACAGGAAACATTTATCATCCCCATGAGTGGAGGACAAATATCCAGGTTAACCAAATGTCATGATTAACAGACTTACTGAGTTACCCTTTTTGATACTTCAAGTCCTAGTACAGGCCAACATCACTAGACAAGAAGCCTCTTGAGAACAGGAAATGTGCCTCAGCCATCTTAAGATTCACAGTGTCTAGCATGTTGGCTGGAAGAAAAGAGGAAGAGAAAAAAAGAGAGGAAGTGGGAAGAGAGGAGGGTAACAGGTGAAGGAGGTAGCACTGACAAATTAGATGTCATTTATAACTGGGAAAAATTCACTCTGTAAAATTTTCTAAAGTGACAGTTCTAATTCCTTTCCAAAAACGTTTGTTTGCTTTTAGGTTATACTAACTTTAATATGGCTAAAGAGGCAGCATTTAATTTTTTAAAAAGGACGACTTCTTATTTTTTAAAGAGACTTGAGAATGTTCATGACTGTGGCAACTGGACAGGATAATCATTTGAAATCTAATTCATACTTCTAGGATATGTTTCAGAAAATACTTTTTTAGAATCTCACACTTTATTAGGTGCTGAGTTAGATGACATAAAATACAGATTCACCTCTGCTTCCTTAAAAGCTTAAAATCGAAGGGGAATTTTTAAGGACATAAAAACATTTAGCAGGGCATTTTAATAGACACAGAACAGAAATAGTCCTTTCTCTCTTAATCCATATTATTTCATCTTCATCCTCCACCTGCCCTGCATTTAGGACTTACAAAAAGTTATTATTATAATCTCCATTTTACAGATAAATCAAGGGAGGTTCAGAATGAATGGGTGTTCGTGGTCAGAAAGAGCAGTGAAAGATCCTAGCCTAGACCCCAACTCCTCACTCTACCGCTTGCGGTCTTTCTTCTACACAACACATTCTGATCATTAAAAATTCATCTCCCCCTACTCTATTGTCAAGGAAGAGGAAGACCTGCTTGTGATTTTGATAAAAGGAATGGTCAGAAAAGTTAGAGGAGGAAAAAGAATACTTTAAAATAATTTATTCATGACATCCGATGGCCAAATAGGTCCAACATCTCTATCTCCTGCTTAAATCCTTGTATTCACTGATGTCATTGGATCGTTCAGTTTCCAAAGAAAGTTATCAGTTTACTTTAGCAATCTCAACAGCAAAGAGAGCAAACCACAAAATCTCTGCCATGCTGTGTGCCCACTAGGTGCATGATAACTGAAAGGGATATAAATCAACAACAACAACAAAAAGTCCCCATCTTCATCAAGTTTACCATCTACTTGAGGAGATAAGGCAAACAGATGAAAAGTTAAATAACAATAAAACATTTTTTTAAAATGTAAAACATGGAGTTCCCATCATGGTGCAGCGGAAACAAATCTGACTAGGAACCATGTGGTTGCAGGTTCAATCCCTGGCCTCACTCAGTGGGTTAAGGATCTGATGTTGCTGTGAGCTGTGGTGTAGGTTGCAGACACGGCTCGGATCCTGTGTTGCTGTGGCTGTGGTGTAGGCCAGTAGCTGTAGCTCCAATTGGACCCCTAGCCTGGGAATCTCCATATGCCATGAGTGTGGCCCTAAAAAGCAAAAAATAAATAAATAAATATGACAACAGAGATAAGTCACTAGTTAGTGTATGAAAAACTGGTCTCTGAAAGAAGTGGAGGAAAGGGGGACTGTAAACGTTATGCTGGAATTTGGTTAGGAAAAGGATATTATACATAGGATTGAAAGAAAACTGGCCTGGTGAGGACATGTTCAAATTGTAGAAGAGAGGAAAATAAAATTACACATTCAATGTTGGTCAGCTTCCATTGCTTTAATAGGACTTGAATGCTAAGAAGACAAGTCTGGACTATGTTCTCCAGAGTCTACGAAACAAGTTTTTGTATGATCAACAACCCAATGAAAACAGTGACTTAGGAAGGTTACTTTTGCAAAGACAGAAATGGTGAAATTGTAATGGGGAAAGACCAAAGGCAAAGTGATCATTCAAGTTCTCTTTCTACTTTAACCATCTATAAAAGTTTAAGATCAGAGAAACGAACAAAGAAAGATCATGAAATAAAATCATCAATAAAAAATCCTGTATTTCTGATAGGCAGTGTTTAAATTGGGTAGAATCCCTATACATCTATTCCTTTTTTCAGACGGTAAAAGGAAACATAAATCCATAGAATTTTAAGAACAGAAAGAGACAGAGATCAAGTCCAACATTTTTTTTTCAGATGAGAAAACTGAAAAGCAGCAAGGTTAAGTAATTTATCTAAGATGACAAAACTAGCTAATAGATAAGAGGGCATTAAATCTTATTGATAAAATAACACGGCATGGCATTATTTAGGGAAAACTCAACCGATGCTACTGGAGCAAGTAGGGTGGAAATCGCCCTAGGCAACATGGCTGATTTCCTTAATGAAAAAAGTAAAATTTCATTTTTATGTATTAGCTACAATACCAGAAGATGCCTAGAGAAGTAAGGAGTTCAAAGCTAATTACAGGGGGTGAGGAATAGGAAGAGGTAAGAATATATGATGATCCGCCAATCTTCAAAACCAAAGATGGCAGGGATGTATCACTCAACTGCTCAAGCCCATGGCAGACACCACTGTTAATGCCACACTCTGTCTGGCAATACAGTGCTCTTGGCAGCCACTGCCAGTGAATTAGTCTTAGTTTTATTAGTTTACACTAGTAATACCTATTTATCATTCCTGTTCGATATTCTCTAAGTGGCTAAGTGAAGCTTACCTTTGTTTACATTTTTGGGGTTTCTCAAAATTGTTGTTTATCCTGTCCATGGTCTTTTTCCCTTGATATTATTCCCTTTTCTCAATGAGATCTATCCATTCTTACCAATCAGTGAGGTACTTTTCAAACTTTAACGTTGCATGCACATCACCTGAGGACCTTGTAGAAATGAAGATTCAGATTCAGTCAGTCTGTGGTGGAGCCTAAGACTCTGCATTTCCAAACAGCTACCAGGTGATGCTGTGCTGCTGGTCTACCAACCACATGGGGAGTAGGATTAACTACTCATCCTTAAGTAACTTGAGAGTAAGTCAGTATTATTTGGGAGGGAATAAGCAATCAAGGACAAAAGTAAAGTCTACAAAGAACATATCAAGAACGCACACTTTGGGAGCTCCCCCCATGGATTAAGAATCCGACCACAGCGGACTGGGTCGCTGCGGAGGTAAGGGTTCGATCCCTGGCCCAGCAGAGTGGGTTAAAGGATTCCAAGTTGCCTGCCACTGTGGCGTAGGTCATTGGTATAGCTTAGATTCAGTCCCTGGCCTGGGAACTCCCATATGCTGCAGGTGTGGCCATAAATTAAAAAAGAAAACTAAACAAAAACAAAAACAAAAAATAACCCCACACTCTGAACCAAGATAGCTAACTACACTAGTTTCTGAACTTGGATTCAACTGTGCAGATTTTTGGCTTTGCCGAGACTTTTCATTAGCAATCTATTAACCCTCAATACTCCCTAAATAAGGGTCTCTTAGATTACATTTCAAGCATGACTATTAATTGCAGTCTCATTACTGACGTGGAATGTGCCTGACTGCCATCTCTGCTTTGCATATGTCTCACTAAGAGTAACGTAGTACTCATTTTAAAATATTTTCTAAAGAAGAATTGAAAAATATCAATAACACCAATAAACAAAATGCACAACAAAAATATTTTCAACATTATAGCAACTATACACAAAATATTCACAAAAGGCATATATTCAACATACAGTTGTCCCTCAGTATACACAGGAGGTTGGTTCCAGGATTCCCCAGGAAAATCCAAATCCACAAATGCTCAAGTCCCTTACATAAATACTGGTGTAGTATTTACATATAACCCACACACATCCTCCCATATACATTAACTCATCTCTAAATTACTTATAATACCTAATGCAATGTGAATGCTATATAAATAATTGCTAGTGGGCAGCAAATTCAAGTTTTGCTTTTTAGAACTTCCTGTAATTTTCTTTCCCCAAATATTTTCAAATTGCAGTTGGTTTAATCCACAAATGTGGAACCCATGGATACAGAAGGCCAACTGTATTTTCATTCATACCATGTAATTGAAACAAAAAATGTAGTCATACTTTAGAAACTATTCAATCTTTTATGTACTAAATTTAGACCATTTATTGTCTTTTTCTAAATTTCATTGATCTTGAGTTTTAAATTCCTAGAACTAAAAATAGCAAAAAAAAAAAAAGCTACTCCAAGTCTTTTCCAGGGAAACCCTCTTAAGTATTAATTCTTATATCACTCAAAGTCATCTACATTTTTTTTAAAAAAAGGAAAAGAAATCCATCTTCTTCAGCTAAAACTGTACCTTTTAGTTCAAAGCTCATTTCCTTTCTTTCTGAGATTTGCCTTTTAGCAATGAAGTAAAAGCAAGGGCTTTTGCTCCTTTCTGTCCTTTTTTGAAAGGAATATTCTCATCAATGACTAAAAATTTTGGAACTTTTAAATTTACCACATAAGCGTCTCAAATAAATTCAATAAAGCAAAAGCTTGAACCATCAGAGAAAACTCAGGTAAAGTGAGCATGACTGGGGCTGCACCAATGGGAAAAACAGTAATCGACAAAAAAATTTCAAAACCAAAAAGGAGGATTCTTTTACTGTCTTAATCAACGGGGCTAGAAAGAAATATCTGCATGTGTATTCAAGAAAGAAATAATATCTGCTCTGCAGAGAATATAAGATTTGCTAAAAAATTAATTTATATCAATTCTCTCATTGTACTGGTTAAAACTATTGCCCAAAGATGATTAAAGAGAAACCACGAATTCGCTACACTAATCAAAAAACCTCCAAAAGACAAATTTAAATTACAAATAAAAAATAATTCAGTCAGTCTCTGGCCTAAATAAGGGCCAGGTTTAATAGTATAAAATACAAATGTGAAACTAAAAAGCAAATGCTTACCCTAAAAGAAAAACATTTTGCTCTAAAAAAAAAAAAAAAAAAAACTCTTCTCTAAACTCTGTGCCTAAGAACTGAAAAAAAAAAAAAAAATCCTAGCATACCAAATCTGATTCACTAGGTAACCCTGTTTAATCCTTTGTGTTAAAAGTTTTCATTATTCTACATGGCTCTTACAATTCTCTTTTGTTTCCTCAATTATGTACACATTTTGGATCCTCGATTATGCTTTAGGGTTTGCAAAACAGAGACTGTCTCATCTTTGATATAACTCCAGTGTATATTTAGTTGGATACTCTATACACACAGAGTCTTAACAGATGCTTGTGAATTTAAAGAATCTAACACAATCAGCTTTCCTATATCAGATCGCCTTTGTTTTCTTTTCTTCTTTTTAAGTCAAATGGTTCTTTATTGTCTGCATTTAGAATTTTTTATGAGACATACATGGATGAAGAGAATCATAGCAGAATTTGAAAAACACATTTTGTGTAATTTTTAAAAATGAATCAAATTCCCTATGATGTACTACCTGAAACAGGTTTAAGATTCACACAGTTTGTCATTATTGTTCTTTTGTTTTATTTTCATTAGAAGTAATTATACTTGAAGGAAAATTCTGATACACTTCACAGTTACTTTCTCCAAGTCTATATGGCAAGCTTTATACATTTATTTGCCTAGTAAGTTACTGTGCCACAGAAGTGATTGTGGGGAACTGTAACAGGATGCATAAACAGGGGTTTGAATGACTACGTTTAAGTAGAATATTCAAAGTTAACATTAACAGAAAGAATAGAATGCTGCTAATTCTGACTTCCTAAAATTTTTAGAATACTCATAAACCTTTAAACAACACAGGGGTTCAAACCGCCCCATGGTTGAAAATCTGAGTATAACTTATAGTTAGCCCTCCATAGCCAGAGTTCCTCCTGAATCTATGGATACAACCAACTTCAAATCGTGTAGTACTGTAGTATTTTACTATTGAAAAAAACTCCAACTTTAAAAAAAGAAAGGAAAAAAAATCCATGAGTAAGTCGATCCACACCATTCAAACCCAGTTTATTCAAGAATCAACTGTATTTACATACAAGATGGATCTAGTAAAACGAGTGAATTCCTGGAGGCCATCCTATTTAATACTTTTATCAATGTCCCCAAAATGGACAGAGAATGTACACATCAGGACTGCACACGGGTAGGTTGCCAACTCCACAGAAAATAAGCATTGACTTCAAAGTAACCTTTACATAAGCATACCATTTAAAAATGGTAAAATTCAATCCTACAATTTGCAACAACATGAATGGACTTAGAGGGTATCAAGCTAAGTGAATAAGTCAGACAAAGAAAGACAAATATCATATTATCTCACTTATATGTAGACTCTGAAAAGCAAAACAAATGAATAAGCATAAGAAAACAGAAACAGACTCAAAAGAAACAGTACAAGAGGAGAGAGGGTAACAGGTGAGTGAAATAGGTGAGGGAGATTAAGAGGTACAAACTTCCAGTTATAAAGTAAATAAGTCAGCATGAGGAATATAGTCAATAGTATTATAATAACATTATATGGTAGCAGATGGTAACTAGACTTATCAAGGTGATCATTTTGTAATGTATAAAAATATTCAATCACTGTTGTACATCTGAAACTAAAATAATGTTGTAAGTCAATTATACTTCAACAAAAATAAACAATTTTTAATTTTTAAAACAATATAACAAAAAGAACAATGACAGAAAACAGGAAGAAATTAGCAGACAGAATACAGTCACAATAATTAATAATCTGAAAACAAGCAGATATCTTAAAGACATTCATTATGTTAGAACAAGTAACAAAAGTATATTACTTCCAAGACAGAATATATCTTTTTGTTCTAAAAAGAATGGCCAAGTGCTTAACAACAAAAATTCTTTTAAAAGGTCACACAGAAAATGTAAAGGGCTTAAAAAAATCAGCAAAAAAAAGCTGTAATGGTCCAGTGAATCAAGATTAAATAATGGTCTGTTTTTACACTACAAAAACTTGAGACTTTTTATAATCTTTAAAAAGTATAAAAGCATTTTAAAACTTGGAAAAAAGTATATAAAGCAACATATGAAGGGAGATGAAAAATAGAGCTAATACTTATTAAGTTGGTTTTTTTCTTGGCCACACCCGCGGCATGCAGAGGTTACCAGACCAGGGATCAAACCCTCACCACAGCAATGACAACATGAGATCCTTAACCTACTGAGCCATTAGGAAACTCCAAGTTAATATTAAAAGCTTGGCTTATAGGGTGGTCTTTTTACAAGGTAAGGCATTTGAGTGAGTGAGTGTGAGTGTGAGAGTGTGTGTGTGTGTGTGTGTGTACGTGAATCCACATATATGAGTATTTTTTTTAATTCATTTAATCCTAACAACAACCTAGCAAGGAATCGCTACTACCTTCATTATTCAGACACAGAAATTGAAGCTAAGAGGTAGAATTAAGTATCCTGTCCAGTCTTTCACAGATGCAAGAGACAGCGTCAAGATGCAAACAAGCCTGCCTGCCTGCCTCTTAAATCAATTAAGAAAATAAACACTGTCTCCCACCTTTAGAAGAAATCATTTTTAAGTTGTATTAGAAAAGATATTTAGGGGAGTTCCCTTCGTGGCTCAGTGGTTAACGAATCCGACTAAGAACCATGAGGTTGCGGGTTCGATCCCTGGCCTTGCTCAGTGGGTTAAGGATCCGGCGCTGCCGTGAGCTGTGGTGTAGGTTGCAGACGTGGCTCGGATCCCGTGTTGCTGTGGCTGTGGCGAAGGCCGGCGGCTACAGCTCGGATTAGACCCCTAGCCTGGGAACCTCCATATGCCCTGGGTGCAGCTCTACATAAAGGCAAAAAGACAAA
The DNA here is from genome assembly GCA_004024745.2 of Catagonus wagneri. Taxonomy (NCBI): domain Eukaryota; kingdom Metazoa; phylum Chordata; class Mammalia; order Artiodactyla; family Tayassuidae; genus Catagonus; species Catagonus wagneri. Next base: position 22,460,180 of record PVHT020000175.1, read on the forward strand.
AAAAAAGAAAAGAAAAAGAAAAGATATTTAGGGAGTTCCCATTGTGGCTCAGTGGGTTAAGAACCCGACTAGTATCCATGAGGATGCGGGTTTGATCCCTGGCCTTGCTCACTGGGTTGCTGTGAGCCATGGTGTAGACTAGTAGCTGTAGCTCTGATTTGACCCCTAGCCTGGGAACTTCCATATGCTATGGGTATGGCCCTAAAAAGCAAAAAAAAAAAAAAGGGAAAGAGTAGAAAAGACACTTAGTTTAATATTAAAAAAGAAATAACAGGAGTTCCTGTTGTGGTGCAGCGGAAACAAATCCGTCTAGGAACCATGAGGTTATGGGTCTGATCCCTGTCCTTGATCAGTGCGTTAGGGATCCGGCGTTGTCATGAGCTGTGGTGTAGGTCGCAGACACCGCCTGGATCCCGAGTTGCTGTGGCTGTGGCGTAGGCCGGCAGCTGTAGCTCCGATTCACCTCCTAGCCTGGGAACCTCCATATGCCGTGGGTGCAGCCCTAAAAAGCAAAAAAAAAAGGAAAAGAAATTACAGAAAAACTTCTTCCAGAAATGTGCCAAATCCAGATAGATATAACATAAAAACAGCAATAATAAACCACAATGATTCTAACATTTTAAGCGCTTACCCGCTTTCTAGACAAGACCTGGGGGGCCCAGAAAACTGAAACGTCCCTGTTAAGAGCTACTCCTTTATAACTCTAAGTGATCTTTTGCTGCTACTTGTAGGACTTATGCTTAAATGATTAGTTTTGACATGAATCAATAAAACTTCACAAGAAGTGAAGGATCATAATTTAACTTTTAAAATGTCAAATAAAATTCAGGATAAATCACCCTCATTCTACAGCCGGGAATACTAGGTGCGGAGTAAGAGAAAAGGGCTGAGAAAGAGAAGGAGAAAGCAAATCCCATCTTTATTCCACTTTTGGTGGTTTGCTTTAATGCTTTTCTTTCCACCAATAACTTATAAGAAAATTACTGATAAAATTCCAAAGACCAAAATTCTCAAACATTTGAGTTTGACAAAACAGCCGAGAGATGAAACAGCCAAGAGAAAAACAGCAAAAATGGCTAAAGAAAAGACACAGTGAAACATGGGACATACCTGAGATATATCATCACGCTGAGGTTTTACATAAAGGCTAGAGAGACGCTCTGCTCGCATGAGATACTCTGCGGTTCTTGTCTTCACAGCTTCTCGACGGGTAGGGCTCGACTCTCCTGAAATGGGAAAACAGAAGTCAAGATGTGAAAAATAAATAAACTTCCTTTTCTCCAAAGGGCAGCTTAACTTCCTTTACCCCGTTTACCACTAGTTCACATTTCTAACTGAAGGGAGAGATCAAAATTGGAACAGGTCAATGTTACTAAGATCAGTAAGGTCTAACTATTACCCCCATGACTTTCATTCACCTAAATTCTGAAACTCTCCTGTTTAAATATGATAGAGAACCTGATGAACTTTACAGGAGGAGTCCATACATAAAGAATGTAATATAAAAAGCTCTGCGGATAAAAGACTAGCCTAGTCCAGACAGTATACAATTGTCCAACTCAACAAACAGGACTAAACGCAAGTGATGTTTAATAAGAGCTGTGACATGGGTGTGATATGCTGTACCACCAAACTGGAAAATAAAATTATTTGTATGATAACTCTAAATTCACTCTCACTGATTATTCTAAGCGTTGTGATTTTTTCATTAACAACAAAGTGTCACAGACCTTACAAATGAAAATAATGTGATTTAAATCCTTGCAATACACAATTATGTAAAAGTGAACAAGAGTCATTATCCTGTCTGGCTCTCAGTTTCCTGATGGAAAGGGTATTCAGAGTGGCCTCTCAAGAACTCAGAATTTCAAAAAGGAGGTAGTCTACTTCTGGAATCTCTCCTTCCCAAAATGGCATGGCCCTATTCTTTTATCCACTGTAGGTACTCGACTGTGATACAATGTTTCCTTAAAGAAAGGATTCAGGAGTTCCCACTGTGGTGCAGGGGAAACGAATCTAGTATCCATGAGAATGCAGGTTTGATCCCTGGCCTTGTTCAATGCGTTAAGAATCTGGCATTGCCGTGAGCTGTGGTGTAGGTCACAGACATGGTTCGGGTCCCGATTGCTATGGCTGTGGTGTAGGCCGGCAGCTACAGCTTTGATTCGACCTCTAGGCTGGGAACTTCCATATGCCTTGGGTGCAGCCCTAAAAGGCAAAAAAATTAAAAAGAAAGGATTCCATGGTTGAAAATCAAAAAGTGGTTACTAGACTATATGATGCCTGAGGTTCCTTTCATAAATAGTATTCAAGTCCTATTTTTGCCTAATTTTTATAGTAGTACTTAATACACAGTACTGTTTTTACAATTCACTCTATGCATCTCCTGGATGGAATTAAGCAAACAAGTATCAGAGTGTAAAGTACCCTGGATTACATTGCAGAAACGCTGGTTATCTGAATTCTGGCTCTGCCTCTCGTCATGTGACCAATGGTAAGTCATCTCAACTCTGAATCTCTCCCTCATTTTCTAAAATGGAAACTATCTCCTACAAATATAACATACCTCACAGGACTGCGGAGATTAAAGGAGACAACATGCATAAAAGGTACTGCAACAGAGCCAGTAATGCAGGGAGCAATAAATTATAAAGGTTTTCAATCTTTGTTTTTCTCTCAAAGCTAAATCCTATATAATAATGTCACCTTGGTTTGCTGAACTGAAGTGAACTGAATTACACTAAAGCAGATACTTAACTTCCCAAAAGATTACAGGTAGGAAAACCTCTTCTCACTTCTGCCTGGAGCAACATCTTCTGTTTCTTCTGGGAAATGCCCCTTTTCCGTCCCCTGCATATTCTTCCACCTCTCCCCCCAACCACCACCAACCCTTCACAACGTGGTTTGAATGAAAGCCACCTCATTTCAGATCTCAGCCACTGTAGCCACTCCACTTCTTGTTAGCCAAGGGTGAGAGCCCTCTGGTCACAGCATGGCCAATCATAGAACCCCACCCTCTTGGCCACAGTTGGAGAAGGGAGAAATTGGCCCAACGCAAACTGGGCCGATCAGTCCTTCCCTGTTATTGATGCTATAAGTAAGAGGAGTGGGAACAGCCAGCAGCCACAGTTTCTGCCAAAACACAAAAAAAAACAATCGGCAAGGAGGAACCTGACGGAGAGAAGCATATATGATAGAAAAAGAAATCCTAATGTGATTGGTCTCCCCGATTTCAGCTGAACCTACAATCCTGCCATTCTTTGCCTAAGATAGTAGAGCTTGTCACATGCAAACCAAAGAACCCTGAACGATGTAAGACCTCTGAGAAAAACGCACCAAAGTTAGGATTGCAATTTTGCTAAATATCTTTCCACAGCTTTTATCTTACAATTCCATCTCTTCTCTTTCTGGGTAGTAAATCACAAATACAACTGATCTTGGTGAGGGGTGGGAATCTCCACTGCTTTTTAACTGTGGAATAATCTATATTTATTAACTCTCCAACTCAAACTTCAAATAAAAGTGTATGCTTCCTGCCTCTGTCCTTAAAATTAATTTTCTTTTTTCTTTTTTTTTTCCTTTTTAGGACCGCACCTTTGGCATATGGAGGTTCCTGGGCTAGGGGTAGAATCAGAGCTACAGCTGCCAGCCTACACCACAGCCACAGCTACGAGGGATCCGAGCCCCGTCTGCGACATACACCACAGCTCATGGCAATGTCAGATCCTTAACTCACTGAGGAGGCCAGGGATGGAACCCAAAACCTCATGGTTCCTAGTCAGATTCATTTCCACTGCACCACAACAGGAACTCCAGAATTTAGTTAATTTCTAAACCCAAGGTTTTAATTTTTACTCAGCTGAAAAAATGGATATAATCTGTGAAAATCACCTAAGTACTTAAAACATATTTTGAGGATAAAATGTGCCGCATAAATAATAAACATTCACTATTTCTACATACAACTAGTCCTTAGTTTTGAGCTTACTGCTCGTGGACTCTGCTACTCCGTTATCACTAATTCCTCTCATTTCAGGTTATACCTTTCAAGCCCTAATTTAAATCCCCATTTAGAGTTTGTTTCATCTTAAGCTCAACTCTAGTAAAAACTACAGCAACTTGCTTTTTTAATTAGGTTTAATTAGGGTTTAATAAAACCGCAAATTTTCTTTATTCAAAAAAATTCACTTGCCCCATAAAAATAATGTAAAAATTCAAAACTGTCAAGATTGTAAAACACTGAATTAAAGCTAGAGTTAAAACCATATTTTGTAGTCAAATCACTGCATTTTAAACTTTTGGTATTTCTGTGGCTTTTTTAGGCAGTCCCCATGGTAACAGAAACAAGAACCGGAAGCCAGCAGTTGAAATGGACTCCTGCTGATGATAGCGGTTCCGCTTCCATGGAAACAACAGCGAAATGATGGAAATACTGGAGGCTTTTTAAATGTAACCTTAAATATACATACTATGACTCTTTCCTTATCAGCCCCTTAAAACTAGGTCACAAGCACTGCTGATCAACTGCAGCAGCCAAGGATGAAAACCATCTCCTGCAGTTTCTGCTGCAGGATCCTTACTGAGGTTTAAGAGTACCAGGAAGAAAAGATTAATCTATCAATCTCCAGAATAATTCTAACTAATCAAATTATTTATAAATGTGACTTTAAACAAATTTTACTTGGTCAAGAATTTTAATTAACTCTACCCTTCTTAATCTCTTCATCCTCATTTTGTGACACCCAAGCAGCATATACAATGATTATTTTTCAAGGAAACTAGGTTACCTGGAATTCAATCCCATACCAGGTCATGTGGCTATTACTGCTTCAGTATTACATCTGGGTAGACATTGAATAAATGCTTTTTAAAAATGGATACATATTTTACATTCAACCTAATGATAAACCAGTACTTTCAATAAGTCCTCCACATTTCTGTTCGTCATTCAGATAGAACAAGAATTTCCACTATGCTCTGGCATTCAAGAGAAAAACCGTTTCCATTACTTACTAACCTTCATATCAAAAAGTTCTAGCGTACCATAAAAGATGTCTCAGATATATTGTGTCAACCCATACTTCTTTACTCTACCTCAGATCAGGAGATAGGACAGAACAAGGGTGATTACAGAACGTGATCTATGAAAGAACAGAGTGTAGCTGAATAGAAATAAGGAGTAATTTCAAAGATGTCATTGAAACTAGAAATACGGACTGTCTATTCTGCATTTCTCAGAGCACCAATTTTGACTAAATTTACTACAAGAACTTTTTATAAAATGCACAATCTATAGATAACAGAATCATGAAATTCTAATTTACCCAAGAAGGCATCACCACCTGGCACTCCTTCATTATACCAAATTCATTTAATGTATTACCTTCCTTTTATAAGAAGAAATTGAGACTCAGAGATGGGAAACGCCTTTCTCAGTTACAAAGTGAATGTAAAAGCCTAAACCTAAACCAGGTCTTATGTTACCACACTTCAGGTAACTGAATTTGAATTAGATTATTTTACTGTTACTAAGTAGAACAAGAAAAATACAGAACACAAGACAAGCAAAAAGCGAGTATTAAGAACAAAGGCGATGAGAAAATAAACATAAGGAGTTGAGGCAGGAGCCTATCAGACAGGATGGAGCAGAATCAGAAGACGAGAGACTGAAGGGGACAGACAAGCACACAGGAAAATCAGCCTATGAAGAGGTATAAATTTCACACTATGTAAAAGAGAATGGGCCTCTCTAAGAAAAACTGGTCTTTCAAACATCCTTGTTACCCAGGGATTTCTCTGGAAAACAAAGGCTTTTTCCCCATTACCTGTTTTTTTTAAAGTTATTTTTATTCACAGAATAAATGAAAACTTATTTCATGAACTAGAATAAAAAGTGAATTTTTCCAATTCTGTTATTCTACTCCTAGTTACTAAAAAATTACCATTCAACAAAAGAAAAGCAATGCTAGAGGAAGAACTGGCCACGCTAGACTTCTTGAAAGACAGTATGTCTACATCTGTACTTTCTATGGGAAAGTTTTAGGGATTTTAAGGAGTATTTTGGGAGCTCCCTGGTGGCCTAGTGGTTAAGGATCTGGTGGCATCACTTCTGTGGTCCAGGTCACTGTTGTGGCTTGAGTTTGGCCCTTGGTCCGGGAACTTCTGTGTGCCATAGGCACAGCCTAAGTAAATAAAGTGATAAAAAGTATTTTGGCCACACTTGATTATCTTCAGCTGCACAGAATTTAGTCACCATCTAAGACTCTACTTCGTCACATCTTATATCCTTACCTTTACTCCTCTAGTCCACAAACACTCTCCAGTGGGCCCTATGCCACTATACTCTTGGTCCAGCATGCTTCATTTTCATTCAGATTTATCACATTAGAAAGAACATCCAAATCAACCTGGGTTTACTAGAATAAGTTTTTGTTTGCTGGGTGTTTCCTTTTTTCTTTTAACAACTTCAAAAGAATATGCCTATTTGAGATGGCCTTGGTGGTTAGTTTTTTTTTTTTTTTAAGTGCTAACATTATATTTAATGGGTTTTTGTTCTTGCAGGTAAAACGTACCATTTCTGACTTACGCTAAGTGTTCTGACAACAAAAGGCAACCTTGAGAAGAACTGTAATTTATGGTTCTACAAATCACCCACAAATCTAGAGCCATCAGCCTTTCTGTGAATAACACGAACCTGTCAGTCAAGGAATCTGCTTCTTATTTGCATTTAACCCACTCTCCTATCAGTGTCTTTTTCAAAACTAAGTATTATGTGACCCCTAGAAGGTCAACGAGTCGACAAAGAATAGTGAAAGTGAAAGTCGCAGTGACACCCAGGCCCAGGGATTACCTCGATTGTAACTGCTTCCAATGTTGTTCAGCAATTTTTCTGCTTTAAAAAAAGAAACCAAACAGGCCCAAGTTGGAGCCACTTGCATTAAGCCCATGTCACCAAACCAAGACTTTAGACCTAACCTAACAGCAGTTTCAACTTTCCCCAGGAATGGAACCTTAACTAGTCAGTCTAGAATTCGCTGGTCAGCGCTAGGGAGGTAAACAGCCAATAAACCTTTCTATCTCCCAAAAGAAGGTGACTTTGCTCAAAAGGATCCTTTTTTGTTTTTTTAGGACTCCCTTGTCCCACCTCCTCTCTACCTTTTAAAACTTTTTCTCTTCTGGAACTCCATGGAGCTCTTTCCTCCTGATAGAAGGGAGGCTGCATGGTTCATGAATCAATTAATAAAGCCAATTAGATCTGCAAACTTATTCAGCTAAATTTTGTCTTTTAACAGCTTTGGTGTCAGTGTCAAGATTCAAAGAGAATGAACTTCAAGGACATTCAAGGACAACAAGAAAGACAGGCGTGGTACGAATGAACTCCTTTTTGAATTCACTGTCTATTTTCAAGAGCCAGGGGTTTCTTTCAAGTCTGAATTTCTTTCTCTTTGCATCAAGCTCTGGATCTAACTGGCTTTCCTTTACAGAGCAAGACGGCTTGAGCTGGTAGACTGTTTGCCTGGAACCCAAGCCCCTAGCCTTTATTATGGACTGCAATTCCCAGATTTTTGAGTGGAACCTCCAACCCTTAATGCTGTCCCAAGATCCACATAGGAGCTGTTAGTGGCAGGACATAGTGCTCTATTTATGTACAGCCCCAAATCCACAGCCCCCATTTTTTGAGATTTGCTGGCTCAATTTTTTCCCCAGTCCAAGGCCCCATGTTGGGGAATTATTGGTGGTACACACAGGGCCTTTTCTTGGCTAGGATGCAATATATATTAAAGTGCACATTTTTTGTCTTGGTTTATGTAGATAAAGGCTAAATGCTAATAGGACTCTCAGAAGTCAAAAAAGTCACAAAATTGATGGGTAAGGGTCAAACATTTAAGATCTGTTAGAGCATCTACCACCTAACCCAAAGATTCCTATGTTTGGATAAGTTGGCCACAGAACAGGTTATTAGCACTAAGTAACCTGCAGACCTCAAAAAAATTTCCACACATAGTGGTACACTGTAAACACCACATAATCCCCAACCCTATGGCACACCCCTCTTAGGCATATTGGTTCAGCACCAAGGGATCCAAAAGCTTAGCTAAAAATAATAATAATAGGATCCTTAAAATCCAAAGAGTTAGGTACCCCCTCCTGGCACACCTACTTATTTTATGTCTAACAACTATAATCCTGAAAACTGTAGCTATCTACAAAAATAAAAAAATCTTACTAAAAACAACCTAGAATTTCAATGGCCATTATGGGGAACATTCCAATTAGACAAGATCATTCATTTACCAAGTGCACTTAGGAGTTCCCACTGTGGTGCAGTGGGTTAAGAATCCAACTGCAGCAGCTCAGGTTCAGTCCCCAGCCTGGGAATTTCCATAAGCTACAGATGTGGCCATAAAAATTTTTTAACTTAAAAAAAAATTTGTTTTAAGTGCACATAAAACTGAGTTCCCAAATTAAACAAAGAGAAATGGAAACATATTTTAATTGGTATGAAGACTCTTCCAAAGGCTTCAAATACCAAAAGAGCTTTACTGAAAGGTTCACTGCAAAATACTAATGAAAAATTAAAGACAAGAGGTACTTAAAACAAAGGCTTTTAAGACAGACACGACTCCTACTGGCCCTTCTATCCTCCTTTATTCATGTACTCCTAAAAATCCTATTTAAATTGTCTTTCCACTCTAAAGAAACTGCAAGGCCCTAAACAAAATCCTGTCAAGTTAATGACCTTACAAGCACCGCTATATCTACCTTTCAAAGACTCTGTAAAGGTCCCTCCTAGAGGTAACATGACTGAGGATTTTCTGGTAAACTGCTACAACCAAGGGGAAACTAAAATTAAAAATTAACTTAAAACCTTGCCAAATTATGGTAAATATCAGAGATACACTCTCCACTTAAATCCCACTCAGAACCTGCAGATGGGATCCTGGAAAAACTGGCGTAAGCCAGGTAAGGGTGAGAAATACTACCAGAGCCAATTCTCCGGATCTCTGTCTATACTACTCAATACAGAGCAAAATAAAGTGTCTTTTTCACCCTCTAGGAGATGCTTCTCAAGTCCAAAGAGTTGTTCAATACTTCCAGAAATATTTATGCTTTGTCCAAGCTGAAAACTGACAAGATTGTTTTTTTTCAATTTTAAGTAGCTCTGTGGTCAAAAGTTGGCCAAATTGGAAGCGGATATTCAGAGCCTGGTAAGAATCATTTTTTTAAGGCCTTCTCCCCTAAACTAAAACAATATAACCAGAGGAAAAGAAAAACCTTCTAAAGCCCTTATAAAAGGACTTATGAATAGATCAACCCATGTTTAGGTTGCAACCCAATTCCTTGAGGAATTGAGAACTTATAATCTTTGCAGACTCGAAATGCAGCTCTAGAAGTAGTACAAAATTCACCTATTGCTTCTCCAGTCCCAAAATCTTCCCTATTTATCTTAAAAGGCTTGTGACTTGCAATCTTTTTCTGTGCCTTTGAGATGTAAATGTTAAAGTACAGAGAGGACAAAATTTTTATCAGCAAAAAAAGATGGGGAGGGTATCATTTGGAACTTGGACAAATGAGAAATCTTAAGTGTACAAAAGCTATAAAGTTCCTGTTTGCCTCTGTATACTCAAGAGTATATATATGTGTTATAGATGTGTGTTATTTTTTACTTCTAGAAAGTATTACCAAAATTAAATTATAAATGTGCTCTCTGTGACTGGTTTACAAAAAAAAAAAACAACTAAGTGCTTATATTAATCATGTGCTCATAAAATTCTTAAAAATATAATAAATATTAACCCAAATGCTTTTGAGGTTCACGACCTGAGATAATCTTCGGTAAAATACTAGCTTGTTTTAAGTGCGCTGATTTAATTAAAACAGATTATGTCTTCAAGGTTATCAATATTAAAAAATAATGTTGACATATTTATTTTACCTAGGCTTACTAAAGATCAAATAAGTTCATGTTATCTCTTACAAAATTTGTCAGCAAGAAAAATGGCTTGGGATGACGACTCTTAATGAGTGACACTGTCTAATGTCTCACAAAGATTTTGTGGGCGGTCCGAACATAATTGGTAAAAGCAAGTAAATGAAACAAAATGCAAGATAAAAATTTTTAGGTGAACTTTTCAATACTTCCCCCCCCTAATTTTTTTGGTAGCCTGAAATTCTGTAAAGTTGAATTAAAAGATAGTCATTAAATATCTAAATCACTTCCAAACAAAGTGGTGAAATTAGTTACTGAACACAGGTTTATCTTTTTTTGTTTGCTTCTTTTTAGAGAGGAATTAAAGATAATTGGTTTTACTAATAAACGTATTTTATATCACACTGAGAAACTGTTTATGAAAAAACACATTTCTTGAAAATATAAAAAGTATGAACCTTCCGCTCCATAGAACGCCAGTGTAAAAGTTCATAATGGCTTACTTTGCTTACTTCAAAAATTTCACTAGAAGTAAAGGTTTCTAAGAGTTAAAAATTCTCCTATAGGTAATTAAAGCTAACAGAAATAATAAGGAAAAGGAATTTTATGTATAATCAGGACTGGCTAAGATTGGAATAAATTTAAGTAAATGAGTTTAAATATCAAAAGTAAGCTGGTATAAAGTTAGAATTTGTTTTTCTCCCTGTTAAAAGGGCCAAAGTTTTCTTCGACTATTGGTCTGCTTTTGATAATAAAAGATTATAAAAGTGTTTTTGTTTTTGTTTGCTTTCTGAACAATCTGCCACAGGCACAAAAATCTTGTCTTGTCAAAATAATCACTTATGTTACCTGTTGTCTTTATCAGGTCTTTAATTTCTTACACTCAGTCTGCTCAATATTAAAAGAGCTAAGTTTCACTCAGAACTATGTAAACTTTTCTATTTGCCTTTAAGTCTTTGTCACTTTGGCTAAATAGATAAGTACTGTTTGTGTCACAGTGACCTATGACCCTATTTGACCAAGTGTTTTTAATTTTAAACCTTTTGATTTTTTTTACAAACCTCCCAAAAAACAAATTCTAGATGAAGTCTTTCTGACCTCAAACTTTATGATATTTTCCAGAGGGACTCCTCAAAAGATCTGGTTCTCTCTTCTCATACATAAAAAAGTAAGTGTTTAATTAGGCTTATTTAATATGTTAAATTACATGAGAAGCCTTGAGAACTAAGAATACTAAGCCAGCCTGCTTTACGTTATATTTATAAATTGTATGAAGTTCTAGGGAAATCTGATATGTGTTAGTATAATGTTATCAGTCATAATCCTAGTTATTGTCTTGGAGTGTTACATGTCTTTGTCAACTGCACTGTAATGAACTCTAATCAGATCTTTAATCATGGGAATCTTAAGTCCTTTGACATTTACAGTTATTGTTTTACTCTGAAGCTTTTACTAAATCGTTCCTCCTACAAAAGTATTTTTTCTTCAGAGAAATTCATAGAAAGGAATCTGACAAGTACTCTAACACACAGGTTTGTGATAACCCTCAGATCATATCCAACAACTGAATAAGAATTTATAGAAGTCTAAGGAAAAACTGGATTCATAAAACTGATTAACAAAAGATGAAGATCAAGAACTAATTACATAAGGCTGCATGAACTGATGATGATGATTAGAATTTTTAATGAAATTTTGTTTAAAACATTTCTGGTTCTTTTACATTTTGTTTTTCTAGACTTAAAAAAATCCTTTTTTCTTTTCTCTTATAGCCATCGGTAATTTGGTAGGATACACTTTTGTGAACTAAGTGAAACATTTCCTTTTCCTCTCTACTTGATCCCAGCAAAATTCAAAAACTCTTGAGTATTCTTTTCATGGCAATGAAGTTCATTACTTGCGTAAGTTCAGTAAGAATCTATTCTCCCTGTAACAGAACACAACTGGAAATGCTATATTACCAAGGCTTTTAACTAGACTATCATATTTCAGAGAAATGTGTATAGACTCAGATATGACCAGACAACTTTAAAGAACTGCTTGGAAAAATTGCCCTGGTGCCTTACTTACTAGATTTCCATCAGCCTTACCAGATTAAGTAAGGAAGTTTACATTTCCTGGCAGGCCCAGGAACCTTGAAAAGATAGGAATTCACCCAAACTATAGGTATTGCAGGTAAAATCTAGTGATGATCCTTAGACTGGCTTCCTAGCCTCAGAGGCTTTTAAGAGTTCAATCTAAGATTCCTTATGAAAAGTCTTTAAAAAGAGGCTTATACAGTCAATCACTATTTTTGCTGCACTTAAGTAAACAGTCAGGCCAAGTCTAATGCAAACAAGTTAGTTTTACTGTAATTATCCTTAAAAAAGAGAAGTAGGGATAACTATAGGGAGAAAAATTATGTTTGCATCTTTGTCTACATTAGAGTCTAAACCTGTTAATTGTCTTTGAGTTTTTGTTATACATCAATAAACTGGACTGGATTCTAAATTCTTCTGGTTTCATTAAATATCTGGCTACAATTCTCCAAATTAATTTTCTAATTTTCTCCCACCCTTCTGACTTAAAATCACTAGAAACAAACACTACCCTCAATCTCCTTAGAAGGGACTATAACCATAACCAGATCCTCTGCCCTGCCTGGACAGGGGTCAAAATTCAGGGCTTGAGCCTTGGGTATACGTCTCACAGATGAAGAAGGCTCCACCTCACATCCAGTCTTATATCGACATTAGAGTCCTGTATCAAATTCCCAAGGATGAAAAGTAGCTGACAATGAAACAGATTGCTTCTGCACATGATGCCAGACCAAGACTTCATACACTTAACAAAACATGAAACTCTTTATTCTTCTCTTTCTCTCCTTTACTTTGGAATTGACCTGTAAGGATATCTCCATAACGCCCAGGCCAGTGCTAAGTAAGCAGAGTAACATCTCAGACTGCTGAATTTGTCATCTAAGAATCTCATCTATCCATGATGCTAGAGATCCCATGGTCCTTCCTGTGACCAATTTCTCTTCTGTTCCCAATATCACTGGAAACTACAATCAACATCCTCCCTCAGAAGTCTCTTACCAAGTTCAATTCTTGTGGCCATAACATCCAATACCTTGTTTTTACTTTTCTCCAATTATAACTGTACTTACCCAGTTAGATACAATTACTTACATAAATTTTAAGTCATTTGCACCCCCACATTACCGTGATTATCTAGATCAGATCTGCCCGCACTCACTAAGCGATCTCACCAGTAGCACGTGTCTTTGCAAGGTACTTAGCACGACTTTTTATTTCAGGCTAAAAGATTTTCTTCCTGAATGCACTGATATTCTGACACCTGGCTTGAACGGGTAAACACAGCAATCCCTGTGAACGATCCATTAACAGAATCACTTTAATGGGAATAGTTCGTGCCACAAAAGGGTTTGTCTTTGTTTGCTGTGGTTGTCATTCTCCTTGGGCTTATGAATGTCTAGATGGCTGGCACACAAGTATGCAATGCCTCTTGCGTTATCCAACTGTATCCCTAACTTTCTAGAAATGAACTAGTCACCTCATTGGTCAGCTCCCCTGGATTTACATCAGAAGGTTAAAAAGGACCCACCAGGTGTTCATGATTCAGAATTCGCTTCCTTTGACACGGCCATGCTTCTGGGTTTAGGGGTAAATGTAACTGAGAATGTGATCTAAGTTCGCCTTAGGAGTTTCCGTCGTGGTGCAGCAGAAATGAATTGGACTAGGAACCATGAGGTTGTGGGTTTGATCCCTGGCCTCGCTCAGCGGGTTAAGAATTCGGCATTGCCGTGAGCTGTGGTGTAGGTCGCAGACGTGGCTCAGATCTGGCGTTGCCATGGCTGTGGTGTAGGCCGGCAGCTACAGCTCTGATTAGACCCCTAGCCTGGGAACCTCCATATGACACAGGTGCGGCAATAAAGGACAAAAAGACAAAAAAACAAAAATTAAAAAAAAAAAGTTCACCTTAAAGATATTGCAGAATCTGTTGCTAAAACAATAGCTGCCTGACAAAAATCCCTAGACTCTCTGGCCAAAATTATTCCTCATAACAGAATAACCCTCAATTATCTTCCAGCTAAGCAGGGAGATTTCAGTGCTGTAGCCAGCACCACCTGCTGAACCTGGATTAACACTTCTGGGAAAGTTGAAACTCAATTACATAAGATCACTGAATAAACCACTTGGTTAAAAAGGTGATTCCTTCAGCAGGGTTGTTCTTTGACTTATTTGATTTTGATCTGTTTAGATCTTGGGGACCGGGGCTTCAAAATTCACTCCAAGCACTGAGAATTATCCTGTTTATTATAATAATAATAATCTCCCTGGTACATTATATTCTCTCAATAGCTTTAAATGCATGTTCACAGCCACTGACCACCAAGCCAATTATCTCCCTAAGACTAGAACATCAGAAAAGAAATAAAGATAATGACCAACTTAGAGATTCTGAACCTGAAGCTGTGACCTGTGAATAAAGTCATGACCTATGGATACCACACGAAGGATCAACAAAAGCTGTGAGCAGTAGCTGAACATGGCATCAATGTCTTAAATTTTTATCACATCTCTCAGTAAAGCTGAAAGTTTGATTAAAGGGGAGAACTGTAAAGGGAGGGAGGGAGGAAGAGAGAGAGGAAAGGACAGGCCCAAAAGAGAGTCACCTGTGTTAAGCCCATATCACCAAACCAAGATTTAATTCCTAACCTAACTGCAGTTTCAACCTCCCCTGAGACTGGAATCTTAACCAGTCAGTCCAGAATCTCCCAGTCAGGACCAGTGAGATCATCTGCCTAGTAAACCCTTTTGTCCCCTGATGGAAAGTGAATAATCTTTATTTTTCTTTGTGATTTCCTTTTCGCAGCCCCTCTGTGCCTTTAAAAACCTTTCCTTTTCTAGAGCTCCTTGGAGCTCCTTTAGGTTCCCAGGAGGATGGAGACAGACCCCCGCCCCCGAATGTGACCGCTGACCTTGGAGACTTGCTGCAGACATGGATACAGCCCAGCACGAGATCTACACACTTTCCCAGAATGTGGAGCATAGATTAACCACCTACAAGGATTAACTGTCCTCTGGCATGGGACTCGACGACCTACCCCTCCCTACCTACCCCTCTCCTCCTTTTTCGTTGTTCCTGCCATGTTTCTGCCATGAACTCCAGCCACAGATTCTCACCACAGAGCCTTTAAAAGCTTAGCACTTCCTCACAGTCAGAGCTGGTGCCATCTTGAGCTCAGCCCGTTCCCCTCTAATGCCTTTATAAATCTCTCTTGCTTTACCAACTAGGCCTCCTCCCTCGGCAAACCTAACAGATAGGATGCGGCCTGACTCATAAATCAGTTAATAAAACTAACTAGATTTTTTTCTTTTTGCCAATTAGATTTTATTTTTTTTTTCACATTTTTATTTTTTTTTTATTTTTGCATTATAGCTGGTTTACAGATTTCTGTCAGATTTTCCAACTGCACCATGTGGTGACCCAATAACACGTACATATATGGATTTGTCACATGGAATTAGATATAGTTCCCCGTGCAATACAGTTGGAGCTCCTTGCTATTCCATCATTAAAGCACTAGTTATCCCCATTCCCTCCCACC
>PVHT020000175.1:22492256-22525567 GCA_004024745.2 Catagonus wagneri
TAAAAACTCAATTAATGAAAGAAATTGAAGAAGAGAAAAACAAATGGTAAGATATTCCATGCTCATGGACTGGGAGAATTAATATTGTTAAAATGTCCATACTACCCAAAGTGATCCATTGATTCAAAGGAATACCTATCTGTAGTTCCCACTGTGGCTCAGCGGTAATGAACCCAACGAGTATCCACGAGAATGTGGGTTCAATCCCTGGCCTAGCTCAATAGGTTAAGCCTCCTGTGTTGCCAAGAGCTTTGGTGTAAGTCACAGATGCAGCTTAGATCCTGCTTTGCTGTGGCTGTGGCACAGGTGGGCAGCTGCAGCTCTGTTTCGACCCCTAGCCTGGGAAACTTCCATATACCACAGGTGTGGTCCTTAAAAAAAAAAATGAAAAAATAAATAAATAAATAGAATCCCTATCAAAATTCCAATGGCATTTTTCAAACAAGTAGAAAAAACAATTCTAAAATTTGTATGGAACCTCGAAAGACCCCAAATAGGCAAAGTAATCTTGAGAAAGAAGAAAAAAGTTGGAGGCATCACATTTCTTAATTTCATATTATATTACAAAGTTATAGTAATCAAAATAGTATGGCACTGGCATAAAAAAAGACACACTGATCAATGGAACAGAATAGAGAGCCCAGATATAAACCCATGCACATGTGGTTAACTAATTTTCCACAAAGGAGCCATGAATATTCGATAGGAAAAGGACTGGCTCAATAAAAGGTGCTGGGAAAACTGGGCAGCCACTTGCAAAGGAGTAAAACAGGCCAGTATCTTACGTTATACACAAAAATCAACTTAAAATGGATTACAGACTTGACTGTAAGTCCTGACACCATAAAATACCTAGAAGAAAACACAGAGGCTAAGCTCCTTGACATTAGTCTTGGCAATAATTTTTTTGGATTTGAAACCAAAAGCAAAGGAACAAAGGCAAAAATAAACAAGGGGTACTATACCAAACTAAAAACCTTCTTCTGCACAGCAAAGTAAACCATCAACAAAATGAAAAAGCAACCTACCAATTGGGAGAACTATATACAAATTATATAACTGATAAGAGGTTAGTATCCAAAATACATACAAAATTTTCACAACCCAATAGGGGAAAAAAATCAATCAGATTAAAAAACGGGCAGAGGAAGTGAACAGAAATTTTCCCATAGAAGACACACAAATGTTTAAAAGGTACATGAGGAGTTCCCGTTGTAGCTCGGTGGTTAACAAATCTGACTAGGAACCATGAGGTTGCGGGTTCAATCCCTGGCCTTGCTCAGTGGGTTAAGGATCCGGCATTGCCGTGAGCTGGGGTGTAGGTTGCAGATGCAGCTCGGATCCCACATTGCTGTGGCTGTGGCATAGGCCAGCGGCTACAGCTCCTGTTAGACCCCTAGCCTGGGAACCTCCATATGCCGTGGGTGCGGCCCTAGATAAGGCAAAAAGACTAAATAAGTAAATAAATAAAAGGTACATGAAAAGGTACTTAACATCAACCATCATAATGGAAACCCAAATCAAAACCACAACGAGATATCACTTCACATCTGTCACAATGACTATTATCGAAGACAGCAAACAATAAAAGTTAGCAAGGATGTCGAGAAAAGGAAACAGCTGTGCACTGCTGGCAGAAATGTAAACTGGTGTAGCCACTATGGAAAACGGTATGGAGGTTCCTCAAACAATTCAAAAAAGAACTGCCATATGATTGAGCAATTCCACTCCCAGGCATACACCCAAAAGAAACAAAATTACTATCTCAAAGAGATATTTGTAGCTTCATGTTCATTACAGTATTATTTTTAATAGCCAAGACATGAAACAACCTAAGTGTCCAATGACAGGTGAATGGATAAAGAAAATGTGAGGTATATATATAATGCAATATTATTCAACCACTAAAAAAAAATTCTTTAGGGTACTATGCTAAGTGAAATAAGTCAGAGAAAGACAAATACTATATGATCTCACTTACAGGTGAAATCTAAAAAGAACCAAACTCACAGAAACAGAGAACAGATTAGTGGTCACCAGATGCAAGGGGTGAGGGTGGTCAAAAAATACAAACTTCCATTTATAAGGTTAATAAATTCAGGGGATACAACATACAACATGGTAACTATAATTAACAATACTATATTGTATCTTTGAAAGTTGCTAAAAGGATAGATCTTAAGAGTTCTGGGAGGGAGTTCTCATCATGGCTCAGCAGAAACGAATCCAACTAGCATCCATGAGGATGCGGGTTCCATCCCTGGCCTCGCTCAGTGGATTAAGGATCTGGCATTGCCATGAGCTCTGGTGTAGGTTGCAGACACGGCTCGGATCCTATGTTGCTATGGCTGTGGCGTAGGCCAGCAGCTGCAGCTCCCATTTGACCCCTAGGTTAGGAACTTCCATATGCCATGGGTGTGACAAGCAAGCAAGCAAGAAAAGAGAGAGAGAGAGAGAAAGAGAGAAAAGAGAGGAAGGAAAGAAAGAGAGAGAGAGAGAAAGAAAGAAAAAAAAGGGAAGAGAAGAGAAGGAAAGAGAGAGAAGGGAAGGAAGGAAGGAAATTGCGGGAAAAAGTTCTTACCACCAGAAAAAAAGAATTTATAACTATATGAGGTGATATTTGTTAACGTACTGCAGTAATCATTTTACTATATATATATATATATATATATATTTCAAATCATTATACTGTACACCTTTAATACAATGTCATATGTCAATTATGACTCAACAAAACTGGGGAAAACATTTTTTAAGAACAGTGTCCACGTGTGGTAACTGGTATACTTTAAACAGAATCCAGAGACCAGAAGCACTGCCATGACATTTAACAAATAGTTAAATGTGGAGTTACCGTCGTGGCACAGTGGAAAGGAATCTGACTAGGAACCATGAGGTTGTGGGTTCGATCCCTGGCCTTGCTCAGTGGGTTAAGGATACGGCGTTGTCATGAGCTGTGGTGTAGGCTGCAGACACGGCTCAGATCCTGTGTTGCTGTGCCTGTGGCGTAGGCTGGTGTCTACAACTCCAACTGGACCCCTAGCCTGGGAACCTCCATATGCCGTGAGTGTGGCCCTAAAAAGCCAAAAAAAACCCCACAAATAATTAAATGTCTAATTATGGAACTGAAACAGAGGTTATTTTACATTTTGGTTAAAAATTAGAATTCTATAATTATGGTTCCCACAGCTTGTGTGAATAAAGTTTGTTGCATTATGAATAAGCAATAGAAGGTTAAAAGCAATTAATCAATTATAACTTTTTAGATTTAACGGCATATTAACCACAAAAACCAATGCAGGCAAGAATGGATATTGTGGCTTCAGAGAAACAATCCTAAGTTAAATCAGAAAAATATATTTAAATGGTAACATTCTTTTTGGTTTTTTGTTTTTGTCTTTTTAGGGCTATACCCATAGCATATGGAAGTTCCCAGGAGCGGATCAAATCAGAGCTACAGCTGCCAGCCTACACCAAAGCCAGAGTAACACAGGAATCCAAGCCACATCTGCAACCTACACCACAGCTCACAGCAATGCTAAATCCTTAACCCACTGAGCAAGGGCAAGGATAGAACCTGTGTCCTCACGTATATTAGTTGGGTCCATTACCACTGACCCATGACAGGAACTCCTAAATGGTAATATTCTTTAAGATAGAGGCCTAGTAAGTCTGTTATCAGGTTCCAGTGGAGAAATAATTCACCACCATAAATATAAAATTACTAACTAAATGATACATTTTGTTACTTGCTGATAAGCATCCAAAATTCCTATTTTAAAGCAAAGATTTTTATTTTTCTGGTGCCATCAAGTGGAAACATTATGAAATGTTCTAAGGTTAAATGCAAATAACTTTTAGACAGCAACAAAATTTTAGAAGCCAGAAAGTATTTGGATGAGTAGTTACTGACTTGGGCAACTCAAGGAAGCTGTCTGATTTACACAGCACTGTAAATCTCTCCAAAATTTCACCAACTGGTGGTACTAGGTGCCTGTGGAAGTGAATATGAAGGCTAAAAAGAGAATTCATCAAAATCCTGGTTACGAAGTAGACAGGACCCCACTAACACACACTCCCTCTTTACTCCATACAACAGCTGGCTTCAATCTGCTTCCATGAGGAAAAGGCAAATGATAAAAACTGATGCTGGAGTTCCCATTGTGGTGCAGCGGAAACGACTCCGACTAGGAACCATGAGGTTTCCAGTTCAATCCCTGGCCTCACTCAGTGTGTTAAGGATCCAGCGTTGCGTGAGCTGTGGTGTAGGTCGCAGACACAGCTCGGATCTGGCGTTGCTGTGGCTGTGGTGTAGGCCGGTGGCAACAGCTCCGATTAAACCCCTACCCTGGAAACCTCCATGTGCCGTGGGTGCAGCCCTAAAAAGCGAAAAACGCAAACAAAAAGAAACTGATGCTTATTTAAATAAAACCATTTAAAAAGCTGAGTCCTACTTACAGACACTCAGCAACACTCGGCTCTACATGTCCCACATCACCCCATGAACTAGCTGAAAATTTACCACAACTAACTAAGACAGAATAGTAGGCAAACCCAAGAGCCTTACACTCTTAGGGTTTGTTTTTCTTTTCTTTTTGTTTCTTTCCCCCAGCCCACGCCACAGCCACAGCCACAGCCACGCGGGATCTGAGCCGCGTCTGCGACCTACACCACAGCTCACGGCCACACCAGATCCCCTACCCACTGAGCAAGGCCAGGGATCAAACCCAAATCCTCATGGACACTAGTTGGATTCGTTTCCACTGAGCCACGACAGGAGCTCCCTACACTCTGAGTTTAAAAGTGCATTTCACCTCATCTCTTCAGGCCATTGACAGTAACTACACTAATGAATTTCTGCGAATACTCCTGGAAGAGCTGAAGGCTGGCGAACACTGCCCATGTCAGAAAAAACATTATTCATACAAGAGACGTAGAGGCTTGATTTTTTTTTTTTAATTGCATTTCTGTTGATCACTTGATCACAGCAGAGACTTAAATGTCTTTGAAACTGTTTTCTATCTCATGTAACTAAAAGCATATATTCATCTTTAGGTCATTTAATCTCCAGTAATTTCTCCTTTCAGTCTTGGCTTTTCCATAGGATTATACAAAAGAAACAGTTATATGTGTGCACTTTTCCCCCCAGATACCACCATAAGAACAGGCCAAAACAAATGAATACCGACAAAATCGTACCTTGGACACCTTCAAGGAGCAAATCAACTCCCTTCCTATAAAAATCAGAAGCAGCTTCATAGTCGTCTTCTTCTTCCTTTTTTAAGGCCAGCTTTATTAATTCTCCTGCTTTTTCCAAATAATCTCTTTTGCCAAGCCTGGATTTTAAACTGCCAGGAAAAAGGCTACGACTTTCTCGTTCTTCTTCTGTTTTAGTTGGTTCACTCTCAGAAGCAACAGCTCCTAGTGCTGAAGAATCCGAAGAAAGACTGAGACCAAAAGTTCTAATGGGAGAATTTTGATTGGAAGCCATTCCATCATCCAACTCAGCAAGAGAATCCACATCAACAGTAAGAGATACCAGATCACTGTCACTGGAGAAGCCTAGAATATGATTGCAATAGTAAACAAATATTAAATGGAGAATCAGCCAAAAGAACACCAATCATACTGACAATTCACTTTTTTTCATACTACCCAAGTCAATTAGGGAGGCTGTAATTTACTGACGGAAATCAGTGTCTAGCTATTTGTTTCAGCTTAGGTCATTTACTTCTGCACTGTCTCTCTATAGCTCCGGAAGACACTCTCCCTGTCTTAAATATCAAACTAAAACTGAAGACAAGTCTTTATCTAGTCTTGTCACCAAAAAGAGCCTTTAATACAAGATGTTGTAAACTATGGAAGATCGATGCTTGTACACACAGCTGCTGTGAAAAACAGCATTATGATGAAAGCAGAAGAGTAAGAGCTTTAGAGTAAGACAAAAAGTGTCTGAGATTCCCCTCTTAAAACTTACTGTGTGACCAACAATAAGTTACTTAAGAATGTAACTCATTATACAGGGCTTTAAGTGAGGAATACAGTTAATGCATATAATAGGCTATCATTAAGTTATAACTATTATAGCAATTACATAATAATTATTTAACTATTATATAATGTATCCTCAGAGATGTGCTTTTAAGTGATCGTCCATATCTGGAAAATGTACACATTTAGGAGATTTTTTTTAAACTGAATTTTTAGAAATTTACATCTCAGCCTCTTCCACAAGCTTTTGGAGAAAGCTGTAGTCTGCATTTGCATCTTAGTTTTCTAACAGAAAATGAATAATGGGTGCTCCTGAAACATTTAGCAATGAAAATTACTTCTTCCATTTCATGGTAAAAGAGCTTGAACTACAACAACAGTTATCAAACTTTCAGGTCTTAGGACCTCCTTTTACATTTTTAAAAATGGGGAGACCTCAAAGAGTTTCTGTTTATATGGATTATATTGTAAATATTTACCAATCTTGATATTTAGAAAATAGACTGAATTTTTTTCCTTTTTTCCTTTTTTTTTTTTTTTTTTTTTTTGGCTGCACCAGCAGCATATGTAAGTTTCCAGGCCAGGGATCAAACCTACACTACAGCTATAACCAGAGCCACAGATCCTTAACCACTGAGCCACTTAGGGAACTCCTAGACTGAATTTTTTAAGTTAAACACTGAAGCCCATTACATGTTAACATAACTTTTATAATTACATTTTCCAAAACAAAAAAGATATTTAGTGAGAGTAATGGCATTGTTTTACATTTTTGAAAATCTTATTAACAGAAGATGGCCAGATTCTCATGTCTAATTCTGCACTCCATCTGTTGTCAGATGTTGCTCTGGTTGAAAGATTTAAAGAAAATTTTACACAAATAAGTAACTGAAAATGGGGTATAGACACTGTTTTTTTGATACTACAAAAAACTTGACAAGTGGTAGCTTCTTAAAATTTATTTACATGTGGAATATAAATTCCTATCAATGAAATTTCTGTTTCTATTATATTCAAATCCATAGGTTGGTCTTGCACACTGAATGGATCTTTTATCCATGCATGAGTTTATAACATCACACCCTGGTCATTTTGAAAATATTAGTTACACACATCTTCCAAATGGTGATAAATTTCATTATTACAATATCTCCAAAAAATCATATTCGTTACTTATCAGAACCAAGCTCATTAGAAAATGTTAAGCATTGGGAAACTGTCAAGCTCAAAGTGGCAGATACAGGTTCTCTAAAATTCTAATGTGAGGTTGACAATTCGAATTTTATCACTGGCAACAAACACTGCTAGTTGTTTTCCTTTAAGTGTCAGCTCACTTCATTCACTTGCAAAATATATATATATATATATATATTAGCTAAATACCCGTGTCTGAATAATGATAGTTTGTCTGTCAATCATTCTTTCATGATAAAATGGGACCCCAGGAAAAAAAGAAGCTAGTTATGGCTCAAACAACTGCACAAGCGCTTTTTCTTAAGACCACCGTGGTAGTTCAGAATGCAAAGTGTTTTATGTATACTTCCATTTCATCACACAGAATATCAAAAAGACGTGTACCCAAAGGTTGAGATTTAATGAAAGTAACAGTATTTACTCCTATATGAAGGACGTTCCCAGGTGAAATCAGCACTGGTATTACTGCAAGTATGTGCAATGATCACTGCTACAATCTTGTATCACTGTCTTTTTTTTTTTTTTTTTTTTTGCTTTTTAGGGCCACACCCGCAGCTTATGGAAGTTCCCAGGCTAGAGGTCGAATCGGAGCTGTAGCCACCAGCCTACACCACAACCACAGTAACGCGGGATCTGAGCCATGTCTCTGACCTACGTCACAGCTCACAGCAACACCGGATCCTTAACTCACTGAGCAAGGCCAGGGATCGAACCTGCAACCTCATAGTTACTAGTCAGATTGGTTTCCGCTGTACCACACAGGGAACTCTTCATATCACTGTCTTGATTCACGCTCAAGCACAGCAGTTTTACCCACCACTGCTTTTGGACCATCAGTGCAAATATAAGCAGAGAGGAAACAATGAATAATTTCTGAGATTATTACAAAAATAACTTCTGGCTTGGGCATCCTCTGAAAAGATCTCAGGAATACCCCTGGGGTCTGAAGACCATACTTTGAGAGCCCCTGACCTATATTATTAAAGAAGATTGAAATAGGGTTAGGTTAAACTTCAGTTTGGGAACAACTATGAGATCTCTATCACCATTCTGAACTGACTACCAAGTTTCTCAAAAAGGAAAATCTATTAAGAAGAAAACGATATCCCCAGGATCATACACTTAAGTCAAAAGTTAAAAGTGGATTTAAGTATGTAATTCCATATCAGAGATCAGCAAACTTTTTTACTACGGGCCACAGGGTGAATATTTCAGGTTCATGGGCCATATGATCTCTGTCACCACTAATCCACACTGCTGTTGCAGCACAAAAGCAGCCACAGACAATACCTAAATAAAAAAGTACACCTGTGATCCAATACCTTTACATGCGGACAGGAATTTTAATTTCATATACTGTTCACACGGCACAAAATAATATTCTTTTGAACTCTGTCAACATCTGAAGATATAAAAACCATTCTCAGCTTGCAGATCACAGGCAGCAGGCCAGGTTCGGCCCACAAGCCAGAATTTGTCAACCCTGTTATAGACTCAAATTGTTTACTTCATACCAAATAAAGTTTGAGTAAAAATATTGACTGGCAGCTAAGCTCAAATTTCAGATCAGCTTTAGATATTACTTTGGCACCGTATCAATAAATACTGTTTTCAGGGATTTTTTTCCAATCCTTAGAATGCCCATAAAGTACTAATTTTGTTCTCTAAAAGCAACAAATTTCATTAAACCCACAATCTCAGATGAGATTCGCTGGACCTAGTGGAAATCTTTTCAATTCTCTGACATTTCTACTGTACAGACAGCATTTTAAAATCAAAATCTTTTTAAAATTATTTATCTTCTGCTATGAGAAATATATACACTTTACAAGAGAATTTTTAGTAATTTTTCAATATTTTATATCTTCAACACAAAATTTATTTAAGTGGTATCATTATATAACCCAGTCCACTGAAATTAATAAACAAAGGAAAAAATGTTGTGGTTTATACAGCTAATCACAAAAGAAAGGAAATGTTGTTATAGATCTTTTGTCTGCTCTCTGGTGTCTTGTCACTATAACCTCCACATCATCTATCACATTGTCCTGTTTCATGCTTGGCCTAATTTTCCTTTCTAACAAGAACAATAATACCAAAGGGCAAGAGGGTAAACTTATGTGTACTCAGTTTCTTGGCTTTTGACCACAAAAATCTAGTCACATAGTCATATTTCCTCTTACTTTTCCAACCTTATTTTATTAGCAAAGGAAATCATGATTAAATGAAATAGGATCAGAAAAGTAAGGCCATCAAAATACCTAGGGAGAAAGAGAGCAAAATAAAGTAATAAATAAATATTCTATACAAATTGTTTCCTTTACAAATTCTATCCAATTCTAAATGAGGAAGGTTTCAAAGTTAGCAAACAAAATAAAAACTAGCAAGTTAGGAAGAGGAAATTTTTTAGCCTGAACAGGAGCAGCAAAAGGAAACAAAGACTTCTAGCTAAACCTTTGTGAAGGACAATTTGGCAATCCGTATCAGATGCAAAAAAATGCTCATATTACTAGCCCAGAAATTTGGCAATTTATACCAAAAAAGATGTGAAAGAGGATCTATATATAAGATCATCCATCATAAAAATCAGTAAAAATTTGAAAATAACCAATTCCTTACAATAGGAGATTATGGCACATCCCCATGATAAAATACTACACAGCTATTAAAAATTATAACACAGAAGAGGAGTTCCCGTCATGGCTCAATGGTTAACAAACCCAACTAGGAACCATGAGGTTGCGGGTTTGATCCCTGGCCTTGCTCAGTGGGTTAAGGATCTGACGTTGCCATGAGTTGTGGTGTAGGTTGCAGATGCGGCTTGGATCCTGCGTTGCTGTGGCACAGGCCAGTGGCTACAGCTCCGATTAGACCCCTAGCCTGGGAACCTCCATATGCTGTGAGTGTAGCCCTAGGAAAAAAGAAAAAAGACAAAAAAAAAAAAATATATATATATATATACATACACACACATATATATATATATATATAAAACACAGAAGAATATTTAATGCTAAAGTATTCATGCTCTATTAATTAAAAACAAAAAACTACTAAGAAGTATATATGCATACATATATTTATATACACCACACACATCCATACCTACACTATAACTCTAATTTAAAAACACATGAAAAAAAGGCTAGAAAGGTACACTAAACATTAAAGCACTTTTCCCTGTACAGTGAGATCACAGGTGACTCTTATCCCATTTGCCGTATGTCTATGGTAAGCCCTTAAACTCTGTATGTGAAGGATATCAAACCAGATACAGCAAGGGCTAAAACTCAGAATTTGTTTGAAAATAAAGATATGTTGTACAGACATAATTTATAAAATGCAGGCCTGTATGAATCATCCAACAGCCAGTGCCAAGGAATTTCTAGCTTAAAACAGAAATGATTATAAAGACAGATCTGTTTAAAGCAGACTAACCCTGACACTTCTTCCTTTCTTATTTTCTTCCTTTAATTATCTTCTTAAGATGCACCCAAATATACCTGAAAAGCCTAACCTTATCATATATCCTCAACAATACACTGCAGCTAATCTAGTACTCTCTGAAACGTTTCTCTTCCATATTTAAGCAATTTCTAAATTCTCCTCTCAATGAAGAATCCCCCAACCAGCTTACGAAGGACACTCCCCTTTACCACCTCGGCAATGAATACAAAGATAGGGGCAGAGGCAGGCAAATCCTCAATAGCAAGTTTGTCTCATATCATTAATAAATCTGCTTAATAGAGTGCTTGCTCAGCTCCTTGAAAACACAGTTCTGTCACTCAAACTGCTTTACACAAAACATCACATGAAATGGACACCAGCTCCCGAAAACCCAAAAAGTCAACAATAAGTAAGAAAAGGAAAGCTGCAAGCAAGCAAGAGGTTCTCAGTTCAGGTGACAGCAAGAACGCTGAGGATAAGGCAGGGCACAACTGACAATACGGAGGCCACCTGTCAAAAGTAAAGCCAACCTGAAGTCAATCCATGTTTAAAGAGGCCCTCCAGGCCATCAGGAGAGTAAAAGGTGCATCTTTTACCAACACCATCAAGTCAGAAACCTATGTCTTTTTTGGAAAGGAAGAGGGGGTGAGGGGAGTCAAAGGTGCTATAAAAGCGTTCTGCCTCCAGGTTCATATCACAGAGATTCAAGTCTCAGGGCTATTAGAGGGCCCCAGGTGACTGGTTGAAAAGCAGCTACAGACATGAGGGGTTTGTATAGCATCCCAGTTCACCTGCCTACCCTCACCTTCTGTGCTTTGAACTGCTCAGAGTAGGGCAGTATAGTGCAATTTGTCTAGGACCCCATCTCTGAAAGACAGACACCAGGGAAAAAGGTTGAGTTGCCATAGAATAAATCTTTATACTATAAGCTATCAGAGATCTGTATTTGAAGACCATCTGCAAAAAGAGATCAGTTCCTTTCGAACAACAGCTGGTCTCTCATGGCCAACTATATATAAAATATATGGCCTCATTACTAATAGCTGATAGCTTTCACTGAGCCCTGAGGTTCCAATACTGTCATAGCCAATGAAAGGGAACTTCTACGTTTCATAGTAACAATGACCCAGGCTTCACACACATGCAAGATATCTAGCCAGCAGAACAAAGGTCACCCTGAGGTAGAAGGTTATCAATCTCCATTAAGAAACAAGCCCTTATAAATACGATCTTAAGTGAATACCTAAATCTAAAAGTTGATGTCAGTTAAGATTCCTGTACTTGACTACCAACTCATCATTCAGTGATAGCTACTGCTACTAAAAAAGAACCATTCCTTTGATGTTTCACATTTTTATAATGTCCTTGGGACATGTCTTTGCTTCACCCCTGAAAATTTAGAAAAAGAATATCAGGATATCTACTGCATATTTGGTTAAAAAAAGAATAAGCTCAGAAAACAACACATCAATCACAATTACAACCCTAATACTGTTATCTTATCATGAACAACAAAGATCCATAAGTTGGCTTCCATTTGTACCTAATGAACTTTTTATGCTGCTACTCCCCACAATCTACTCTGCAAATCAGACCTGCTACCAGAACACGAGGAACTAACACTGTGCTTTCTATACCAAATATGTATTCTCCCTGCCTTCCCCTCCATAAAATTAAATCTCATATTAAAATACAGTTCTGTGATGGCTATTAAATATCTGGAGTGCATTGATTGCCTCAGGCACCTGGCTTAGCTTCTCTTAAGTTCCAATTTTTCTTAAATTTCTTTTTAATGGCCGCACTCACGGCATATGGAAGTTCCCGGGCCAGGGACTGAATCCAAGCTGCAGCTGCAGCAACACCAGATCCTTTAACTAACTGCATGGGGCCTGGGATCAAACCTGCACCACCACAGTGACCCCAGCTGCTGCAGCTGGATTCTTAGCCCACTGCACCACAGTGGGAACTCCTAAAATTCCAACTTTTAATTGTAGAATCGGAGATTATCTTTATCATTTCCAATGTTCCTTCTACTCTAAAACCCATTCCCACAACATATCATGAATTTTTCCTAAACTCTTAATATCCAACATTATCTTCAATAGCCCTAGAGTTGTTAAGGTTCAATATTTATAATTTATGTTGTTTGTTTTATATGCACACATACACGAAATGACACATTCTCATTTGTGCCTATCTTGAACTTTTTTCCTATTTATCTTAAATTCCTCCATCAGAAAAAATTCAAGTAATAATGGACAATGAATAAACGTTGACTTAAGAGAAAGCAACTTCAAACTTAAAAAGCACAATCTAACATAAAACAGGAGGGCCTAGAATTATTTCAGTAATAAGATTTAGAGTTCTCATGGTGCCACCTAGTGGACACTTGCACTAAATTCTACTCTGAATTTAAATTGCTTTTAATTAAGCTTTCTGTATTTTGTCATCTTCGGGCTTACCTATATAATGCAAAGAATTATTGCCCTACCATCAAATAAGTACACAAACCTTGAACTATGAGTTGGCTTCAAAATGTACATCTCATTTACTCTAAAGTAGCTATTTCAAGATGGCTTAATAGACCCTTTTCTTTGTCTATAACTGTTACAATGAGCACTTAGGGAGCTCGTACTCCACAACTTACAGGCCAAAAAAAAAGAAAGGAAGGAAGAAAGGAAGAAAGGAAGGAAGGAAGGAAGGAAGGAAGGGAGGGAGGAAGGAAGGGAGGGAGGGAGGGAGGGAAAAGAAAGAGAAAGGAAGGGAAGGAAAGGAGAAGAAAAGAAAAGAAAAGAAGAGAAAAGAAAAGAAAAAAGTAAATTTGGCTACTACAGGAGACATTTAAGAATATTCACTCTTAAGACGTGCTACACATAAAAAGCTGATCTCTCAACTTGTATTTATGGTTGTGATCACCTAATTATTTTCTCTTATTTGCTGCATACACCTGGAAAATGTCCCTCCCAAAACTGCAAAAGAAGTCAAGTAATGCAGCAGGAAGAGGAAATGACACAGGTTACCAGATGAGCTTATACCAACATCAAAGGCTCCAATATCAAGGCCAGCATGGCAGTAAAGCAACCTACATCCTTCCAACAGGCCAACAGATGAGAGAAACATGTCAAGAAACTCAATTCCCATGCACCGCTTTGGCCAGGTTTCCACAAATGTCACGGTAACTTCATAGCTAAGTTAATTCAACAAAAAGAAGGAATTTAAAAAAGGAAATAAGATGCAATCAATTAAATCTCCTTTCATTTTTGAAAAAATAATATAGTTTAATTTCATTGAACAAAGGAGATGAAGAGCAACCAGCATTTCATTTTAAATACAAAAAATAATACTTTTTACCTTAAAACCTACTGAATAACTTTATAATTTTCAATTTCATATTACATAAAATATATCAGCAGTTAATCACCAAATTATTGGTTCTGCTCAACTTAAGGTGTTTCCTCTATCACACCACAGTATAAAATAATGAAATTATTTAAAATCCACTAATCCAGAACTTTTGTTTTCCTTAGAAAACTTTCTTTTGAGGTAAATCAAGACTTGATTGCATTTTTATGGTACTAATAAAAACAGTGGTCACTTAGCCTCTGTTCTCTGAGAGGTGATAAACCTGTCACGTCATTCTATCTAATTCTAACTGAAGGACCTTAACACTGCAGGCTAGATATTGAGATTTGCCCCTCTGGCTCATTCCACTGGCAAACTAAATCACAAGTATGAAGAATGAATCCACCTTCAAAACACCATTTAAAATACTACACTCAGAGGAGTTGTTACCGAGTGAATCTCGCCCCCTCATATTTTGGCTCTAAAGCCAAATCGCAAGCATTTGCCTCCACAATCCCTCTACAGCCTTCCACTTCACTGCATACCTGCGGGGCCTGGCTGGCTGCCAGCTCTGCCCTCTTTTCCTACTAAAGGCCCTCTCCCTTGGTTGTCCCTGGGGTTTGCAGACCTTTTGGTAGGAAAGTAAATCTTCCACTTGCCCAGTATGCCAGGCAATCTCACGATATTTAAAAGTCATTTCTCCTCTCAAATAACCATGAATGTGCAAGCTGTCTGATGCTCCGACCTGTATTTGTCAACACGGTACCTTTTTCAGCAGGATTAATGAGCCAGGCATAAACGCTTTTAAAGGGAGGGGGTAAAAATCATAAACATTAACCGCATTTCCAGGCCCACGTTTTTCACTCCTCATGTATCACAGCATAGTATTTTAGAGATCGTACTGGAGTTAGAAAACTAAGCTGTACGATGAAGGAGAAAATGTCAGTATTACTTTTAGATACTACAGGTCTTCTGTGTTTTTAATGGAAAGGTTGCTCCCAATTTCTCTCATAAAAGCATATTCCTGAGTGGCAACTGCTTCCAAGGAAAACTCATCTTTTTGAAACATCAAAGATAAACCGAAACATATTAACTCTACCTCTGCTGTAAGCAGGGTGGCCCGTACACCCGGTTTGCCCAGGCGGCTCAGGTTTATGCTTATTGTCGTGGCAGACAATAAGTACAACAGTATCATCTTTGATTCTTGGAAGTGTCTCAATTTGGACAATAAATTACAGGCTTATAAGGTTAGGGCTGTAACCTACCTCAGGTTATATCTACGTTAACATTAATACAACCACCTTTTTATTCCAAAGAGCCTTCCATATTCTGGAACACCATCGCGAGAAAAGTCATCCTCATGACGTTCCTCTCCCCTCCTAAACTAAAGCAAAGGACAAAAGACATCTGCACCACTCCCCTCCATGTCACCCTGTAATAAAACAGGCTCCTGAGACACCCTTCTCTCACCAGGGCTGACTCCTACCTCGGTAACAAAGACTTCGTGTGGATATCAAAGAATAGAACCATTCCCAAATCACATCTCCTTCCTTCAATTCCCGCAACAAAAAACAGAGAAAAGAAACATTCCGTAATGTTCAAGAACCATGCTCCTCACTGAACACTCTCCCACAAATCTCTCTAACTCTCCTACTTGTCCTCTTTTGGACATTACCAAATCAGCAAAATTTAAGGGCAGAAAAAGCCCTCTCCTTTTTTTTCAGGAAGAAGGTATCTCGGAGGCAACAGCCAGATCAGGTTAATCCAGAAAAATTATCCCCCAAGGAAACTAGTTCTAAAAACAGGCACCTTGGGATCCCACGCAGTGACTAGATTTTCCAAAGATTAGCAAGGATCTCAGATCAAACCAGTCATGGAGGACAGATTTTTTTTCCCCAAAAAAACATGATGGATTGTAAAGTAAAATTACCACCAACAATTTTTTATGACCTAAACTGATTCAGGATGGAGTCAAAGATACTGAGGACCCCTGGGCCTAAGGTCCCCAATGCATCACACAGAGCACAGATGTAGGTTAATGGTCTTTGTTTTAAGTCAATGGGAGCCATCACGAAAAATAAGAAAAGTCATCACTTCTCGATGTGGTACCACCAAAAGAAAAATAAATTTTAAGTGCATCAGACCACATAATGAATGAGAACTTCCTGCTCCTACCAAAACAAAATGGGAATTTACTGCAATAGACCTACGTCGATGTGTCTGTCAGTGTATGACATCAATACACATCCCCACAAAAACATCTCTACTATGAGATCATGGCTACCTCTCATGTTAGAATCAAAAACCATTCTCCTCTACCATACATTCTCACCCAAGAAATACATCAAGAAATACTACCTAGTCGATGATTTTTCCTTTATATAAACCAAACCTAAGTCACCTCAAATAAATCTAATTACCTATTTTTTTTAAAGATTCTCCCCCACCCCTGTCCCCAGTCTGTCTTTTTTAATTCCAAAGTATTTTCTGGATGAAAACTAGCAAAGAAGATTCAAGGACCAAATGTATGTATTTTAAATCTTCATAAAAATTCAAGGATGGTTTAAGAGAGAAATAAAATGAGATTAAGCATTCTTGAATTAAAGTACAAAAATTGCTTTGGTTTAGATTCGTGTTATTATAAAACATTTCAAAAACACTAAACTGCCTCAGATTTAGTCTTTCTAGTATAGGTTTACAACTAAACTTTTAAAGCTAGTCTTGAAATTAATTGTCTAAAAGTTAGATGCTGCTAAATAAACTTTAGCGCAAGGCATTCTTATACTAAACAATACAAATTCTAAACACGTATTAAACCACATTTCATCAAATCTAAGAAGCCATTAACTGCAGGACGAAA
The DNA here is from genome assembly GCA_004024745.2 of Catagonus wagneri. Classification (NCBI taxonomy): domain Eukaryota; kingdom Metazoa; phylum Chordata; class Mammalia; order Artiodactyla; family Tayassuidae; genus Catagonus; species Catagonus wagneri. The sequence continues at coordinate 22,509,091 of PVHT020000175.1, forward strand.
TCACTATTTTATATATCTCTGAGAAAGAAAAAAGCTGTCAATTAAATTCAGATATCAGCAATGCACTCAATGTCAATGATACTGAAATGCGAAGGGAAAAAAGTATTTTACTGAAATAGTCTCAAATTCCTCTATCAATCTAATTTTGACAATGTGGCTATGATTTACAGTCTTCTGCAATCCAAAATCACTGACATGAAAAAGAAAATTAAAATCTCTTACCTTCTGTACTACACTCAGGAAAGCTATCAGTGAGGGAATCCGAACAAGCCTCAACAGGACCAATCAACTCCGAACCGTCATTGATTATTCCACCCTAAGAAGAGGAGAATAACTGTGTTTCATTGTCAATAAGAGTATTTTTAAAAAATCAGTAATGAATGGACAATAGTTACCTCAACTAAGAATTACCAAAACATTCAACTATTAAACTAGACTACAACTGCTTTTAAAAAATCAATAGGAAAATCCAGTATTAGCTCATCAAATGTAACAAACAAACCACACTGCTGCAAGATGTTAACAATAGGGAAAACTCTGTGAGGGACAAAGGGAAATATACAGGAAAACTATATACTCTCTGCAAAATTTTTCTGTAAATCTAAGCTGCTCTAAAAAATAGCCTATTATTCAAAAACTCAATAGGAATTTTACAATGTTTATAAAATGTGTGGCCTTTTATAAAAGCATGTTATTTTAAATTCATCAAAAGTTCTCATTTTAAAAATGCAGAAAAAGGGAAAGCCCCAGCTAAAGTGGTGGATATTGTTCAGTATCCTCAGTAGTTTTCCTAGTCTTTCCAATTAGTGGTAAATGATGGACTCCGTTAGGAAGTCACTTAATTTTACCAAATTAAAAAACTATAGCATACCACACGGCATCTCAAGTGATCCCAGAAGTGCCTTATATTTGGGAACCACCTGAATACAACGTACCAAAACTAAATAAATTTAATATGTTTTATTAAAGAGACATATTTTTAATAAATACAAAACTGATTTCTTCTCTACGTGGCCATCATTTTAATTCTATCTTTAAGTTTGCAAATTCAGGCCTGAAAAGACTATTTTTTCTTACTCTGCGTCCAACTAGAGAATGCCATATCAGGCATGTATGGTGTGATCTGTGCTGTGGTTTTATGGACTAAATGCTTCAATCAGATATATAAAGGCTTGTAACACTATTAACTGTAACTAATTAAAATAGTGGCTCTTCCAAAAAAAAAAAAAAGAAACCGAACAAAAACAAAAAAAAAATAGAAGGAGTTCCCTCGTAGCTCAGCAAGTTAAAGATCTGGCATTGTCACTGCAGTGGCTTGGGTTGCTGCTGTGGCTCAGGTACAATTATGGCCTAGGAACTTCCACATGCTACAGGAGTGGCCAATGATAAATAAATTAATAGCTCTTCTGCTCTTTAATAACTTCCCTTCCGCCTTCCACCAGCAGTTCTAGATCCCCAAACACTTTTACTAGGATCACAAAACCCAAGAGAAATATAAGACCCTATTTCCTCTCTATGTCCACACAAAAAGCTCAAAACCTATCTCTTTTCCTCCACCCCCAGCAACCATCTTTACCTAATCAAATGTCTCCCTGATAGTTTATCTCTAAGGAAGAGAAATTTAAATGGTTCCTCACCAATAACCAAATTTTACTTTCCTGTTAAGTAAACTGAAACTTTGAAAATAATTATTTTAGAAGCAAGAATTTCTATCACTTTATTATATTTCTTTATTAAATTATTCAAATCATAGATTATAAATTTTACTCCAAAAAGAAGAGTATCTATCCTAGATTAAGCCATCCTTTAAACAATCTCTAAACCAAATCCTAAGAAAATATAAAAGCATTCTTGAGAATTTTAATAAAGTTGATTTTACTTAAATCTCAAAACAGAAAGTGCCTTTCAACTATTAACTATCTATAAAATGGAAATAATGTCTGTATAACTCAAGGAGTTGTTAGAACTAAAAGATTTCATACTTGTAAAATGTTTACAACAATGTAAGCACTCAATTTTTGTTATTATTACCAGCTGATATAAAGTCTACTTATAAAAACAAAGCACTAAAGAACACGAAAAATGTTTCAGCTCATAATCTGAAATTTTACTTGCCTAATTTAACAAACAATATTACACAAAATAAATAATAAAGAATGAATATTTAATGAAACAAAATAATAAAAACTGTTCTACAGAAAACTTGAAGTAGAAAGAAAATATACCACAATTCTATTTTAAATTTCTAGTTCAAAAACATTAACTTTCTGGTGTTTCTGCGTATGCAGTAAAAAGAAACTCTTATTATACAGCATCTCAAAGGTTTAGATTAATAATGAGTCGGGGGGGAAGTTCAGATATGCTTGAATACCCAAATATGGTGCTAAGTCAGCAAATGCTCCACCCATCTCCCCAAAAGGCAAGGATAAAACTAGAGAAAACTGTGAAGGCAACCAGAGAGTTCTGGACATTGACCAAAACATAAAGCAAATTATTAAATGGCTACTCATAAAAAAAACCACAGAACCACTGGTAAGAACTGTGGGAGTCTATGGCATTCTTGCCTGAGGTTGTTTCCATCTTCCATCCCAGCTGGGTTGCCATGGTAATTACAAAAGTAAAGGCAAGCCTTAAAAACCAACAGATTCACTTGCAGAAGAGGCTGGCACGATTTAAACTTAAGCACAGAAAAAAAGTCCACCCCACACAGTAACAATAATAGTAGCAACCTCAATGCCAAACAAATGGCAAGAACAGTGGCTGGGCAAGCATGAAGCTGCAGTAAGCAAAGCATCAGCATATTAGCCAGGCATTTAGAAGGGAGATCCAAAAATCAACACAGCTGTAGAGTTTCTTAATAAGATCGCTACCTATTTCTGCAGGAAAAATCAGAGAGGAATCAAGCTATTTGCAAATCCCTGGAAAATCATGGGAGGGTGCATGCACACAGAGGAAATGCAAGAGATCCCAAAGGAAAACAAAAGTCAACTTTTAAGGCAAACTTAAAACTGCTGGAACTTTGAAAATGTACAAAGAATCATCAGCATAAGGGAGAAGCATGTAATGAAACAAAATTTACAAGCAAAGACCAATCATTGGCTGGCCCAAGCTATGCTTATACAGGGCTAGCCCCTACTAAGCCACATATAAAAGTACAATAAAAAATTTAAATTGAGGAAAGATATTAGAATTTACACACCTCACATCAAACAGACTCCACAGATTTAGTACAGACACGTTACTAAACATACTAACAAAACAATAGCAACAATCTTCAGACAAAAAAAATCAGAACATACAGTTGCTATATTATCCAAAATTTTCAGTTTTCAACAACAAAATTATGAGACATACAAAGAAAGAGTAAAGTATATGATCCAAACATAGGGGAAAAGTAGCAGTCAGTAGAAACTAACTCTAAGGAGGTCAAAGATGTTAGAGGCAAATACTCCAAACCAGCTACTTATAATTGCCTTCTAATAACCAAAGGAAATCATTATTAAAGGAAAGTATGAGGACTATGATTCATAAAACATCAAAAATAAACAGAAATCATTAAAAAAAGAATCAAATGAACCGTTATTCATTAACAGCCAAAAGCAGAAACAATCCAAACATCCATCAACTGATGGATGAATGGATACTTAATGAATGGATACTTAGTCATACCCACTTAATAGAATATTATTCAGTCATATAAAGGATCTAAGTACTGATACATGCTACCATACAGATGAGCCCTGAAAATACTAAGCTATGTGAAGTAAGTATGAGTCCATTCATGTCCAGAATAGGCAAATCTAACCAACAGAAAGTAGCTTAGTGTTTGCCAGGGGTTGGGGCAAGACAAGTGAATGTTAGTGGGTATGAGGTTTCTTTTCTTTTCTTTTCTTTTCTTTTTTTTGTCTTTTTGCTTTATCTAGGGCCGCACCCACGGCATGTGGAGGTTCCCAGCTAGGGGTCTAACAGAGGTGTAGCCGCCGGCCTTCGCCACAGCCACAGAAACGTGGGATCCGAGCCGCGTCTGCAACCTACACCACAGCTCACAGCAACGCCGGATCCTTAACCCACTGAGCAAGGCCAGGGATCGAACCCACAACCTCATGGTTCCTAGTCGGATTCGTTAACCACTGAGCCACGACAGGAACTCCGGGTATGAGGTTTCTTAATGGGGTAATGAAAATGTCCTAGAATTAGACAGTAATTATGGCTGCATAATCTTGTGAATATACTAAAAAAACTACGCTGTACACATTAAATGGTTAATTTCACATGTCATGTGAATTAGTCTCAATTTAAAAAAAAAAATCTGAGAGTTGAAGAGTATAGTAACAAAATTTTAAATTCAACTATAGATTTGAGAAATAATAAATGAACTTGAAGATAAATAGAAACTACCCAATATGAAGATCAGAGGGAAAGAAACTGACTAATAATAAAGAGAACCAGGGAGAGCTGTGTGATAATATCAAGCATACCACCTTATATATAAGTATGGGAGTACCAGATATGAGAGAGAAAAAGGGGCTTAAGAAAATCTGAAGAGATAAGGGCAGAAAACTTTCAAAATTTGACTTTAAAAAATTAGGAGTTCCCGTGGTAGCTCAGTGGTAACAAAATCAACTAGCGTCCATGAGAACATGTATTCGATCCCTGGCCTGACTCAGTGGGTTAAGGATTCAGTGCTGCCACGAGCTGCGGTGTAGATCACATACCGCAGCTCAGATCTGGTGTTAGTTACTGTGGCTGTGGCGTAGGCCGGCAGCTATAGCTCCAATTCAACCCGTAGCCCTGGGAACTTCCATAAGCTGTGGGTGTGGCCCTAAAAAAAAAAAAAAGAATCTACAAATACAAGAAGATAAATTTTACCCAAAATAAAATAAACAGAACAAACAAGACCAACACCTAGTCACACTGTTGAAACACAAAGGCTAAGTCCTAAAAGGAGCAATAGAAAAAGACTTACACAGTGGAAGTATGGTACAATTAACAGCTGACTTCACATAAATTAAAAAAAAAGGACAAAAGGAAGCATAAACTCAAAGTGCTAAAACAAACACTGTCAATCAATAATTCTATACAACCAGCAAACTATTCTTTAAAAATGATGGATAAATAAAAATGTTTCCAAAGACTAGGAAACTAATGCAAGCAAACCTGCCTCACACATAACAAGAAAGTATAATCCTTTAAGCTGAAAGAAAATGACAACATATGGTCAGTCAAATCCACCTGAACAAATTAACACCAAAAAAAGGTAAATATGAGGGTAAATACAAAAGACTACATAAATACATGTTCTTCTCTTTTCCTCTCCTAAGATTTTTAAATGACATCATAACACTGTATTGATCAATTTATAATATATCTGAGGTGTAATGTGATAATCATAACACAAAAAAAGGGAATAAACAGAGCTTTAATGGAGCAAACTAATTTTACCAGAATTAAGTTAGTATTCTTCTCAAGTAAGTTGTTATAAATTAAAATACATATTTTAATCCTCAGAGCAAACAGTAAGAATATAACTTTTATTTTATTTTATTTTTATTTTTATTTTTTTTGCTTTTTAGGGCTGCACCCGCGGCATGTGGAGGTTCCCAGGCTATTGATGGAGTCGGAGCCATAGCTGCCGGTCTACACCACAGTCACAGCAACGCCAGATCCGAGCCGCGTCTGCGACCTACATCATACTCACAGCAACGCCAGATCGTTAATCCAGTGAGCAAGGCCAGGGATCAAACCCGCAGCCTCATGGTTCCTAGTCGGATTCGTTAACCGCTAGGGAACTCCAGGACAGGAACTCCAAGAATATAACTTTTAAAAACACAAACATTACAAAAAATTTAAGTGGTACAATAAATACCTATTTAATACAAAAGGTGGCATAAACGATAAACTAAAGAATAAAATATATGTGAGACATATAACAAAGATCAAAATGGCAGGCAAAAACTCAATCTATCAATAATTAATTTAAATATAAAAGGACTAAATACCCCAATCAACAACAGCAATTTTCAGGCTGGATTTTTAAAAAGGATCAAACTACATATAATGCATATAAGAGTATCTTTTATATTCAGTAACACAGACCGAAAGCAAGAAAATGAAAAGAGAGGTATCATGCAAACTGTAGGAAACCTAGAGGGCCTATTTTAAAATCACACAAAATAGACTTTGGACAAGAACTACTACTGGTATCATGCAAACTGTAGGAAACCTAGAGGGCCTATATTAAAATCACACAAAATAGACTTTGGACAAGAAATATTACTACAAAGAGGGACATTTCATAAGGTTAAGAAAACCAATTCATCAGGAAGATATAGCCATTTAAATATACATGCATATGCCAAAAAAGACCCAAAATAAAAATTACCACAACTGAAAGAAAAAATAGAAAATTCAATAATAGTAATTGGATACTTCAATCTCAATAACTGCTAGAACAACTACACAGAAAATTAACAAGGATAAAGAAGGCTTAAACAACACTATCAACTAATTCGAACTAAGAGATATTTACATAAAACGCTACATGACAACAGAATATATATTCCTTTCAATGTTCAACATGAAAGTTCTTCAGAGGAGCATATAAATCAGGTTTCAGTAAATGTAAAAGGACTGAAATCATATAATGTATATTTTCTGAATACAACCACACAAAAACAAAACTGGAAATCAACAACGGATGAAATTTTAGGAAATCCACAAATATTTCTAAATTAAAGCCCATATTTCGAAATAACCAATTAGGTCAACAGAAAAATCACAATCAGAAATACTCTGAATTGAATAAAAGTGAAAATAAGGGAGTTCTCTCATGGCGCAGCAGGTTAAGTATCCCCTGCTGTTACCTGAGTGGCTCAGGTCACTAATATGGCTCAGGTTCAATCCCTGGCCCAGGAACTTCCACACTCTGCGGGTGCAGCCAAAAAACAAAACCAAAAAGAAAAGAAAAAAATTTATGGGATGAATTTAAGCAGTGCTAAGAAGGAATGCCTATGTTAGACAAGAAGAACTACGTTTTTTTGTTTGTTTGTTTGTTTGTTTGTTTAAGGCCACACCCTTGGCATATGGAGGTTCCCAGGCTAGGGGTCAAATCGGAGCTACAACTGCTGGCCTACGCCATAGCCACAACAATGCCAGATCCGAGACTCATCTGCAACCTACACCACAGCTCACGGCAACAGCAGATCTTTAACCCACTGAGCGAGGCCAGGGATTGAACCCACAACCTCATGGTTCCTATTCGGATTCATTTCCAGTGTTCTATGACAGGAACTCCAAGAAGAACTATTTTGATAAATCAGTGACTTAAGCTTCCAGTTTAAGGAATTAAAGAATTAGATAAAAGCAAAGTAAGTCCAAAGCATGCAAAAGGAAAGAAAGCTTAGAACAGAAATCCATGAATAAAATAGAGAAAAAAAATCAATGAAACCAAGTGGATCCTTTGAAAAGATCAACAAAAACATCAAACTTTTAGCTAGACCAATCAAGAAAAAAACAGACAAGACACAAATTACCAAAATAATGAATGTATGAGGGGACATCGGTACCAACCTATAGAAATTTAAAACATTAAATAGGAATATCACGAACAAATTGCAGAATTTAGATGAAAACTCCTAGGAAGACACAAGTTACCAAGCTGATACAAGAAGAAAGAGAAAATTAGAACAGACTTATAACAAGAAAATAAAATCAATTAGAGTTTAAAATCCTCCCACTTCAACTCCACTCCTATGTGTGTACCTAACAGAAAGGAAAAAAATATATCCACACAAAAATTTATATGCCAATATTCATAACAGCATCATTCATAATACTCAAAAGGAGAAGACAATCCAAATGTGCATCAATTGATGAATGGATAAACAAAGTGTGGTGTATCCGTGGATCCATACAAAGGACTATTATAACCAGCACGAAAAAGGAATGAAGCACAGATACCTGCTATAACATGGACAAACCTTTAAAGCATAATGCTAAATGAATCCCATTCATGATAGCATCAGAAGAATAAAATATTTAGCAATAAATTTAACAAAAGAAGTGCCAGACTTATACCTGAAACACTGCTGAGACAAATTAAAGAACACCTAAATAAATAAAAAGTTATTTCATGTCCAGAGATTAGAAGACATTATTGCTAAGATAATAATTCCCCCCAAGCTGAACTACAGATTTAATAACAATTATAATTAAAATTCTATCAGGAGTTCCCATGTAGTGCAGCAGCATGTTAAGGATCCAGTATTATCACTGCAGAGACCCATGTTGCTGCTATGGTACAAGTTTGATTCCTGACCCAGGAACTTCCTGACCCAGGAACATGCCACAAGTGCAGCCAAAAAAAAAAAAAAATTCTATCTAAATTTTTCATTCATATGAACAAGCTGATATGAAACATTTTATGAAAATTCAAAGGAATCAAAATTGTCATAACCATTTTGAAAAAATACAAATAAAGGGAGAAAACTTACACTATCTGATTTCAAAACTTATTATAAAGCTACAATAATCAAGACAATACAGTACTGGTATAAGAACAGGCAGATCAACAGAAGATGTCAACAGTCCAGAAATAAAGCATTACGTTCCAAACAATTTTTTTCAACAACAGTACCAACATACTTCAATGCAAAAAGGGTAATCTTTTCAACAAATGATGCTGAGACTATTAGATATTCATGTGACAAAAGATAAATTTAGACTGTTACTTCACTTTATACACAAAAACTAACTGGAAATGGGTCACAGACCTAAATGTAAGACTAAAACTTCTAGAAAAGAACAAAGGAGAAAATTTTCTGGACTTCAATCAAAGAGTTGTTAGATATGACAACAAAAATACGATTCAAAAAAGAAAAAAATTGGTACATATAATTCATCAAAACTAAAACTTTTGAGAGCCCAGAAATAAACTCATGCACTTATGGTCAATTAATCAACCACAAAAGTACACAATGGAGAAAAGACAGTCTCTTCAATAAGTGGTTCTGAAAAACTGGACAGCTACACGTAAAAGAATGAAATTAGAACATTCCCTCATACCACATACAAAACTAAACTCAAAATGGATTAAAGACTTAAATATAAGACTAGAAACCACAAAACTCCTAGAATAATACACAGATGGAACATTCTTTGACACAAATCATAACAGTATTTTTCTGGATCTGTTTCCTACAGCAAAGGAAACAAAAGTGAAAATAAAAAAATGGGACCTAATTAAACTAAAAAGCTAGAACAGCTAAGGAAACCATCAATAAAATAAAACAATAAAAAAAGCCTACTGAGTAGGAGAAAACATTTGCAAATGACATGACTGATAAGGGGTTAATATCCAAAATCCATAAACAGCTCATAAACATCAAAATAAAAAAAAGTCAACCCAATTTAAAAATGGGCAGAAGAACTAAACATTTTTCCAAAGACACATAGCCATCTGTCATGTGAGAAGATATTCAACATCATTAATCACAAGAAAACTGCAATCAAAACCACAGTGAGACATCACCTCACACGTCAGAACAGTTATCATCAAAAAGATCACAAATTACAAAAGCTGGCAAAGATAAGAAGAAAAGGGAACCACTGTACACTGTTGGTGGAAAAGTAAATGGATATAGACACTGAGGAAAACAGTATGGAAGTTCCTCAAAAAACTAAAAAGAGAACTATCATACAATCTAGCAATTCCACTCCTGGGTATATATCCGAAAGAAACAAAAACACAGTTTCATCAAGACATACTCACTCCAATGTTCACAGTAGCATTACTTACAATAGGCAAGATACAGAAGGAACTTAAGTGTCCATCAACAGATGAACGGATAAAGAAGACATATACATATATACAACAGAACACTACTCAGCCATAAAAAAGAATAAAATTTTGCCATTTGCAACAACATGGATGGACTTGGAGAGTACTGTGCTTAGTGAAATAAGTTAGAAAGACAAATACTATCCGCTATCGCTTATAAGTATAATCTAAAAAATAAAACTAGTGAATATTTTTTTAAAAAACGGACTCACAGATATAGAGAACTAATGGTTAAAAGTAGGGAGAAGAAAAATGGAAGAATCAAAACAGGGGCAGGGATTAAGAGGTACAAGGAGTTCCCTTCTGGCACAGCTGGTTAAAGATCTGGTGTTTTCGCTACAGGCTTGGGTCACTGCTGTGACTCAGGTACAAACCCTGGCCCAGGAACTTCCACATGCCATGGGCACAGTCAAAAAAAAAAAAACGAGGTACAAACTACTGTGTATAAAATAAATAAGCAACCAGAGTTCCCATTGTGGCTCAGCAGGTTAAGAGCCCAATGCTGTTTCTCTGAGGATGCAGGTGCAATCCCTGGTCTCAGGGTTAAGATTCCAGCATTGCCATTAGGTCGCAGATGTAGCTCAGATTTGGTGCTGCTGTAGCTGTGGCGTAGGCCTGCAGCTGTAGCTCCAATTCAATCCCTGGCTCAGGAACTTCCATATGCCACAGGTGTAACCATAAAAAGAAAAAAGAAAACAAGATACCAGGATATACTGAACAGCACAAGAAATATAGACAATATCTTGTAATAACTATGAATAGAGTATAACCTTTAAAAACTGCTAATCATTATGTTACATACCTGAAACATATAAGGCTATAAGTCAACTACACTGACTTAAAAATCTATATATATTATATGGAAAAAAAAAAAAAACCTTTTTGTTGTGTGGGGCAAATAAACCCCTTTCTTGTTTTCTATTATTTGATGAGCTGTGTTGGTGGTGGTGGTTACTTACAGCTAAATAACTTTCAAAGACAGTATTTACTTATTTCTATGTAAAGAAATGAAGTATAACTCTTATAATATTACCAAATCAGTATCTCTCACCTGCCCACCACACTGCTTAAGGTATTTCCAAAATATTTTCCAAGACTAGCTTGACTTTTCTTAAAACTGCCCAGGTTTTTCTTCCTCTTCTTTTGTCTCTCATTTCACAAAGCCTAAAAATAAGTGTCTTCCAGCAGCAGTTACAATAAGGAATTCCCAAATTCAAAAGAAATAGAATGAACTGCTAATTTTTACTTAAAGTGTTTAAAGTCTATGATCTGACTTCTATATCCCTTTTTAGCTCTTGGTATGTGTTAATCTGCAAAAGTGTCTTTCAAGGAGTTCCCGTCGTGGCTCAGTGGTTAACGAATCCGACTAGGAACCATGAGGTTGCAGGTTCGCTCCCTGGCCTTGCTCAGTGGGTTAAGGATCCGGTGTTGCCGTGAGCTGTGGTGTAGGTTGCAGACGCAGCTCGGATCCCGCGTTGCTGTGGCTGTGGTGTAGGCCAGCAGCTACAGCTCCTGTTAGACCCCTAGCCTGGGAACCTCCACATGCCGCGGGTGTGGCCCTAGATATGGCAAAAGACAAAAAAAAAAAAAAAAAGTGTCTTTCAAAATTTCTATAAAGCAATACTCTTCTTGCTTGATAATGCTGCATTTTTCTATAAGCACAGACTCCCGGCTACATAGAAACAACTGTATTTAGCACAGAGCTAAATACTACATCAATTTGACTTTGCCTTTTATCCTAAAGACCTGCATTAGGTCATACGCAGAAGCCACATTCATCATCTCAGCCAAGTTTGCAGAGTAATGAAAAATTAAGCAACAAAGTCAATCAGCAGGAATCATTATTACCACAAACTTTTCTACTACTATTTCTAAGTCAGCTATCTTCAGTTAACTAAAATAGGTCATAAAAAATAAATTCCGAGCAGTTCCCACTGAGAGTTAAGAATCCAACTGCAGTGGCTCGGGTGGCTGCAGTGGTACAGGTTCCATCCCTGGCCCGGGGAAGTACTGCCTCAGCCTACAGCTCAGATTCAGTCCCTGGCCTGGGAACTTCCATATGCCATGGGTGCGCAGTCTTTAAAATAAAAAAATAACAAATTCCTTATGCAGATCCTTTTGCAAGATCCTCATAGGCCTTGCTAGCTATATATTCTAAGAAGTTACACATCTACAACTGTTAAAGAAAGAAAAATAGTGATAGCACAATCAATTAGCTTTTTCCTAAAAAGCTAAATGCAGTAGGAGAATTAAAACATGTCAGCCAACAACTATCACATTTCAATACAAAATAAATTAGAAAATTGTTGTTAAAAATGATAATGAACTCATCATAGCAACACTTTTTATAATAACCAAGCCATGGAGGCAACCTAAGTGTCCATCAACAAATGAATGGATAAAGGAGTTGCCGTTGTGGTGCAGCAGAAACAAATCCCACTAGAAACCATGAAGTTGCAGGCTCGATCTCTGGCCTCACTCAGCGGGTTAAGAATCTGGCACTGCTGTGACCTGTGGTGTAGGTCACAGACTCAGCTCAGATCGGAAGTTGCTGTGGCTGTGGTCTAGGCCAGCGGCTATAGCTTGTATTCAACCCCTAGCCTGGCCTGGGAACCTCCATATGCCGCAGGTACAGCTGTTAAGAATAGAAAGGTAAAAGAAAAAAAGAAAAAACTTGAATCTTACATTTCTACAAATTAGAAAACAAAGGTATTTAATAAAATACAAAATACTCCAGAAAGACTACCAAACCTTGAAAAAATCTTCAAGATGTTTACTGTTATAAAGAGCAGGAATATTGGCAGAGAACTGTAGCAGGTCTTCAGCACACTGTCTCCTCTCTTCAATAACAGTTTCATCAAATCGTCCTAGAATTAAATAAGAATCAAACACTTAAGGAGACAGATCAAACACCGGTTTATAACAGTCTAGGCTCACAATTTAGAAAGCAGAAGAAGGCCTGTCTCTGCCTATTTGCTATGCACATCATGCAATCTTCTGACGTCAAATCTAGTCTCCACAACTGGAATCTGTAGTGCTCCCAACAGAAAAGAAAATAATGTTTCTGCTAAAACAAGAGGCAGGGGTGTCAACCAGTAAATAAATAGTACAGTCATAATATAAAGCCTGTCAATATAAAAAGCATCACTTAAGAAGCTGGTAATTTGAAACTAAAGTTGAAAAGCAAATTATAAAGAACTCAAATGGTTTTCTATAGTAATTTAATACTCTAATTACTCATGTAATTTTCCCTTTCCCACTCTTTTTTGATTTATAAAGGAGTTGAAGAGAGGAAATTATGAGAACATCTGTATATCAGTAGGGTCAAAAACCTCAGCTTGAAGCAAAAAGCTTTCAAGCCAAATTCCATGTGTGATGCTGTCAGCGTACATGAAAGCATACTTGCAAGAAAAAAGAGAACACACACAGCACCAGTGAGCTCTGATTTATAAGGTGATCGAAAAGTGGTTTTCACTGAATTTTTTAAATGATATATACAATTTGAATGCTGATAAGACATTTTCAAATACAATTATTTTGTACTGCTCTCAGATCACATTTCTGGTTGCCATCTGTCACATGCCATGTATCATACTGATTGCAACTTAGGTTTAAAAAAACAAAAAAATCAAGAGAGCAGCATATTCCATATTTAAACATTATAAATGGCTTTGCAAATGTCAATAGGAAACAGAGGCATAAAAAGATTCCTAGGGATATTACTCCAGGGAAGAATTTGAACCGAACCACTTAAATACCTCAGTTCAATGTGTTTCATGCTTATGGTGAAATATCTACTTCATGGTAACTAAAAGAAAGTTTTAGAATTAGACCTGGGTCCAAACTATTTACTCTATCATTCACTAGCTATAAAATCTTACGCAGGAGTTCCCGTCGTGGCGCAGCAGTTAACGAATCCAACTAGGAACCATGAGGTTGCCAGTTCGATCCCTGGCCTTGTTCAGTGGGTTAACGATCCAGCATTGCCATGAACCATGGTGTAGGTCGCAGACGCGGCTCGGATTTGGTGTGGCTGTGGCTTAGGCCGGCAGCTGTAGCTCCATTTCGACCCTTAGCCTGGGAACCTCCATATGCTGCGGGTGCAGCCCTAAAAAGCAAATAAAATAAAATATGGGAAAAAAAAGTCTTAGGCAGATTATTTAATTATAAAATGGAGAAAATGAACAATGTACTTGAACAGTTCCATACAGCACACAGTAAATAAGCACTTAATAAACCAATCATGGTGTCTTTGAATCTTCAAGTACCGTTATAGTATCTAGCAACACAGAACATGCTAATATATTTTTGTTGACTATATTAAGAGTAAATAATAAAAACTTAGGAAAACTTTCTAATACAAAGAACTATCTTACAGTGGAACATTCTACCCTAGAAGATAGTCATCATTAGTAAAAATTTTAACAGAGGATCTAGAGCAACCCCCTATACTTAATGGATAGGTTATAACAATCCTATAAGATTCCATGCATTAGGTCCATGCATTAGGTCCATTTTTCTAGAGGAAAAATCAGCATCCTCAAAAAGGCCAGGACGCGGTAAAGATTAGCAGCCAAGTGGCAATCAATCAGAAGTTTTTTGGGTTTTTTTTTTCTTTTTTAGGGCCACACCTGTGGCCTATGGGATTCCCAGGTAGGGGCTGAATCAGAGCTGTAGCCGTTGGCCTACACTACAGCAATGCCAGATCCAAGCCGCATCTGTGACCTACACCACAGCTCATGGCAATGGTGGATCCTTAACCTGCTGAGCAAGGTCAGGGATCAAACCTGCGTCCTTATGAAAACTAGTCAGATTGGTTTCCGCTGAACTATGACGGGAACTCCAATCAGAGGACTCTTAACATCCAGTATGTTACTTTATTTACTATAGGCTGAATAGGCTGCCAGTTGCCATCCCAGTATTTGTTCTCACCTTCTTTCTAAGTAAAATGATACCGATTTCTAACTAGGTATGTGGTGGCCCAGGGGGCAGGGGAAAAAAAAAGAAAAAAAGATTATCATTTCCAGGCTGCCTTGCAGTTACATGTAGACATGGACTAAATTCTGACCAATAACATACAAACAAAAGTTGTTTTGCAGCTTCCCAGAAGTCTCTTTAAGAGACAGCTGATACACACCCTCCCTCCCCCTCTTTGTTCTACCTCCCTTTCCCCTCCAGGAAAGACTAGCATGTGGGAGGTTAAACTTGACAGGGCAACAAGGCAGGAGCTTGGATTCCTGATTATTGTGGAGCTGCCAAACCTGGGGCTTCCTCCAGATCATATGCCATGAGAAAGAAACTGACAAATACCTGGTTTTAAGTTTTGTCACAAATAACCAAACCCAATATAATCCATTATGCTAAATGTATTTTTCTTTTAGTTCTCAGTTTATATGCAATAATTAAGGTAAATTAAATTCTCCCAATGATAAAAACACATCTAAAATGACACTGCTAGCTTGCCTAGCAATAATAGTACCTGGAAAGAAATTTTCAAGAGCCCTAACACATAGAGCAAATTCTCTGGCCTGAAAACAATCTAAGACAAACAATCTTGAGGGAAAACTATTGGCCAAATAGGTTAAAATGACAGCTAAATATCCATTATTCCTTCTTTTGCCTAAATAAGAAATTAAGTATGCATTGGTGCTTATGATTACTGTCCAACATGTTTATTCTTTAAACAAAAAAGTAAACTGTAATGACTATAAATTAATATTAGTAATTTTGTGAGCATCTGTAGTCTTAGAACAGAAATCCAGAAAATGCACATATTATGTTATGCTTCATCCCACAAGATCAGCTGTTATTCCCTTTAAATGAATTAAAAACCATTTGTTGAGAAATTCTAATGAAAAACTTTCTAATACTTGATGGCATCCTAAAAAACTCTTATTTACTAGCTCATACAAACACATAAAAATGTGGCCGCTTTAATCCTAGTATGATCAATAACTCACCCCATCCCCTATTAAACTGAATTAAAATCCTTCAGCAAAGAGTAGGTCAACCTCTAAACAGAACAAATACGTCAAAAGTGCGTGTTTGTTATATTTCTATTGATCTATGCATTTTCATTCCACTAAAACTTGGACAACCAGAGATGAATTAGAACATTTTTCAGAGTGGAATACAACTAAAAATAAAGGCTAACGCATTAAAAGGTTCAATGACACTGAATCCTATCATCAAGACAAACATGATGAAAGAACATATTCTTTGTTCCTAAGATATTTCGGAAAAACAACAACAATAAAAAAAAAGAAAACCATAGTATTGGCGGCACAGACAAAGAGAAGCAGAAGAATTTTAATGCAATAACTATTGGCCCTAATATATATATAACAAAGCCACCTAATCTGAAAATTAAATTAAAAAGCGGTAAGATTCAACAGTAATCCCATGGTCGTCAACACCCTAGTGGCTATTTTCAAGTCATTAATCTTTTAATACCATCAAAAAGTTACTTAAAAGGCAACAACAATGAGAAATCATAAACAGGTGCTTCTTGTATCAGTGCTTTAAATTTCCACTCACAGGAGTTCCCATCGTGGTTCTTAGTCGGTTAACGAATCCGACTAAGAACCATGAGGTTGCGGGTTCGATCCCTGGCCTTGCTCAGTGGGTTAAGAATACGGC
>PVHT020000175.1:22526567-22543704 GCA_004024745.2 Catagonus wagneri
AATCTTTTAATACCATCAAAAAGTTACTTAAAAGGCAACAACAATGAGAAATCATAAACAGGTGCTTCTTGTATCAGTGCTTTAAATTTCCACTCACAGGAGTTCCCATCGTGGTTCTTAGTCGGTTAACGAATCCGACTAAGAACCATGAGGTTGCGGGTTCGATCCCTGGCCTTGCTCAGTGGGTTAAGAATACGGCATTGCCATGAGCTGTGGTGTAGGTTGCAGACGTGGCTCGGATCCCATGTTGCTGTGGCTGTGGCGTAGGCTGGCAGCTACAGCTCCTGTTAGACCCTAGCCTGGGAACCGCCATATGCCGCGGGTGCGGCTCTAGATAAAGGCAAAAGACAAAAATAAAATAAATAAATAAATAAATTTCCACTCACAGGGTAACGTTTATTTTCCTGTGAACAGAGTCCCTAGTGACCTAGTGGTTAGGGATCCAGAGAGGTCACTGCTGTGTCTCCAGTTGGGTTCTTGGCCTGGGAACTTCCACATGCCATAGGCATGGGGGAAAAAAATGTAAAACAAATTTTTCCTGAGGTTTCTAATCTGGCAGGAACTGCTTTTCCCTTTCTCACAGAAAACCACATTGTGACACAAGATATAACAAATGAACCAAAAATTATAATCAAATTATGGGGAAACAATAAGACACATCAAGACTGTGAAACCTATAGCACAACTGTCTCACACTCCTTAAAAAGTTCAGTGTCATAAAAGACCAAAAACATGCATAAGGAATACTCTAGAAACAAACCTAAAGGAGTTCCCTGGTGGCTCAGCAGGTTAAAGACCCAGGACTGTCACTACTAAGACTCAGGGTGCGGCTGTGGCATGGGCTGGATCCCTGGCCCAGGAACTTCTGCATGCCACAGACAAGAGTGGGTAAAAACAAAGAAAAAAAAACAAACCCCAAGGCATGATCCTGGATCAAAACTTTTTTAAAAAAATCTTTTAAAAAGCCATTTTTAGAGTAACTGGAGAAATGTACTATGTACTGCATATTTGACAATATATCAATGTTACCTTCCTTGCCTGTGCTATGGTATTGTGATTACAGAGGAAATACGGGAAGCAGGGGTGAAATGTCACAATATCTGTAACTTATTCTCAAATGGTTCAGAGGAAAAAAATGATACGTACACAGACACAGGAAAATGTTGCCAAACACTCATTAGTGAACTTGGGTAAAAGGTATAATAAAGTGTTTACTACACCATTCCTGACGGTTCTTCCATAAATTTGAAAATTCCACAAATTTCCAGAACTGGAGAAAAAAAAAGGGAACAGAGTTCCCGATGTGGCTCAGCAGTTAACAAACCAGACTGACATCTGTGAGGATGCAGGTTCAATCCCTGGCCTCGCTCAGTAGGTTAAGGCTCCGGTGTTGCCGTGAGCTGTGGCGTAGTTTGCAGATGGTGGCTCGGATCCCACGTTGCTGTGGCCCTGGCGTAGACTGGCGGCTACAGCTCCGATTGGACCCCTAGCCTGGGAACCTCCAAATGCCGCAGGTGCAGCTCTGAAGGGAGAGAAAAACAAACAAACAAACAAAAAACTGGAGAAAAATTAAATGACCCGAGTGTCATACTGATGAAATGCAGAACCACAAGGAAAAAACAACAAACTCAGCTAAAGGAAAAAGAACTTCCTAGAAGAGACAGCTAAAAGTTTGAAAGGCTAACCAGAACCTTCTCAGTGGAACAGCGCAACACTAAAGAAGGAGACATGGGAGAGCATGGCACCGAGACGAGTGGCAGACTGAGCCACAGATGGGAGCCAACGACAGCTGACGTGTGTCAAGCACTGAGCTACGCACACCATAGATATGATCCTCAGACCAGGAAGTTATAATCCCTATCTCATAATAACAAAACAGGCTCAGATGTTAATTTGTACAAGATCACACCACGAGTAAACAGTGGAGAGAAGATCTGGGCCTACATCTGTCTGACTCCAAAAGGCATGTTCTTTTCACTGTAACTCTAGAATAGTAGCTACACAGCCAATGGGTCTGTAAATTACAACAGGACTCTCTACTGCAGCCAAGGATTATATACTAAAACGGTGAGAACAGCTAAAGAGATGGATGATTAACCAACAGTTCCTTCCACAAAACCACAGCTGCTGTCTGCAGGGTTCACTGCAGTTGTAAGTATTACAAATAGACTGTACCATTGCTTACTTACTAAGATTAATAAGAAACTTTCACTTAATATATAAGGATGTGGAGAAAAGCTGAAAATAATCCATTAGCAACAGACAATAATAGCTATGAATCTCAACCAATTTAGAAGCCATCCCCTTTCACTCAGTAACAAGCTTATTGTTTAAGAAGCTGGGCTGTGCATCTCCTAACATTAAAGTTACAGCTGTTGGAGTGCAGTTAAATCTCATTGTACAGAAGACATAAGGCAGAAGGTAAAAACATGCCTCCACCCACACTATCATAGGTTACACATACTAGGTATGTCTGACCTCACACAAATGAATGTCTATTTAACACAGATGAGGAGTTTCCACTGTGGCTCAGCAGGTTACCAACCCAATTAGTATCCATAAGGATGTAGGTTCAATCCCTGGCCTCACTCAGTAGGTTAAGGATTCAGGGTTGTTGTGAATTGTGGTGTAGGTCACAGACGTGTCTCAGATCTTGCGTTGCCGTGGCTGTGCCATAGGCCAGAAGCTGCAGCTCAGATTTGAACCCTAGCCTAAGACTTTCCACCTGCCTCAGGTGTGGCCCTAAAAAGTAAAAAAAAAAAAAAAAATTGTTTAGCAAAAGCTATCATAAACAATTCTAAAATATACATATGTATTTATTAAAACATATGTGAGAGTTCTGTCATGACTCAAGAGGTAACAAACCCGACTAGTATCCATGAGGATATGGATTAGATCTCTAGCCTCACTCAGTGAGTTAAGGATCTGGCGTTGCCTTGAGCAGACATGGCTCAGATCCCTTGTTGCTGTGGCTGTGATGTAGGCTGGCAGCCACAGCTCCGATTCGACCCCAGCCTGGGAACCTCCATGTACCATGGGTATGGCCCTAAAAAGACAAAAAAAAAAAAAAGATATGTGCACTTATACATGTATATATGCACATTTTTATACAAATGGAAATACATATAATTTATACATTGCACATACGTATGTACATAAGCACACTGTTTCCTAACTAGCTGTTGAAAGAGCCTAGAAGCAAACTGCAAGCTTATCTACTGCCCAAACAGTAGTCTCGGTGGCAGCCAGAGTCCAGCCAGAAAACAGAATTCACACAGCAATTTAAACAAGGAAAGTCTTATAAAGAATTATTAACTATTTACACAGGATTAACTACTAAGAGGGGATAAAAGTGAATTCCAAGGAATATCCTAGGGTAAAGGGAGGGAACTAAGGGCAGTACTTACAAGAGACTAAAAAAAAAAAAACAAAAAAGTGGGACAATTTGAGCATCAAAATAATTAAGTACCTTAAAGAATTCTAAACTACCAGGGGAAAAAAAATAGATATATGAGTCCAAATACATAATGACTAGATGGATAAATATATAGACAGGTATCTAAAGACACATACAGATATGCAGACATATAGACAGATACATAGATTCAAGTTAAAAAAAAAGCATAGATACAAGATACAGAGAAGGAAAAGGGAGAAGGAAAAATAATTGCTAATGTGGAAGAGGTGCTGGAAAACCATTATTTTGTAGCCATCATACAAACACTGGTTTATGCAAGAATCAATGGATACTAAAGCTAAAGGGCAATTTTGTAGAAGAGGATATTTTCATGATCTTAAAAATTTCAGAATGAAGGAAGGCATTTCAGAAAATATATGGCAGTGTGTGGCCGTCCGAAAAATGGCCCCAAAGATACCAGGTCCTAATTCTTGGACCCTGTAAATGATACTCTATTTGGACAAAGGGTCTTTGCAGATATGATTAAGGATCTTGACAGCAAAGATCATTCTGGATTATTGGGGTGGGCGCTAAATGAAATCACAAATGCTCTTGTAAGAGAGGGGCCAAGAGACTTCACGCACAGAAGGCAATACGAAGATGAAACAGAAGTGTGAAGATGAGGGCCTTGAAGACTGTCGTGATGCTACCACAGCCAAGAAATACGCCCAGTCATCAAAAACTAAGAGGGAAGAACATTTTCCTCCCTAGAGGCTCTAGGCCCTGCTGACACCTTCATTTCGGCCCAGTGATACTGATGTCAGACTTCTGGGCTCCAAAACCATAAGAAAATAAAGTTCCATCGTTCTAAGCCACTACAAAAACAATTCTTTATTTTCTCTCTCACATTTTACTAAAAGCAGCAAGAAGAGACCAAACCATGCTTATTAAACACTTCGGCTGGAAATCTCCTTAGCTCCTTACCTCTTCCTTTGCTACATTTTCTGCTTTCATCATAACTGTATGAAACTGTGTTGCTAAACTTCCAGCAACTACATAAGAAGAATCTACCCCCTTCCTCCAGTTTTTAGTAACATTTACCTAATTTTCCTGCAAATTCTCACCTGCAGTCTTAAGACCTTGAGGCTTCTATTAATAGCTTCAAGCTAGGCTCTCACTTATACTCTCCTCAAAACCAAGGGCCACTTTCCACAATTTTTAATTTTTCTGACAACAGCACCTTCTTACAGGTTAAAAAAAAAAAAAAGTCTATTAAGTAATTACTGCTATGTAACAAAGGACCCCAAAACGTAGTAGCCAACAAAAACAAACATTACTACCTCATACAGTCTCTGAGGATTAGAAATCCAAAAGTGGCTTAGCTGGGTGGTTCAAGCTCAAGGTTTCTGTTGAGGCTGGAGCCAAGCTGTCAGCCAGCGTTGCTGTCATCTGAAAGGTCTACTGGAACTGCAGAATCTGCATCTAAGTTCGTTTACACGGTTCTTTCACATGGTTATGGCAGGTTTCAGATGCCTGTTGGGTGTTGGCTTTGACCTCTGTTCCTCTCCATGTGGGCCTCATCATAGGCTGTGTGAGTGTCCTTATGACATGAAAGCTGGTACCCCTCATTATCTCTCAGTAATGAGACAGAAGGAACATCCCCAAGAGAGAAGCCACAGCCTTTATCA
This sequence comes from Catagonus wagneri, assembly GCA_004024745.2. Lineage (NCBI taxonomy): Eukaryota > Metazoa > Chordata > Mammalia > Artiodactyla > Tayassuidae > Catagonus > Catagonus wagneri. The sequence continues at coordinate 22,531,653 of PVHT020000175.1, forward strand.
CCTAATCTCAGAAACGACACGTTGTCAACTTTGCCTTATGCTACTGGCCACACAGACTAATCCTGAGAAGGGAACACACAAACGAGTGATGGCAGGAGAGGAGGGTTACAGGTGACCATCTTGGAGACTGACTACCACAAAAGGTATGGTCCACATACTTAGCGAGTTAGAATGTAGCATGAGAAGTTCCCATTATGGCAAGCAGTTAACGAATCCAACTAGGAACCATGAGGTTGCGGGTTCGATCCCTGGCCTTGCTCAGTGGGTTAACGATCCGGCGTTGCCATGAGCTGTGGTGTAGGCTTCAGACGCAGCTTGGATCTGGTGTTGCTGTGGCTGTGATATAGGCCGGCGGCTACAGCTCCAATTAGACCCCTAGCCTGGGAACCTCCATATGCCGCGGGTGTGGTCCTAAAAAGCAAAAAAAAAAAAAAAAAGAAGAAGAAGAATGCAGCATGAATTTGATTTCCTGATGTAGTATAAGGAAAAAAGTCTCCGTTAAAACTACACTGTCACAGTAGTCATCACAGTTAAACTTAGAGAACAAAATGTAATTTTGGTATACTACCTGACATACTGAGAAAGACATTGTCATAATCATATAAATTTTATAAATGTTTATTAAATTCCAGTTTTGAAAATTATTCTACAGATTTAAGTTATGGAAGCTTAATGATGATTACTGAACAGAATACGAATATTATCATCTTTGACGAATGTTAAAATATGAGTACAAGTTTCAAAAGCTGCGTGATGAAAGCAGCTAAAGAGGTAGAAAGGAGTTCCCATGGTGGCTCAGTGGTTAACGAACCCAACTAGTATCCATGTGGACATGGGTTAGATCTCTGGCCTCGCTCAGCGAGTTAAGGATCTGGCATTGCCATGAGCTGTGGTGTGGGTCACAGACGCAGCGTGGATCCTGCACTGTCACTGTGGTGCAGGCAGGCAGCTGTAGCTCCAATTAGACCCCTAGCCTGGGAACCTCCATATGCTGTGGGTGCGGTCCTAAAAAGACCAAAAAAAAAAAAAAGAGGTAGCAAGAAGAACAAATACGCTTTCAGATGAATCTTACAGAGACAAATGGTATTGTCCATAGTTATGGAACAAGAGAACTAAAAATATTATGTAATAATACAGGTGAAGATGGTAAGTTAAATCCTTACCTACCAGAGTAAAAAGTCAATGGATATATGTTGCTATGTCAAAGAAGAAAAAAACTGTATATATAGGAGTTCCCGCCGTGGCTCAGTGGTTAACGAATCCGACTAGGAACCATGAGGCTGCAGGTTCGATCCCTGGCCTTGCTCAGTGAGTTAAGGATCCGGCGTTGCCGTGAGCTGTGGTGTAGGTTGCAGACGTGGCTCGGATCCCGCGTTGCTGTGGCTGTGGCAAAGGCCGGCGGCTACAGCTCCTGTTAGACCCCTAGCCTGGGAACCTTCACATGCCGCGGGTGCAGCCCTAGATAAAGCAAAAAGACAAAAAAAAACCTGTATATATAAATATATAAACATTATTATGGATATAGAAATACACTCAATAAATGAAAAACAGAAAAGATTAAAAGTTCACTCTAGAAGGAAAACTGAATGGAGGGTAGATAGGGCTGAAAAATTACTCCATTTTTTTTAAGGTAACACTAGTTTATAACAATAAGTTTCATGTGTACAACATTATAATTCGACTTCTGTATACACCATGGTGTGCTCACCACCAAAGTCTGGTTTCCATCCATCACCATGCATCTGACCCCCTTTACCCATCTGGTCCTCTCCCCAGTCCCCTAGCCCTCTGGTAACCACCAATCTGTTCTCTGTATCTATGTATTTGTGTTTCATTTGTTTTGTTTAGATTTCACATGAGCAAAATCATATAGCGTTTGTTTCCCTCCACCTGACTTATTTAACATAATACCCTCCATTCATCCTGTTGTAAATGACAAGATTTCATTCTTTATTATGATCAAGTAATACCTGATTGTATATATACACTACATCCTTATCCACTCATCCATCAATGGCATTTAGGTTGTTTCTATATCTTGGCTATGGTAAGTAACACTGCAATGAACACAGGGTTGCATATATCTTTTCAAATTAGTGTTTTCATATTTTACAGATAAACACCCAAAGGCAAACAGTTGGAACATATGGTATTTCTATTAATTTTTTGAGGAATTTCCATACTGTCTTCCATAGTGGCTGCACCAATTTACATTCCTACCAACAGTGTATGAGGGCTCCTTTTTCTTCACATCCTCACCAAGACTTTTGCTAATCACCATTATAACGAGCACTGTGATTCTGATTTGCATTTTTCCCTAATAATCAGTGATGTTGAACATCTTTTCACATGCCTGTTGCGCTATGTCTGCTCTGGAGAAAGGTCTCTTCATATTCTCTGCCAATATTTTAAGCAGGGTTTTTGTGTGTGTGTGTGTTGTTGTTGAGTCATATAAGTTCTTTACATTTCTAGATATTAACCCCTTAGCGTTTTCTCGATTTGCTGATGGTTTTCTTTGCTGCACAGCTTTTCAGTTTGATGTCATCCCACTTATTTTTCCCTTTATTTCCCTGGCCTGAGGAGACATAGCCAAAAAAGATCGCTAAGACCAATATTAAAGAGCACTGCCTATGCTTTCATCTAGGAGTTTTATGCTTTCAGATCTTACATTCCAGTCTTTGATCCATTTTGACTAAGTTTTTGTGTATGATATAATATAGTGGGTCTAGTTTCATTCCTTTGCATGTGGCTGTCCGGTTTTCCCAAAACCATTTATTGAAGAGACTTTCCTTTCTTTACTATATGTTGTTGGCTACTTTGCTATAATTAGTTGTCCATAATACATGTGGGCTTATTTCCGGGCTTTCAGTTCTGTTCCACTGATCTGTGTGTCTGCTTTCTGTCAGTAACATGTTATTTGGATTAGTACAGTTTTGTAGTATAGTTTGAAATCAGGACGTGTACTACCTCCAGGTTTGTTCATTTTTCTCAAGATTACTTTGGCTATTCTGGGTCTTTTGTGATTCCATATATTTTTAGGATTTTTTTTGTTCAATTTCTGAGGAAAATGTGCTTGGGAATTTTTTTTTTAACTTTATTTACTTATTTATTTTGGCCACCCCGCAGCATATTGAGTTCCTGGGCCAAGAGTCAGATCCAAGCTGCAGTCTCGACCTAAGCCACACCTGCAGCAACTACGGATCCTTATTCCACTGTGCTGGGCCTGTGGATGAAGAGATCAAATCTGTGTCCCAGTACTCCCAAGACACCACTGATCCCACTGCACCAGAGCGAGAACTGTTGTTGGGATTTTGATAGGGATTCCATCGAATTTATAGATTGCTTTAGGTAATATGGACATTTTAACAATGTTACTTCTTTCAGTCCATAAACATGGGATATCTTTCTATTTCTTTCCTTTTTTTTTTTTTTAAGGGCCACACCTGTGACATATGGAGATTCCCAAGCTAAGGGTCGAATCAGAGCTGTAGCCACTGGCCTACACCACAGCCATGCCACAGCCACAGCAACACCAGATCTGAGCCTCATATGCAAACTACACCACAGCTCACGGCACCAGATCCTTAACCTGCTGAGCAAGGCCAGGGATCGAACTTGCATCCTCATGGATGCTAGTCAGATTCGTTTCCACTGAGCCACGAAGAGAACTCCCTATCTTTCTATTTCTTTGGGTCATCTTCAATTTGTCAACAATGTCTTACAGTCTTCAGTGTACACCTCTTTCGCCTCCTTGGTTAAATTTATTCCTAGGTATTTTATTCCTTTTGTTGTGATTGCAAATGGAATTGTTTTCTTAATTTCCCTTTTTGTTAGTTCACTGATAGCATCTAGAAACATAACAGTTTTATATATTGATTTTGTGCCCTGCAACTTTACTATTTTCATGTATTATTTCTCATAGTTTTTGGTGAAATATTTAGTTTTCTATACATAAAATCATGTCATCCACAAATAATGGCAATTTTACTTCTTCCTTTCCAATTTGGACTTTTATTTCTTTTTCGTGCCTAAATGCTCTGGCTGGGACTTCCAATGCTACGTTGAACAAGAGTGGTAAGATTCTTACTCCTGATCTTAGAGGGATAGCTTTGTTTTTCACCACTGAGTATGATGATAGCTAGGAGTCTGTCACATACGGTCTTTATTATGTTTAGGTATGTTCCTTCCATTTTATTTTATTGAAAGTTTTTATTATAAATGAATGTTGAAAAGCATCAAATGCTTTTTCTGCACCTGCTGAGGTGATCATATGATTTTTATCCGTCATCTTGTTAATGTGGTATAGGACATTAATTGAGTAGCGGTCACTGCACAGTCTTTGTCCCTAGAATGAATCATACTTGATCATGGTGTGTGATCCTTTCAATGTATCCTATTTGGTTTGCTTAATGTTTTGTTGAGGATTTTTGCATCAGTGCTTATCAGAGATACTGACCTGTAATTTTTGTGTGTTGTCCTTATCTGGTTTTGGTATCAAGGTAATGGTGGCGTTGTAAAGTGTGTTAAGAAGCATTCCCTCGTCTTCAATTTTCTGGAAGAGTTTGAGAAGGACAGATACTGTATCTTCATTGAATGATTCACAGAATTCACCAATGAAGCCATGTTTTGGTCCCGGACTTTTTATTTGGCGAGGAGAGGGTTAATTACCATCTCAATCTCTTTACTAGTGAATAGTCTATTCATATTTTGTATTTCTTTATGATTCAGTCTTCAAAGGTCGTATGATTCTAAGAATTCATCCTTTTATAGTCTGCTCCATTTGTTGGCATACAGCTTTTCAAAGTAGTTTCTCATGATCCTTTGTATTGAATTTGATGGCATTCATTCTGACTTCTCTTTTGATTCTGATTTTTGCTGTGCTGGTAGCATGTGGAAGTTTCCAGGCCAGGAGGGGTCAAATCATAGCAGCAACACGAACGACAGCAATGACAACACCAGATCTTTTAACACACTGAGTCATGAAGGAACACCTCAATTCTGATTTATTTAAAACTTCTCTTTTTTCTTAGTCTAGTTAAATGTCTGTCAATTTTATCTTCTGAAAGAATCAGTTCTTAGTTTCATTGATCTTTTCTACTGTCATTTTAGTCTCTATTTCAATTAGTTCCTCTCTGGATTTCATTATGGCCTTCCTTCTACTGACTTTGGGCTTCGTTTATTCTTCTTCTAATTCTTTTAGATGTAAGGCTAGACTATTTATTTGAGATTCTTCTCGAGTTTGGGGGGTGGCTTTTTCCATTGTTTTTTGTTTGTTTTTTGCAGGGTTTTTTTTTCACCTATACTGATATAAAAACTGCTTTTGCTGCATCCCACATATTCGGGTATGTCATATTTTCATTTGTCTTCATGAATTTTTTTATTTCTTCTTAACATCTTCATTGATCAATGCTTGTTCAATAGCGTGTTGGTTATTCTCCACATAGTTGTGATTTTTTTCCAGCTTTCTTCTTGTAGTTGATCAATCTACTTAAAGATATGTTTTGTGCCCCAACATATGGCCTATCCTTGAGAGTGTTCCATGTTCACGTGAGAAAAATGTGTATTCTGTTGCTTTTGGATGGAATGTTCTATATATACCTATTAAATAAATCTAGTCTAACATTTTACTTAAGGCCAGTTTCTCCTTGTTGACTTCCTGTCTGTATGATCTACCCATTAATGTAAGTAGAATGTTAAAGTCCCTGTGTTGATTTGCTATCAATTTTTCCCTTTAGGACTGTTAATAACCGCCTAAATATTTTGGTACTCCTGTGCCAGATGCATATATATTAGTCAATCATGTTTTCTTGGTGGGTTGTCCACTTTACCATTATATAACATCCACCTTTGTCTCTTGTTACTGTTTTGGCTTGCAGTCTATTTTGCCTAATAATGAGTGTGGCTGAACTCACTTTCTTTTGGCTACCATTTGCTTAGAATATCATCCCTTCACATTGAGCCTGTGTTTGTTTACAGAGCCAAGATGAGTATCTCAGAGGCAACAATGGGTCTTATTTTTTAATCTATCTAGTCATTCCGTTTCTTTTGAGTGAATTCAACCCATTTACAAATGGGAGTGATTACTGACACATGAGGACTTATTACGGCCATTTATTTACCATTTTCTGGTTGCTCCATATCTTCATTATTTCTTTATTCTTGTGTTTCTTTCTGCCATTTTAGTCTGGTCAGCTTTTTGTGAGGTTTTTCTCCATTTCCTCTTTTTCTTATGTTTGATGTCTCTGCTCTAGATTTTTGTTTAGTGGTTACCATAATGTTTGTATAAAATACCTCACAGATTGGAGTTCCCGTTGTGGCACAGCGGAAACGAATCAGACTAGTAACCATGAGGTTGTGGTTTCAATCCCTAGCCTTATTCAGTGGGTTAAGGATCTGGCGTTGCCGTGAGCTGTGGTGTGGGTCACAGACACAGCTCGGATCCCATGTTGCTGTGGCTGTGGCACAGGCCAGCAGCTACAGCTCCAATTCAAGCCCTAGCCTGGGAACCTCCATTTGGCATGGGTGTGGCCCTAAAAAGCAAAAAATAAATAAAAAATTTAAATGTCACAGATAAAATAGTCCTTTTTCTGTTAACAGTATCACATCTTCATTTGCCTATCCAGGCTCCATTCTTCTCCTCTTCCCCTTTTATGTTTTTGCTGACACATATCCCTTTATATGTTGTGAGTTCATTATCAAGTTGAAGTAGCTAGTTATTTTTAACGATTCTTTTCCTTTAAACTTTATAACTGTGTTCTAACACAGAGTTGTAACATTCTGATTCTGTATACTTATCACCTTACTCAAAGTTCTGTGTACTTTCCCTTTTCATTTCAGGTAAAAGAACTCTTTTCAACATGTCATCTCACTCTCCCCAAGCCTATAGAGTTTCTACTGAGAAATCTGATGACAGTCCAATGGAAGTACCTTTGTAGGTTACTGTCGTTTTTTCCCTGCTGCCTTTAAAATTTTTCCCTATCACTGACTTTTGACAATGCCATCAGTAGGATAACAGGCCCTGACACCACTGATGCATGGTCCCCTGAGGCTGCAGCTATCACTGAGGCTGGAAGGTTGCTGCTGCTAATACATTCTCTGCAGTTGTGGGCTCAGCTACATGGCCAGGGGGCTGGTAACACCTCCACCGTTTCCCTGGCTCCACCTCCTCTATATGTTTCAATCTACCCACCTCAAGGTGTGCAGATGTGCCGATCTCTCCAGCAACCTGTTGTGCGGGCAGAGGAAATTTTGTTGTGGATGTTTTACTAGTTTTAGATTAAAGGGGAAAGAAGCAATCATCTCACAATGTCATGACTCTGATGTTACTCTCCAGGAAACTACTGTTTTTTACTGAAGCATCTTCCATTAGCTTCGTTTTATGCTTTGTTTTTCCATTTTCTTAGCCATATGCCTATAATTCTTTGACTTTTTTTTTTTTTTTGTCTTTTTGTTTGTTTGTTTAGGGCCACACCCACTACATAGAGAAGTTCCCAGGCTGGGGGTTAAATCGGAGCTACAGCTACCAGCCTACAGCACTGGCACAGCAACACCAGATCTGAGCCGCATCTGTGAACTACACTGCAACTCACAGCACCACCGGATCCTTAACCCACTGAGCAAGGCCAGGGGTTGAACCTGCATCCTCACTGATACTAGTCAGGTTCGATACCAGTGAGCCATGACAGGAACTCCCTACTTTGACTTTAAAAGTTGTTCCAATGTATAAAGGATACTGATGTTAAAATTATTTGAGGAGTTCCCTTCGTGGCTCAGTGGTTAATGAATCCGACTAAGAACCATGAGGTTGCGGGTCCGATCCCTGGCCTTGCTCAATGGGTTAAGGATCCGGCGTTGCCGTGAGCTGTGGTGAAGGTTGCAGACGCGGCTCGATCCCGCGTTGCTGTGGCTGTGGCAAAGGCCAGTGGCTACAGCTCCTGTTAGACCCCTAGCCTGGGAACCTCCATATGCCGCGAGCACGGCTCTACATTAAAAAAAAAAAAAAATTATTTGAAAACAATAATGCGATATGCATCAAAAGTCATAAAAGTATGCATACCCTTTGACCAAGCAATTCTGCTCCCAGGAATTTATCAATTAAATAACTGTATATATGTACAACATACAAATGAGAATATTAAGTATGGTGTGGTTTATAGTAGCAAAAAAACTAAAAATGATATATGAGTAAAACATTGGTTAATAAATCATGGTACATTGGAATACTATACATCTCAAAATTAATACTGGAGATTCTTTTTATTGACAAGAAAAGACAATCACAATATACCACTGTATGAAAAAGAGGTTACAAAACTACTTATAGCAAGACTCCATTTTTGAAGTTTGCATGTATAGGAAGGTAAAGAGGCATGAGCATACTCATGTACACGCAAGCATGCACAGACTCTGAAAATTATTCTAAAGTGTTATACCATCTAGGAGATGGTATTAAGGTTGCATTTTTATTTTAAGTATTTTTCTGTACATATACTACTTTTACAATCTGAAAATAAACTGTCTAGTTTGAAAAATAACATGCATATGCTTTAACTCAAAGTATATGACATGCAGAAATTGATTTTTTTAAAAATAAAAGGACAAATATAAACCTGTTCATATTAAAACATTTAGGGTAAAGTTATAGAAAAAAAACAAGAAATAATATTCTGTACTCTATTGGTCAAGGTCCAGTCAGGGGATTAAAATTATATCAATTATTTTAACAGAGAATTTAATATAAAAAAGGTAAACTGAGGAGTTCCCGTTGTGGCTCAGTGGAACGAACCTAACTAGTATCCGTGAGGATGTGGGTTTGATCCCCGGCCTCGCTTAGTGGGTTAAGGATCCAGCATTGCCGTGAGCTATGGGACATGTCACAGACGAGGCTCGGATCTGGCATCACTGCGGCTGTGGCTGTGGCCAGCAGCTACAGCTACCATTCGATCCCTAGCCAGGGAACTTCCATATGCCACAGGGGCAGCCCTAAAAGATAAGTAAACTGAGTATCTGAAAACTGTTAAGGCAAAAAAAGGAACACCAAGACACCAAAACAACAGAAAATAACAAGTGCTAGCAAGGAGGTGAAGAAATTGAAACCCTTATGCATAGCTAGTAGAAATACAAAATAATGCAGCCACTATGGAAAACAGTATGGTGGTTCCTCACAAAATTACTGATGACACAGTAATTCTACTTCTGCGTATATATCACAAAGAATTAAAAGCAGAAGTTTGAACAGATATGTTGTACTACCATGTTCTTAGCAGTATTATTTCTAATATTCAAAAGGGAGAAGCACTGCAAGTATTTACTGATGGATGAAAAAATAAACAAAATGGTATATATACATACAATAGAAAATATTCAGATACATAAAGGAAGGAAATTCTGACCCATGATACAACATAGATGAATCTTGAGAACATAATGCCAACTGAAACAAGCCAGTCAGAAAAGGGCAAATATTCTATGATTCCACTTATATGAGGTGCCAGTCCCCAACTGGTTGATTCCACAGATACAGAACCTGTGGACACATAGGGTCAACTATACTAGGCCATTTTATAAAAGGGACTTGAGCATCTGTAGATTTTGGTATCCCTGGTTGAGGAGCTGGTTCTAGAACCAATCCCCACAGATACCAAGGGACAACTGTATAAAAACAATTCAATGTAATTTTATGTTCCTATAGAAGTTTTTAATTTGCTTGACTGGTTAGAGGTGGAGTTGTTCTAATGCAGTTTTTCATGAAAGCCAGGAGTAAATACATTCAGGTTAACAAAATCACAGCAAGAACATGAAAAAACAACTTCAAGTGCTTCTGAATGACAGGAATTATCTTAATAAGGGGCTTGTGACTTCACGGTATGGTGTTCTAGTGTTCAGTATATATAAATAATTAGCTAATCATCACTTTTTAAAAATCAGAATAATCACTTACCAAACACTATTCCTTTAGCAAACGGAGGAAACAATTCTGAATGTCGGAATAAGTTTTTATGAATTTGCCATAGTTCTTTGTGCAGTTTCTTAAAGTCACTGTATCTCTTCCAAACAATTATCTAAAGGAGAAGAAAATTAAATGTGTTATCTCACACTGAAATCACTTAGGTTCAGCTATCTGAACAACAAATGATCTTAAAGTGCTCAAAATTGTGTTGCAAAGGCAAACATGTATGTTGTAACCAATACAGTTAAGTGTCTGAAAGTAAGTAATAATATTTGCTTTAAAAGTACAAAGCATCAATTCTTCCTCTAACTGTTTTGTTTTGGTTTGTTGCGGTTTTTTTGTTTTTTTTTTTCTTTTTGGCCATGCCCACAGCACGAAGAAATTCCAGGGCCAGCAATCAAACCCGTGACACAGCAGTGACCCGAGCCATAGCAGTGACAACATCGGATTCCTAACCCGCTCCACCACCAAGGAACTCCTGTTTTGGTTTTTAAATATCATTTTAAACAAGTACTGTTTTCTTCATACTAAAAAAATATTCAAGGAATTCCCGTCATGGCTCCTAGTAAACGAAGCCAACTAGCATGCATGAGGACTTAGGTTTGATCCCTGGCCTCGCTCAGTGGGTTATGGATCCGGCATTGCCATGAGCTGTGGTGTAGGTCACAGACATGGCTCAGATCCCACGTTGCTGTAGGCAGGCCACTATAGCTCCAATTCAACCCCTAGCCAGGAAACTTCCACATGCCAAAGGTATGACCCTAAAAAACAAACAAACAAAAAAAGCTATCGAAGCAAATATTTTCATGACTCTATTTAGTACTAGGCACTATGTTGGCACAAAGAATGAAAAACTGAGAAAACACAGCCCTTCCTTTAAAGAGTTCCCTGTTGCAATAAATTTTTTTTTTTTTTTTTAAAAAGGAACTAGAGCTCCTGCTGTGCCGAAACAGTATCAGTAGCATCTCTACAGCGCCAGGATGCAGGTTGGATCTCCAGCCCAGCACAGTGGGTTAAATGATTCAGTGTTGCCAGAGCTGCAGCGTAGGTCACAACTGAGGCTTAGATCTGATCCCTGGCCCAGGGACCCCAAATGCCACGGAGCGGGCAAAAAAAAAAAAAAAAAAGGAAACAAAAGAAATAAATAAAGAATTCCCTGTCAAGTTAGGAAAAATAAGCCAACACAATAACTACATCACAAGGCCATGTGATAAATGCTGTCACGGGCAGTTCGGGGTATTATGGAAGGAGTACCCACACAAAGTACTGACTTAGGGGAGCACACTGAGGGGAAGTAATGACTAGACCAACAAAAACAGAGCAAAGTAGCTAGGAACAAAATATTTAAAAGGAGAGTAAGAAGCCAAATATAATTATAAAAATTTGGGGTTTTGCAACTGGATAAATGATGGTGCTGTTCCCTAAGGTGAAGAACAAAGGAGAAGAAGCTGTTTTGATAAGACAAGAATAAAATCCAGCTTCAGACATATTTTATTTAGGTGCACGTGAGGCATTTAATTGGAGATGTACAATAGAATAGACGGGTTTGGAGTTCAAGAGCAAGAGCTAAGAGCTACTAACTGGGGAGTCATGCCGAGAGAGGTGGTAACCACTCAGAGATCACTCAGAGGAGATTTCTCAGCACTTGTAACATGAGGAATCTAACAACTGAATGACGGGTATCGGCCAGAAGTAAGGAAGAGGAAACCACGTGCAAAGTAAGCGTTTAAGAGGCTTGGCTGTGCCAGGAGACAGGACACTTGGGTAGAAGAAGAGATTCTGTAAGGCTCCCTGCAGCTCAGCGGGTTAAGAACTAGAAGAACCTGACTATGGGGATTCAGGTTGGATCCCTAGCCTTACTCGGTGGGTTAAGGATCTGCCATTGCCATGAGCTATGGTGTAGGTTGCAGCCGTGGCTTGGATCCCATGTTGCTGTGGCTGTGGTGTAGGCCGGCAGCTGCAGCTCCAGTTTGACTCCTCGCCTGGGAACTTCCATATGCTGTGAGTATGGCCCTAAAAAGCAAAAAAAAAAAAGAGAGAGATTTCATTTTAAATGGAAGTGAACAAGACAAACAGGAGAGAATCAACAGTTCCAATTAAAAA
>PVHT020000175.1:22547400-22561196 GCA_004024745.2 Catagonus wagneri
TTTTCTAAAAATATTTTATTTATGAAATGACTTAAAAGTTAAGAGATTTCTGGAGTTCCCATCGTGGCTCAGTGGGTTCAGAACCCAGATAGTATCCATAAGGATGCAAGTTCGATCCCTGGCCTCACTCAGGGGATTAAGGATCTGGTGTTGCCATGAGTTGTGGTGTAGGTCACAGATATTGCATTGCTATGGCTGTGATGTAGGCTGGCAGCTGCAGCTCCAATTCAATCCCTAGCCTGGGAACATCCATATGCCGCAGGTGTAGCCCTATAAAGAAACAACAACAAAAAAAAATTTAGAGATTTCTGACATGATACATAGAAAGTTCACTTTGGTTCTCCTTTCCCACATTTCCCCAGTGAAATTTACTGCCTATAGAGAACCAGTGCTACACGTTACTTCTTTTCAATGGAAGAGAAGGAGGGCACAACGTCTCCATCTCTTTCTTTACCTTCTGCCGATGTTCATGCTCTAGAGAATCCACTGAACAAGAGGCCACATTAACTACTGCTGTCTCCCCTCAGATTTAGCCATGCTTCTCTTTATTTTTTTGTTTTTGTTTGTTTGTTTGTTTGTTTCTGCTTTTTAGGGCTGCACCTGCAGCATATGGAGGTTCCCAGGTTAGGGGGTCTAATCGAAGCTACAGCTGCAGGCCTATACCACAACCACAGCAACGCGGGATCCAAACCACGTGCGCAACCTACACCACAGCTCTCAGCAACACTGCATTCTTACTTAACCCACTGAGTGAGGCCAGGGATCGAACCCGCAACCTCACTGTTCCTAGTTGGATTCGTTTCCGTTGCGCCATGATGGAAACTCCTACCCATGCTTCTCAATAAAAATTTAGAGGAAATTTTTAAAAGATAAAAAGGAAAAAAGAAAGTATCGTGGATTTTTGGCTATACTTAAAGCACACAGAAGTTCCCGGGCCAGAGATCAAACCCGTGCCACAGCAGTGACAATCCTGGATCCTTAACTACTAGGCCACCAGGGTACACTTTATCATGGATAATTTTAAATTATTTACTCCATGTGAGTATTTTGGCATCCTTAGAAAGAAAACATAATAGCTATCTGGTAACATGTGCCAAGGAGGATGTGTGTGTGTGTGTGTGTGTGTGTGTGTGTGTGTGTGTGTAAAAGAGACAGAAAAACAGCTAAATTTCTTGAGATTTATAAGGACAGCATATTATTAGACCTTTACTTGATAAGGCAAACAGTACATCTACTGATCCTCAATAGCCCTTGTGAAGGATGACTAAATTCTAAAGCAATAACTAAATGAATCAGTTAATAGAGAAAGTGAAAAGAAAGGAAACATTCTAGATGGTGAATTCCCTTCTAAATAAGAATTCCAGTGTTTAAATGAAATACACGGAAGACTAAAAAATGTTATAATTTCAAGGTTATTCTATACTTCAAGAAGCCAGCTAAACAGAAAACACTCTTTTTAATATTTTATACCATTTCTAACAAAGGACCATGCAATCATCTAACTAAAGGACACTTACAAGGGTTTTCTGATGAATGGTTCACCAACAGTTGTTATTATAAAAGAATTTTCCCCAAAAAAGGATTAAGGAAATGGCAGAGAGTATGTTCATGGATAGGTTGGTTCAGGATTCTCCCTGGAAAAGGGGAACATCAAGCTACAAACTACAGCACAGCAGTCAGACAATGTATTCAAAGGAAACACACCCACTTTCAATTCTCACAGAGTTGTAAATTTTCAAAAGCAGAAGAGCCTGATATTGACTATTAATTCAATATAATTAATAGAATTCTAAGTAACAGTTCCTACTAATCAAATGACACTTAAGTAGAAAGAGTAATTAATCAAAGGTACAGATTATTTTCACTGCCATTTTGAAAGGATATATATATATATATATATATATATATATATATATATATAGTTACAGTTATAGTTACAGCCTTTTCTTGCAAAATAACAATATTGCAATATTCTCTTCCTGGCTACTGCAGGGAAATGAGATATCTTAAAACTCCTAAGGAAAATGGTATGAAATCTTTTTAAAATATGCCTTTTGTTGAACTTTTTTTTTGGCAGCAACCACAGCATGTAAAAGTTCCCAAGCCAGGGACTGAACCCGCACTGCAGCAGTGATTCCAGCTGCTGCACCAGTATAGTTCCCATGAACTCTTTTCAACAACAGGACAAAAACAAGTATCAGATCAAATATCACGAGAAATGGTAATATATAAAAGTTAAAATATTATCTAAACATATGTCACACATTCAAACCAAGTGGTACCAAATAACTTAAATTTATCAATCTAGCCAGAGATGGCAGCAAGTAGTGGGGCTTGTAGCTAAATAGAAAGTATATTCCCACCTGAAGACATTAAAATGCAATTGAAAAAAAAAAATTGCTGAATCAAGACTGCTAATTTACAATATCGGTTTTAAACACTTTAGTAAGAAGAAAAATATACATATGAGGATATATATATACATCCTTCTAATCTGAGTATAAATAAGCAAGGACCAAAATGAAAGTACATTTTAAAATGTTAAAAGAAGCAAGCTGCTCGGGATTCCTAACAGTATACAACAAGAATATAGCTATTACAAATAGAAAATCCCACAGTTTTAAGAAAAAATATAACAAGCTGGTATCATTTTAGAAAGAAGGAAGTAGTATGCAAAATAACTAACTACAAAATTTTAAAAAGAAACATCTAGGAGTTCTCTTGTGGCGCAACAGGTTAAAGATCCAAGATTGTCACTGCAGCATCTTGGGTTGCTGCTGTGGCACGTGTGTGACCTCTGACCCAGGAACTTCCCACTGCCACAGATGCAGCCAAAAAAGAAAGAAAGAAAGAAAGAAAGATTGATTTACACCCAAAGTAGTTTTCCAAGATGTCAATATGTCAATTCAATACATAAACAGAAGCAAATAGTAACCCATAATTTATTCTGATCTTTAAAATTAATACTAGCTACTAAATACATTCATGTTTTTTTCAAACAGGCATTACGATCTTGAAATAGGTAAACAGGGGTCCTTAACTAATGCAGAAACCTTATGAATGGTAGTTATCAGAATAACATCGCATTATTAAATGGCACTATAATTCCCTAAATTCTTATTTATATAATTTAACACCTACTAAAATTTAATATTGCTAATAATATTCCTAATAAAATTTAATATGTGCTTAACAGGTCTGAATTGAAGATAATCTCCAAACATACAAACACAAAGACATAACAAATAATTCAGTCTCCTTGATTAAACATTTTAATTTTTGTCAAACACATAAAATAAAATTTTCATATTGATAAATTTGTTACCTCCTGGACATCCTCTGGATTTCTTCGTGAAACAACCTAAAACAAAACATACACAGTTATATCTAATCATTATCAAAACTTAGTATTTTACATTTGCATGATTACTTTCAACAGTATTTGTAAGAAAAAGTCAATTTCCTTAAAAGAAAGATCATATTATGTCATGTACACAGAACTCAGTTATATGACTCCAGTATCTGAAACACATACTAAAAAATTAAGCAAAAAGGCAACTAAAGTCCATGTGCTAAAGTACAGGTATCACTACATTCACAAGAGAAAGCCTCAGGCCTTCTCTCTTACTTGACACAATCCTAACAAGCTCGTCTATCCCCGTCGCCAGAGTACATATAAATCAGAAGCGTAAAAAAGCAGCTACACCTGGGCAAAGTATACAAGCGATTTTTCTGTAATTATTTATAACCATATATTAATCTAAAATTAGCTCAATAAAAATTTCAAGTAAAAACAAAAAAAAAGGCAGCCACAATGCTTGCCAAATCAACATACGCGAGAAGTAATCACTGACCTCCTAATGGTAAAAAAGAAAACAAAAGTAATGTATTTTAAAAACTACATACATAATTCAGGGACAATCCTATCAATATCCCCAGAGCAAATGGGGTGGTGGTGGGAGGGGATCCACTCTTTCAGACTTCTCTAATTACAAAAGCCGCAAAGTCTAACACCATTTACAAGAATCCTTCAAAAACTTTCTAAAAGAAGAAGGGTGGGTGCTTTACATCATCAAACAACATTGCAGAGTGGGAAAATCGCACATTAGATACATAAGACCCTCTATGCAAATGTAAAAGTCATGAACTTGATGCTACAATATGTTGCAGAAACAAACAAAAAGATACACTAAACACATTAAAATGGTTGCCTGTGGATGAGAAGAAAATTCTTTGATGACTGGTGATAATATCATGACTAAAGATTATGATCAACTCAACACTGCTCCTGAGGTCCCAAACAAAAACTGAAAATATATTATTTAAAGTCAGTCAAACCCTGGTTTAAATTACAGTTCTTCCACTTACAGGTTTGATCTCCTCTGTAAAATGGGGATAATGCTCCCTGCCTGGCCTGGCTATAGTAGACATTAAAATAAAAGCATAAAGCAAGAATTCCACAACTGAAAAAGTTATCTCCCTCTCTCTCTTTACCAGACAATTTAACTATTTTGAAAGGTCCTACTCAAGAATTCCGACAGGAAAGGTTTCCAAATTCTTGACACTCTATTCTCCAATTTTCGGGATACAAAATTTGGCCAAATCTTTTAGCAATTTTCATTAATTTAGAACAGTGCTGCCCAAAAGAACTTCCTCTGATGACAGAAAGAAATGTTCCCTGTCTGCACTGTTTAACACAGTAGCCCCTGGTCACATGCATCTGCATGGCTACTTCAAATATGGTTACTGGAACTGAATCACTGAATTTTTCATTTTATTTCATTTAAATTAAGTTAAATTTAAATAAAAAGTAGCCACATATGGCTAATGGCTACCATATTAGACAACTCAGATTTAGAATAAGGGACTAGAATGGTAACTAACAACCATACATTATTCAAGTACTGGGTTTTAGCTATTACTTTCAAATACACACACACACACCTTTCCAGAAGTACACTGTTTTGCATAATTAAATGATTTAATTTTGTTTCTTATATTTTTGTAAAATGTGCTCATGAGAAGAAAGCGATAATTGGAGTTCCTGTCATGGCGCAGCAGAAACGAATCCGACTAGGAACCATGAGTTGCGGGTTCAATCCCTGGCCTTGCTCAGTGAGTTAAGGATCTGGCGTTGCCGTGAACTGTGGTGTAGGTCACAGATGTGGCTCAGATCCTGCTTTGCTGTTGGCAGGTATAGCTCGGATTAGACCCCTAGCCTGGGAACCTACATATGCTGCAGATGCAGCCCTATAAAGCAAATATATAAATACATAAATATATAAATAAATAAATAAAGTTAAAAGAAGAAGAAAGGGATAATCAACCCACTAATATCTACCCACCAAAAATAATTAACATATGATCACTGACAGCCACGTTTATTCAAGTGTTCCTTACATTCTACAAGATACCTTTTCCTAAAAAAGTTACTAATTTTTTGAATGTACAACTCAACCATTTTATAAGCATACTAAGTTACCTTACTATTTTAAACAATCTTTCATACATGCAAATGATCTTTTGTGACAAAGAAATTATTTCCTGGTTTGATACAGGTATCAGAAGTATCACGTTTTAGATTTTCCTCAGGTAAACCACTCCTGGAAATCAGATATATGTGTACTGCAAAAACAAAAAGCCATCAGCCATCTCCTAAGAAGATCCATTTTCATCAGAAAGAACCAACCCAATGAGGATTTCCTCATCCGCACTCAGGGATTCACACACTTCTGCAATGTGCTGGGGCTACAGTGGTGAGCCAAAGAAAGTACCTGCCTTTACACTTCCAGCGCGTACGGGCTCGTGGGGTGCACACATAATGTACTAAGCCACAGACTGAGAAGGCTTCACCCTAAACCCTTCCCGTGACACTGAAGGCTCACTCGATTCTTACTGTCCAACCATGCCTGTATCCCAGAAGCAGACAAGAACGGTTGACTGACTTAAGACTTTGAATGTTCTCATGATAACTTACTCATGGTTATTACAGAAAATCAAAGTTTAAGTACTCAAACTACCTAAGTGAAGGTCCTTAATTTTAAGCTCAAAAGGAGGAACTTCTCCTCACCCTCAAATACTTCTCATATGAAGGGGGGAATTTTTACTTAGGCAGAGTTCAGAAAATTAAGCCAAAAGCTATTTGCTAAGCATTAAATATCCCTTTCCCCAACAGCATAAACAAAACTTAGTGAAAATCACATCTAGAAAGTAGAGGGTGTACCTCTCTGATTCTCTTCTTTCCTCTTTGGTTTGTTTTTTTGTTTTGTTTTGTTTTGTTTTTAACGGCCATAGCCACAGCATATGGAAGTTCCAGGCTACAGATCGAATGTGAGGCACAGCTGCAGCAATACTGAATGGATCCTTTTAACTTACTGCATGGGTCTGGGGATTGAACCCGCACATCCGCTCACTGCAGTAGGATTCTCCCTTTTTTTTTTTTTTTTTTTTAGGACCGAACCCACAGCATATGGGAGTTCCCAGGCTCAAATCAGAGCTGCGCCTGCCAGCTCACACCACAGGCACAGCAACACGGGATCCAAGACACGTCTGCAACCTACACAGCAGCTCATGGCAAAGCCTAAGGATCTTAACCCCAAGGATCCTTAACCCACTGAGCGGAGTCAGGGATCAACCTGCATCCTCATGGATACTAGTTGGGTTTGTTAGCGCTGAGCCACAAGGTGAACTCCTGCACTCAGATTCTTAACCCACTGAGCCACAGCAGGAACTCCTCCTCATTTGGCTCTTTTGCTTCTCTTTTTCCTCTTCCTCCTTCTACTCCCAACACTCTGAAAGCACTCTAAGAAGAATCAGCCCTAACTCCGCTTCTTGACCTCTTTTCCGGCATTAGGAGAGATTCTGTATCTGTGCTACTGTTCAAGGCACTATGGCAGGCATGAGGGAGAAAACCTTGACTTCGCACATTTACATTTGTAAAGCATTTTATATTAATGTTTCATTTTATTTCCTTAACAATCTATGAATTTAGTCAAGAGTGGCTATTTCAAGTCCCCCTTTTACCCAAAAAGGAACCAAGATCCAGAAACTTGTTAAAAGGTCACACAGCTATTCACCTTTAGATCTGGAATTGGAACTCAGATTTTCTGATTCCTAGTTCAGGACTCTTTCCACAGTATTCTACTGCATCTCTCATTTTATCTGCAGTATTTTCAGCAATAACTAAGCAATAAATAAGTTACTTACACAAACCCTTCGTCATTAGGTTTTATTTATTCTTTTTCTTGCCCAGTGGATATTAGTGCCTACTCTGCTGCTAGGTACTAAAGAACAATGGAGAAAACACTGGGTCTGAGTCCTACAAAACATTATAAAAATATAACCACCTGCCATATACATTACCAAGTTCAACAACTTGGCACCCCACGGATTCAGTATTCCCACATGTGTAATTTCATTTAAATGAGTTAACAATGTGTCCTCCAAAATGAAAGCCAAAAATACAAACGAGTTAGGATAACATGAGTTGAACCTAACTGTCCTTTTGTATCCAACTATGTAATTCTCTTCAGCAGGACTGCAAAACTGACAAAAAAAGAAAAAAAGAATACTAATCAGAAATCTGAAGGGAAAATATAATCATACTGAAAATGACCAAAATTGAGTCCCCAAACCCAGATTTCTATTAACATACTACATTGGCAATTATCTCAACAAATAATATCAATTCCAAAACAAAAATATTGCAAATTCACCCTAAAAAAAGATTGCTAGCATTCAATAATTTTTTTCTAGGTAAGTTTCAATATTTTCTCATAAAATTCTGCTGATAAATTTTACAAAAGTTAGGATCTAAAGAGGTGATTTCTTTCAATTAAAGTTCATAAATCTCGGGAGTTCCCGTCATGGCTAGGTGGTTAACGACCCCGACTAGCAACCACAAGAACGCGGGTTCAATCCCTGGCCTTGCTCAGTGGGTTAAGGATCTGGCGTTGCCGTGAGCTGTGGTGTAGGTTGCAGACGCGGCTTGGATCCCGCGTTGCTGTGGCTGTGGCGAAGGCCGGCGGCTACAGCTCCTGTTAGACCCCCTAGCCTGGAAACCTCCATATGCCGCAGGTGCAGCCCTAAAAAGACAAAAAAAAAACAAAAAAAGTTCATAAATCTCCACTGCAAGTGCTGGCTACCACTGGTTCAGTAAGTACTAAATATATCCTGAGAATTCTATCACTAAACATCTTGAAAATTATTATCCGAAAGCAGGGCTTCACAAACCTTGCTGCATGGAATACAGATATTCTTTAAAATCAATGCTCTCAAAGGAAGGGCTTAATGATCAGTTCAGTTAAAAAAATGTTTTTTTACAGCAGAATTATCAAGGCCTTTAATACACCGCTGTCTAGTAAATCTCTAAAAAGAAATTATATAGTATTTACAAAAGTGATTTACCCACTCCGCTTTTTATTTTTATATGTTATTTATTTATTATTATTTTGTAAGTGCAACACCTACTAAAATTTGGAACACGGGAAAAACTACTGCACAGTCTGTAGTCCAGCTGCCTCTGTTAATGCCAACAGCAAATTCTGAATTTAGGAAAATAAGGGCTCAAAGTGAAAGTTAACTATATCTCTTACTGTGCTAAGAAATTACACGCTTTATTTCATTCAATCAACACAACAATCCTGCCTGGCAGGATGAGATAACTAAGGCCCAAGGGCATCCTTCACAACTAACACTAGTTAGATCAATCAGCAATTGGCAGGATGGGACCTCACAACTCCAAGACTGCAAAGTGCACCTTCCAGGATGTAATTAAATCGGCCCTCCTAGAGATTAAAATTCCAAGCATTAGAGCAATAGTCCTAATGCCAGTTAGGTAAATTTTGTCTTTCACAGAGAAATTTAAGTAAACCAAAAAAACTGATGTTGAGGAAGCACTCCGGCAGAATAGAAGGAACTAAGAAGAGGGTGTGAATACTGGCTCTGGCTCTAGCTATAAACTGCTTTTTTGCCAGTTCACTGATAAACAAGGAAAAGCAACCTCAAAATGAGCCCTCTTGCCTATCTTTAAAAAAAATAAAATAAAAGCCAATGAAACATTGTGGCTTGGCCCAGTTACTGCCCGTAATAATCAACAAATCATACTGCCATTAGGTCCTCTAAATCCTCTCCAGTGCTAACTTATTTTATTGATCGCTTAATAAATTTTACGAAGTTTCCCTAAAGGTCAAGTCAAAAGTACTCTTTTATATAATTACCATCATAATAATGATTTGAAATCAATCTCCTAACTTAGAACTATCTACTTCATAAGATTAAAAGTATCTACTTCATAAGATTAAAAGATAGCTATTGGGAAATTCCCTGGTGGTCTAGTGGTTACGACTTGGTGCCTTCACTGCCACGGCCCAGGTTCAATCCCTGGTCCAAGAACTTCCACAAGCCATGAGTGTGGCAAAAAAAAAAAAAGGAGAGAGAGAGATAGCTACTGGAAAACTAAAATTACAAAATGTATTCAAATCTACTATACTTCCAACCAAAAAATGATCACAAAATAAGTCTCTCAGAAACAGAAATCAGTTAAACAAAAAAATTTTAAAGCTACTTTTATAAGCAATTTATTATGATCAAGTCTTATGGTCACTTTACTATCAGTTTTCAGCTGCCAATTTAGGGTAATAGCAGAGCTAAGAGGATAAAACATTTACAAAAATAACATACAAAAAAACTAAGTGTCAAGATACAAATAATCAAACACCCATAAAAAAGAGACATGCCCACTCTTTTCATTTCTCAAAAATATGACTCTCCAAATGCAGAACAGAAAAAAACAATATATACAAAAATGTAAGGCTGCACTACACTGAACATTCCCCATCATGGTGATTATGTAAACCAAATGGAACATCCATCAATATAATGCAGGCAGTCCTGACTTTCAGACATTTGACTTTCATAAAATCCAACTTTCGTATAAATATACTGACATCTTTAAAGTGCACTTCATATACACACACAAACTCTGGCAAGAAGAGCTGATACCTCAAAGCACCCGGCTCACACAGGCAAGCATCCCCTTACTGAACACAACCCCCTCCTACCCATCACCTGCATCTCTGCTCCTCTCTCCCTCTTTTCCCTGCAGAGCTGCAGGTGTCACTGGTTGGCAAGAATATTTGGACTGGTTAATCACCTGCCAGCCAGGTAGTCAGGACCCAAGAGACAGCACCTGCACAAACCACTTACAACATTTTTTTAGTACTCTGGAGAGAAAGAATGCCCAATAAGATAGATAAGTCAATGGGAAATTTTTCTACTTTTGAATAAGTTCTTATGAAAGTAACATGTTGAAAGTGGGAAATTAATGTTTTCTAAAGTATTAAATCCCCAAATCTAAAAGAGAATAAAGAAATTATAACAGCAAGTTACCTATGTACACGCAATAAATATTTGTTAAAGTTGCTTTTCTCACTTCAAATTTTACCCATTATTATACTCCTCTGAGGTAAACTATTTTCTAATCAAAGTTCAAGGAAAATAAAAATACTTAATGCTAAAGTTAATGTAAAAATCCTTAATATTAATATCTTAACTTCTGAGCATACAAGCTGTCGTCAATAAACAAAATGAAAACAGGAAGGGTTTACATTTTTTAAAACTTGGTATCAATAAAAAGATTTTAGACATGACACTAAAATCCCATTACAAAAAAGATGATAAAGTGGACTTAACCAAAATTAAAAATTTTTGCTTTGTGCCATTGTTAAAAGATAAGTTACACACTGGGAGAAAATATCTGCAAACCATACATCTGACAAAATAAACTTATAATTCAGAATAAAGAACTCTCAAAACTCAACAGTAAGAAAACAAACAACTCACTGAAAAAAAGGGGCAAAAGATGGTCTCAGCAGGTTAAATACTCTATGATTCTCTTTCGTATATTCTCAGAAAGACAAAAGTATAGTTGGTAAAGACTAGATCAGGGGTTGCCAGGGACTCGGGCATGGGGAGAAAGTGTAAATCAGGAAAAGCAGAGGAGGTTTTTGAAGGTGATGGAACAGTTCTGTTTCCTGATTACAACAGTGGATATATGAATCTATTCATATGTAAGAATTCATAGAATTACACAACAAAAAAATCAATTTTAGTGTATGTTACACTTACAAAGGAAAATACTGCCTCTTTCCAGCCTTCTCTCGAGTCCCTATTATAGTCCAGACTCTATGCTGGGCACCAAGAATACAAAGTTTAAAAGACAGGGTTTGGGAGTTCCCTGGTGGCCAGGAGTTAAGGACTCAGTGTTCTTACGGCTGAGGTTCAGGTTACTACGTGGCTCAAGTTCAGTCCATGGCCCAGAAACTTCAGCATTCCATGGGCGCAGCCAAAAGGGGGGGGGGGGAGGACAGGTTTGCCTTCAGAAGAGGAGGCAAACAAGTACAATATGATAAAGGTTTTAATGGAGGAATATACAAATCTCTCAGAGTTCTGCATTTGAGAAAGGCTTCCTGTAGAACACAGGGCAGGAGGTGATGCCTGAGATGAGCAGGGATTGCCAAGACAAAAGGGAAGAGCATTCCAGAGACAGGAAAGAGCATCTAACAGAGAGGTATGGAAGAACACAGTATATACTAGCATACTTAGAAAACCACCAGTAATTATCTTCCCAAGAACAATTGGGCCATGCAAGAACGTGGTCAGGAACTGAAAGCAGGTTCCCTCCAAGCAATACAAACAGTCCTTGAATTTGAAGCTTTGGAAATGTCAAGTTTCTGATCCGAGCCAAGCTGAGTACGTGTATTCACTTCCTGCTCCTCTTTGTTCACATGGTCACAATCACTGTATTTATCCCTGTATCTAGTACCTTCACCAAACTACAGCACACCCAGAGCTGCTAATAAAATCCCAGCACAGGAGGAGTTCCCATAGTGGCTCAGTGGTTAACGAATCCGACTAGGAACGATGAGGTTGCGGGTTCGATCCCTGGCCTTGCTCAGTGGGTTAAGGATCTGGCGTTGCTGTGAGCTGTGGTGTAGGTCGCAGATGCGACTCGGATCCCATGTTGCTCTGGCTGTGGCAAAGGCCGGCAGCTACAGCTCCTGTTAGACCCCTAGGCTGGGAACCTCCATACGCCGCGGGTGTGGCTCTAGATAAGGCAAAAAGACAAAAAAAATAAATAAAATAAAATAAATAAAATAAAATCCCAGCACAGTACTGGGATTCAAAGTATCGTGCCTGGGACAGTCTACCAGGGTGCAAATCTAGACTCCACCGTTGGCTAGCTGTTCGACCTCTCCGTGCTTCAAACTCCTCACTGATAGTGTGTGAAGAATAACTTTACCTACTGATTGGGCTGCTGGGAAAAATGTGCTAACTCATATAAAGTGCTTAGAATGGTGCTTGACTCACAGTAAGCACATAGAAGTGTTTGCTATTAATACTCAACAAATGTTAGCTATGTAAAATAAGGACTTACGTATTATCACAGTTTGAAAGCCCCAATTACTTGAAGTATATGTAAGACCAACAGGCTGAAAAGTAGAAACAGTGCTCAAATTAAAGAGCTAAATAAATGGAAAATGTGTGTTCACAGGTCAGAAGATTCAATATTGTTCAGTTCAGTTGAATGTAGATCAACTTCAGTTCTTTTGAAGTTGATCTACATTCTCAATGTAACCCCAGTCAAACTCTGGGTAGGCACTTTTGTAGAACTTGACAATGACTCTAAACTTTTTATGAAAATGCAAACGATCAAGAATAGCCAAAACAATTTTGAGAAAGAAAAAGTTAGAGGACTTAGACTAACTGATTTCAAGTTGGTATGAAGCTAGAGTAAACAAAGCTGTGTGCTACCAAGAGAAACAAAAGCCCACCTTCATCCAGAGACTTGTATATTAACGTTCATAATACCTATATTAATAGTAGCCAAAAGCTGGAGACAACTCAAATGTCCATCAACAAGTGACCGGATTAATTGTGGTATAGCCATACAAGAGAATATTGGTCAGCAATAAAAACAAAATATAAATATACAACATAGATGAATATCAAGTAATCACGCTGAGTTAAAGGAGACAGACCGCCCCCCAAAAAAGCACCATATTTGATTCTATTTATATAAAATTCTAGGAAATACAACCTAATCTGTGATAACAGAAAACAGACCAGTGGCTGCCTTGGGAAGTGGGTGGGGAGAGGGGGCTAGTCAGATTCATTTCCTCTCATGACAGGAACTCCTAATGGTTCTTTAATATATCCGTGTCTCCTTTAAAGCATCAACTGAAATCTACAAATCAAATTTTCCAATTCTGAACAGAAGTACTTATTCCAGATGAAAATTAATAAGTATCAATGAGGGAGTTCCAATTGTGGCACAGCAGAAACGAATCCGACTAGGAACCACGAGGTTGCGGGTTTGATCCCTGGCCTTATTCAGTGGGTTAAGGATCTGGTGTTTCCGTGAGCTGTGGTGTAGGCTGCAGACGCAGCTAGGATCTGGTGTTGCTGTGGCTGTGGTGTAGGCCAGCAGCTGTGGCTCCAATTTGACCCCTAGCCTGGGAACCTCCATATGCCGCAAGTGCGGCCCTGAAAAGACCAAAAAAAAAAAAAAAATTAAAATAAGCGTCAAAGAGTTTAATAAGGAAATTTGTTAGCAAGCTTGTAACTGGCCATAATGTGCTATAAGACTGCCAGGTTCCAGAGAATGGAGGGTGGGGGAAGTATAAAGGGGATTTAAAAAGATGAAACGGAGTTCCCATCGTGGCTCGGCAGAAACAAATCCGACCAGTATCCATGAGGTTGCAGGTTCAATCCCTGGCCTCAGTCAGTGGGTTGGG
>PVHT020000175.1:22562196-22579267 GCA_004024745.2 Catagonus wagneri
ATCTCCACATTAACCTCAACCCTTAAAATTAAAGATTTAACTCTATCTCCATATTAACTTCAATCCTTAAAATTAGAAAACAAAATCTCTACCATAAGCAGCAAATGAGGATTTAAATATTTACAAGGAGAAAAAAGGCAGCGTAAGCAAATTTCCTAGTAAATAATCACAGCAATAGGTAGCATGTATATATAATATGGATTTGGTTAGAATGGGCAATCTTCTAATTTAAGGTATCATATAAGTTAATTCACAGCTTAAGAAAAGATATTTAAGATCTCAATTAGGTTAACTTTTCCTTTTGTAAAATAAGAATACAAGTACCCAGTGTTCCCTCTTCAAGTTCCACAAAACTGATACCTTCAGGCCTTTCTGGGATCCATCCCTTCTACCTACGAAGCCTCTCCGTTTATCCCACCCACCTAGGGTCCCCACCTTCCATCACCTGTCTTAATTGGTATGCGTTCCCCCATCCCATGAGTCAGAAGCAATCTCTCTGCCTTCTGAAATCCCATAGCTCTTTTCTATAATCTCTTAGGGCATTTAACACTTTTTTAAAACATTTTGTGGTATATGCCGTAGCCAGAATTAGGTGGGGTGGGAGCACAAAGGGAAGTAGAGAGCAGCGGAAGGTTCCAGGTCAAGTTCTTCATTAAACTACTGGAAAATAACACTTTCACGCCTGTACTACACATCTTTAAGTTGCGTAAACGTTCTTCCACTAGACGGATCCTTGAAAAGAAGATCCACATTTTATTCAGCCTTGGGTATCCGTCAGAGCATGTAGGGTCTGAAATTAAATATTTACTGGGTATGCTGCCTAGAATAGAGGAAAACATCCAGCAATTATTTTTTAGGCACTCTGCCCCACACTGCCTTAGGTTAACGCAAAAGCAAACAAATATCAATAATAGAGACCTTCTCTAAATCTACTAACAGACAAAGACATATAAATGGACTGATACACTGTAACTGTGATTAGGTGTTATAAGAAGGGATAAACAGGGCATTGTGACAGGAATATTATGTATGTTGAAAAACCTTCTAATTCTATAGATATATTAGGAAACCAAGTCTAGATTTTTGAAGGGCTCAAAGACTAGAAAAGTTTCAAGAGCGGTATAATAAAGTTCCCTTAATCTTAAAAATTTTTTCTTAACCTGAGGTTAACACCCCACCTATATAAACAACCTTACTTGCTAACAGGGAGTAATAAATTTCCCTCAGTTCTCAGTACAGCCCTCTGAAATAACCGATGCTCGTCCCATCCTCTAACATTTGTCTGAATTGTGCACCATCACCATAAAGCATGTGCCATTCCCATGCCCCAAACTCAGCTTACCTAAATCTATTTAACCTCTAAACTTCTTCTCAAGGCCTACTTCCTGAGCTATTACCCAAGATTACCACATCCCACAAATTTATATTGTACTATTACTGCTATTTGTACATTTCTTTCTTAACAACTAAAACTCATGACAAAGTAAATTCTTGACATTTTATATAACTTGAGGTTAAGCAGAACTGGTCTCAAATCCCAGCTACCCTACAGCTTTGCAAGGTAAAGTTGGGCAAGTTACGACACCTTCTTGAACCTTAGATTCCTCATTAAAATCAGGATTTAATTGGGTGATGTGTACAACATGCCTAAACACACACACACACACAAACACTCATACTACCTACATTACATACATATAGACTCAAGAATATTATTCTTTATTTTCCAAGAAGGGAGATGCAAACTCTAAAATTCAAGATAAGGAGTTCCCTTGTGGTTCAGAGGGTTAAGGACCTGGCATTGTCACTGTCACAGCTCAGATCGCTGCAGCAGCACAGGTTCATTTCCTGGCCCAGGAACTTTCACAACCTGCCAGCATAGTCCCCCCCCACCAAAAAAAAAAAACAGAAAACAAAACAAAACAAAAAAAAAGGGAAACCAGGAAAACACACAGTCAAGAGAAGCCTAAGGAGACATGATGATCCTGAGATAGCCAAGGACATTAGGAAAAAACTAAGGAAATCTGAATCAAGTATGGACGTAGTAATAACAAAAAATCAATACTGACTCACCAGTTGTAACAAATGTGAGACTTTAATAGATGTTAACAGGCAAAACTGAGTGGCAGGCATATAGGAACCCTTTGTACTGTGAAGTTTTCCTGTAAATCTAAAACTGTTCTGAATAATAATCTTCGTGTTTAAAAAAAATAAAATAAAATACAACTAAGGGCAAGAGAAATGAAACACGAACAAAGTGGGTACTACAATTGGATCAGTCAGTTGATATAAAGGAGTCTCACAACTTTTGAATGTGCCCTCGGGAAAACTCACACAAGACACCCTCAGCAGAATTGCTCATGTCTCCTACTGAAAACCATGAAAAACTCACAGGCAAAAAAGACACAGCCAGGAGTTCCCGTCGTGGCACAGCGTAAACGAATCCGACTAGGAACCATGAGGTTGTGGGTTCGATCCTTGGCATCGCTCAGTGGGTTAATGATCTGGCATTGCCGTGAGCTGTGGTGTAGGTTGTAGATGCCGCTCGGATCTGGCGTTGCTGTGGCTCTGGCGTAGGCCGGCAGCAACAGCTCCGATTAGATCCCTAGTCTGGGAACGCCCTAAAAAGACAAAAAAAAAAAAAGGCGCAGCCAGATACAGAGATCCTAGGATGGTGGCCCTACCACTGACATCCTTCCTAAGTGTTTTTATCTGCCTCAATGCAAACCTGAAGCTTTTACATATAAAAGCTCAAGGGAATGGTCCCTGGTTCGATCCCGGGTCTCCGCATCAAAAAAAAAAAAAAGGTCAAAGGGAAAAATATCTTGTATTGTATAAATCAAACAGTACATAAATTTAACATTTCTTTAAAAGCTGCATTATCCTTCAGAGGCAAGCAAAACCACTTCTGCAAATTTCAGCCTCCGAAGAGAAAGTCCAAATGGAATGGGGTTGACTCATCAATTTAAAAGCATCCACGTTGCCCCACCCCAGAATGGGAGCACGACCACGACCGTTGCCAGCGCTGCCAGGGTCCTCCCCTGCTCAGCCCTTACCCCAGCCCTCCTTCAGTCTCCCCCTCCGACGCACACTCTGGCACTGGACACAACCCGTCCCACCCTCGGCTCAGACCTGGGGTCAGGTTACCCCCACAGCAGGGTCTACACCCCGCCTCTCCTGTCCCAATTCAGACTCCCACCCGCGCCCGACAACTACACTCACCCGGGCAGTGACCTTATACACCGTGTAGCCCCTCGGGTGTCGCTGGGGCTCGGTGACAGTGTAGAAACGGGCCAGGTCGGCACCCCGCTCGCGAGAAGAGGTCATCCTCCCACCGCCTCTGCCGCCACCGCCTGCCGGGGATCATCAGGGCAACCCGGCGCCGCCGCGGTCCGGGTTCCCTAAGCAGCGGCGAAGCGCCGAGGGGGCGGTGGCTCCGCGGCGGCGGCGGCTCCCCGCGGCGGCGGCTTCTCCGCCGCACGACCCTACTTCCGGGTTTCCGGAAAAGCTTCCGGGTCAGGCCGGGGCTTGGGTCCTGCAAGAAAGTTGGTTGCAGCTTGGATGCTGACCTCCATAGGGCCTGAGCCTGGCGAGTGGGCGAGGATCAGGCAGTAGCACCACCGCTCTGGTCACTGTGGAGACGCGAGAGGTGTCTACGAAGACACTTGGTGCACTAGCTCCGTCAAAGTCTAGATTTTGTGGGAGCTGTTGTAGCGAGGATACACCCGCCCAGTCTGTGGGCAGACTCGCTGAGGAATAGAGAGATGCCCCAGCCTGGTATGTCTTTCTTTCCTTATTCTCTGCCCATTATTATTTTGATTCTGTTTTATTTTATTTTTAGGGCTGCACTTGCAACATATGGAAGTTTCCAGGCTGGGGGTTGAATCAGAGCTACAGCCTAGCCACACCAAAGGGAATCTGCCTCAGCAACACGGGATCCAAGCCGCATCTGCGACTTACACCACAGCACCCGGCAACAAGGGATACTTAACCCCCTGAGTGAGGCTGGAGCTCGAGCCCACATCCCTCATGGATATTAGTCTGGATGCTGAGCCCCAACGGGAACTTCGGCCTATTATTTTAAATACCAACAATAATTTTTTTTTTTCTTTTTTCTTTTTTTTTTCGTCTTTTGTCGTTTTAGGGCCGCACCTGTGGCATGTGGAGGTTCCCAGGCTAGGGGTCCAATCGGAGCTATAGCAACGCGAGATCTGAGCTGCCTCTGCAACCTACACCACAGCTCACGTCAACGCCAGATCCTTAACCCACGGAGTGAGGCCAGGGATCGAACCTGCAACCCCAAGGTGCCTAGTTGGCTTCTTTCCGCTGAGCCACGCCAGAAACTCCCCTGACTATAATTTCCTAAATCTCTCACTGACCTAACTCTTCCTTCTAAGACAAATCCCCTCCACCTGTGCACATATTTTTTTTTCTACCACCACAGAAACCTCTAAATGTTTTTTGTTTCTCCTTTTTTTTTTTTTTTAAGAATGTTGCTAACTTGCCATTACAGTTCCACAAGGATTAAGTTGCAAGCCACTCCCATTGACAGTGTGCCCTAGAGGGATTCCAGATGAGGGAAATTAAGAAACAATTCCTCCTTTGGTACACTAGCCATTAGATAGTTAAGATGCATATCTAAGAGAAAATTTAACAAATTCTTACACCTTCCCATAAAAGCACCAAAATCATTAACTTGAGGTACCCGTGCTGTGTAATTAGCAATAATTTTTTTTAAAAAAATCCTAATAACCTGGCTCCTCCTTTACCTCCTTGAAGCAGTTTCTCAGAGCTGAGAGGCTGTTTCCTGGCCTATAGTCCCCAAAATGGTCCCTGAATAAAACTGAAAGTTCTTGCTCTTACATTATGTGGGGTTTTGTTTGTTTTAGTTGACACAACCCTGTATCAATTTTAAAATTCATCCCCTCATATTCTAAAAGCTGGAAACCTCATCTGTCTTGGGGGAAGAAAAACAAATCACCCAACCTCACAAAGCTACTATAGAGTTTCCTGTTTCAATTGGTTGCTTTCTCCTTCCTCTCTTTGTTAAAGTTGTTTTTAAAGTAATCTGCATCAATATTCAAACATTCATCACGCATTCGCAAATATACCTTTGTTCCCACATCCACTTCATCTGTCTTCACTGCTGTACCGCTGCTGTGGAATTGCTTTGAAAAAAGTTCTAATGACTTCATCTTACCCAGGATTTTCAGACTGAATATTTCTGATCATTTCCACCTTTGCAAAACTTTTCTATGTCCTTAGTATATATCACCATTCTCTTACTTTTTTCTTTTACACTGAGTCATTCACTCCTTTTCAATCTCCTTTGATTTCTCCTCCTTCCAGGAACCTTTAATATCCTTGTTCCCCAGGATTTTGCCTTTGATCTGCAGTTCTTTATTCCGACTGATTTACAAATCTAAATCTTAAGGAGCATCTTTTTTCTAGGATTTGACACACATTATGCAGGTCTTTACCACAAAAAAACAAAACAGATTGAAATCTGAGCTTTTACTTTCCTCATAAGCCTTTTCCTATCTCAATGACTAACTTCATTCATCATTTAGTTACATTAACCAGGCATCTCGGATGCCTTTAGCAACTTCCTCTCACTCTTTTATCCAGATATGTTTGATTTAGCCACTGCCATTGGTTCAAAATAAAAGAATGGTAAAAGATATACCATGAAAGTACTTCTCAGAAGGCTTAAGAAGATATATTAACAGGAATGAAGAGTTTCTGCACAGCAAAGGAAGCCCTAAACAAAACAAATGGGAGAAAATATTTGCAAATGAATCGACTGACAAGGGATTAATCTCCAAAATTTATAAACACCTTCTGCAACTAAATACCAAAAAAATGAACAACCTTATCAAAAAATGGGCAGATCTAAACATACAGTTCTCCAAAGAAGACATACAGATGGCCAAAAAACACATGAAAAGATGTTCTACATCACTAATTATTAGAGAAATGCAAATCAAAACCACTATGAGGTACCACCTTACACCAGCCAGAATGGCCATCATCAAAAAGTCTACAAACAATAAATGCTGGAGAGAGTATGGAGAAAAGTGAACCCTATGACACTGTTGGTGGGAATGTAAATTAGTGCAACCACTGTGGAAAAGAATATGGAGATCCCTCAGAAAACTAAAAATAGAATTACCCTTGATCCAGCCATCCCACTCCTGGGCATTTATCCAGAGAAAACCATGACTTGGTAAGACACATGTACTGCAATGTTCATTGCAGCACTATATACAATAGCCAAGGCATGGGTACAACCTAAATGCCCACCAACAGAGGAGTAGATAAAGAAGATGTGGTACATATACACTATGGAATATTGCTCAGTCATTAAATAACAGCATTTGCAGCAACATGGATGGACCAGAAATTATCATGCTAAGTGAAGTCAGTCAGACAATGAGATACCAACATCATATGCTATCAGTTACATGTGGAATCTAAGAGAAGGGCACAATGAACTTCTTTGCAGAACGGATATTGACTCACAGACTTTGAAAAACCTATGGTTTCCAAATGAGACAGTTTTCGGGGGTGGGGAGATGCACTGAGGCTTTGGGATGGAAATGCTATAAAATGTGGGTGTGATGATCACTGTACAACAATAAATGTAATAAAATTCATTGAGGAAAAAAACAGGAACAAAGAAAGCAAAACAATGATAAAGGGTTCGATTTGTGAAGAACAAAAAGTTGCCTGCCATTCCAGTTCTACAAAGATCAAGCCATTAGCCACTGCACTTGGCCACTGACAGTGTGCCTTGAGGGGAATTTAGGATAGGGCAAAACTAGAAACATTGCTTACTTTAGATTTATTGGCCCTTGAATAGTTGTGCTGCATATCTAAGGAAAATTTTTCAGATGACCCAAGATTCTTGCATCTTCCCAAACATTGAAAAAGACAAAAATCCTTAAGCTAAGATATCTGTTCTTTGTGATTAATAGTAATCTTTTGCTGCTCGACATCATGTTTTTCCCAGAAAAAAAAAAAAGTCACATATATCTGGTTCCTCCCTTACGTCTTTGGAGCAGGAGCAGTGCCTGAGAGGTATTTGAGAGGCTGTCTCCCAATCTATAGTTCTCAGTAAGGTCCTGAATGAAACTTAACTCACTATGTTGTGCATTTTTCTTTCAGAAACAAATTCATCAACAAGACAACACAGAAGTTCCAGTCATCGAGCACAACTAGTAGCCATGATGATGACAGTTCGACCCCCTGGCCTCATACAGTGGGTTAAAGATCTTGCCTTGCGCTGTGGTGTAGGTCACAGACGCAGCGCGGATCCTGCGTTGCTGTTTCCGTGGCTGTGGGGTAAACCAGCAGCTGCAGCACCCATCTGATCCCTCGCCCAGAAACTTCCATGTGCCAAGAGTGCAGCCCTAAAAAAAAGAAAAAAAAAGACGATATGACAATTGTAAATGGCCACATGCCTAATAAAAGAGCTTAAAAATGTGTTTATGCAAAAACCAGAAGAATTAAAAGAAGAAACAGACAAATCCGTGATTGTAGTTAAGACTTTAATTCTCAGTAACTGACAAAACAGACAATAAATCAGATTTTTTAAATTCCCAGGCACATAAGAAAATCTCTGTCCCATCATTAGCTGACCACTAAGCTAGCAGAACAGAGACTTCAGTGGCCACACACAATAAGCAGACTTTACAAAATTAATTCAGCAAATTTACTAAACAGCAACTACTACAAGCAGTAGCAATGAACTCCGAGGAGGGAAGAGAATCTGATTTCCAGAGATGTCACATTATGATATTCAAAATGTACAGTTTTCAACAAAAAACTATGAGGCATCCTGAAAAATAAGTATGGTCCAGGAGTTCCCATCATGGCTCAGTGGAAAGGAATCTTTCTCGTATCCATGAGGACGTGGGTTTGATCCCTGGCCTCGCTCAGTAGGTTAAGGATCCGGTGTTGCCATGAACTGTGGTATAGTTCGAGGACGCGGCTCAAATCTGGCATTGCTGTGGCTGTGGTGTAGGCTGGCAGCTACAGCTCCAGTTCCACTCCTAGCCTGGGAACCTCCATATGCTGCAAGTGTGGCCCATAAAAGACCAAAAAAAGAAGAAAAAAAAGGAAATTATGGTCCATACTCAGTGAAAAAAACAGTCAGTGAAAACCATGTCCATGAAGAAATCCAAATGTAAATAAGCCATTTCAAATATGTTCAAAGAGCTAAAAGGTAAAACAAAACAAAAAATGAACAAACAAAAAATGTTCAAACCGTCCAACCAAAACTGGTTCAAGAAGAAACAGAAAATCTGAACAAACCTCTAATGAGTAAAAATACTGAATCACTAATTTTAAAGCTTCAACAAAGAAAAAGCTCAAAATCAGTTGCCTTCACTGGTGAATTCTACCAACGATTTAAAGAAAAATTAAAACTGATCTTTCTCAAACTCTTCCAAAAAACAGGAGATGAGAAAATACTTAATAGCTCATTCTATGAGGCCTGTATTTTCTGGATACCAAAGCCAGTCAAAGGTATCTCAAAAGAAGAAAATTAGAGACCAACATCATTTATGAATATAGGTATCCCACAGTGTATTAAAAGGATTAAATACTGTCACCAAGTGGGATTTATTCCAAAAATGCAAAGATGGGTCAACTATGAAAACAAGCCAATGTAATATACTATATTAATGAAATAAAGCAGAAAAACACATGATCATCTCAATAGATGCAGAAAAAGCATTTGGCAAAATCCTACACTACACCTTTTCATAATAAACACAAAGTAGGAACAAAAGGGAATTTTTCTCAACCTGATAAAGGATGATGATGAAAAACTTACCCACAGGTAACATCATACTCAATGGTAAAAGACTGAAAGTTTTCTCCCTAAGATCAACAAAACAAAGATGTATACTCTTTCCACATCTATTCAACATTTTACTGGAAGTTCTAGCCAAGGCAGTTAGAAAAGAAAAAGACATTAAAAGCATCCAGAGAAGAAAGGCAGAAGTAAAACTTCTTATTTGCTGGTGACATGATCTCGTATATAGAAAACTCTATATACACACACACAAGCAATAAAACAATTAGAGCTAAGAAACTGTTTCAGTAAAATTGCAGGATACAAGATCAGTACACAAAAATGAATTTCTGTACACTAGCAATGAACACTCTGAAAATCAAATTAAGAAAATGGGGAGTTCCCATCGTGGCACAGTGCATTAAGAATCCTACTGCAGGGGAGTTCCCGTCGTGGCACAGTGGTTAAAAAACAAATCCGATCAGGAACCATGGGGTTGCGGTTCAAACCCTGGCCTTGCTCAGTGGGTTAACAATCTGGCGTTGCTGCGAGCTGTGGTGTAGTTCACAGACATGGCTGGGATCCTGCGTTGCTGTGGCTGTGGTGTAGGCCGGCAGTTATAGCTCCAATTCGATCCCTAGCCTGGGAACCTCCATATGCCACGGGTGTGGCCCTAAAAAAAAAAAAAAACCCCTACTGCAATGGCTCTGGTTGCTGCAGAGGCACAGATTTGATCCCTGGCCTGGCACAATGAGTTAAAGCATCTGGCATTGCCACAGATGCAGCCTAGGTCACAGTTCATTCAATCCCTGGCCCAGAATTTCCATATGTTGTAGGTACAGCCATAAAAAAATAAAAATAAATAAATAAAAATAAGAACTTAATACATTTAAAAAAAAAAAAAGGAAAATGGGAGCTCCCACTGTGGTGCAGTGGGTTAAGGATCTATGTCACAGCTGTGGCATATGTTGAAGCTGCAACTTGGATCTGATCTCTAGCCAGGGAACTTCCATATGCTGTTGGTGTGGCCAGAAAAAGAAAAAGAAAAGAAAAGCATTCCGTTTCACTTACAATACCATCAAAAATAATAAAATATTAGTGAATAAATTTAACCAAGGAAATGTAAGACTTATACACTAAAAACTCTAAAAACATTGTTGAGAGAAATTAAAGTAGATCTAAATAAATAGAAAGTCATCTCATGTTCATAAGTTGGAATATTGTTAAGATGGCAATACTCCCCAAATTTATCTACAGATTCAGTATAATCCACATTGAAATTCCAACTGCTTTTTTTTTTCTTTTTTTTAGAAATGGTCAAACTGATTTCAAAATTCTTTTGGAAATGCAAGGGATTTGGAATGGCCAAAGCAATCTTGAAAAAAAAAAGGATTCACTTCCTGATTTCAAAATTTACTGCAGAACTACAGTAATCGAGGCAGTGGCAAAGGGTAAATAAAGAGCTAAACGGCATGGAGTTGAGGGTTCAGAAATACACTCATACGTTTATAGTCAAGTGATTTTCAAAAAGGGTCCCAAGACCATTCAATGGTTAGGGAGGGTGGGGAGGGGTAGCAGATAATCTTTTCAACAAGTGACACTAGAAAAGCTAGATATCCGCATGTAAAAGAATGAATTTGGATCTCTAAGACCATATACTAAAATTTTTTAAAATCAACTCCTGCTACATGCACCAAAAAGGATAAATTTGGGGGTTTCCTTGTGGCTCAGTGCATTAAGGACCCAACATGGTCACTGCTGTGGCTATGGTTAAAGGTGTGGCACAGGTTTGACCCCTGGCCCAGGAACTTTTGTATGCCATGGGCGCAGCCAAAAAAAAAAGAAATCTTACACACATAACATATAACACTGAGCATAGTAGCCAGACATAAGAGTACATACTCCATGGTTCCATTTAGATGAAGTCCAAAAACAATTAAAACTAATCTACGGATGGAAATCAGAGCAGTGGCTATCCACAGAGGGTGGGGATGAGGGGGCGCAAGGGACAATGTGTACTGCCTAAGAAGTGGGTAAGAAACTCTTCTAGAATGCCAGTAAGGGCCATATTCAGGTTATTAGTTATATAAGTGTATCCTTATTGAAACATTTATCAGACTAAATATATGTAAGATTTATTCAATTTACTGTGTGTGTTGTACCCCAATCAATAAGTTTTTTTAAAAAAAAACTAAGGAAATGGAAGTCCCCTGGTCTCCCTAGCCCCCTCCAACTCATCTTTCATATTCCCATTAAAATCATCCATTTTAAAAGCTTATGGCATTATGTCACTGGTCTGTAAACTCCTCAGTGGGTCTTTTTGTCATGATTTCTGTTACAGATTTTTTTTCTGCCTTTTTTTTTTAGGGCCATATGGAATTTCCCTGGCTAGGGGTCTAATTGGAGCTACAGCTGCGGGCCACTGCAACACCAGGTAAAAGCCACATTTGCAGCTCAAGGCAACACCAGATCCCCAAGTCACTGAGCAGGGCCAGGGACTGAACCCACATCATCATAGACACTAGTCAGGTTCATTTCCACTGAGCCTCAACGGTAACTCCTGCTATAGATTTTTTTAGGCTCCATCATGTCTGGTCCTTGCTCACCTGTAAGTCTCATTTCTCTGGGTTTCAGCCAAATCCTCTGCAATTTTACACCTCCAGATCTTCAAACTGCCAGTTTCTTTTGAAATCCCCACCTCACACCACGCTGAAGGAGCCTTCAGGAATCCTTTCGCTCAGGGACCAAAGTCTCTCTGAAACTCTTTTTCACAGCCCCCACCTTCCCTTTTGAGGAGAAGTCGTTCCCTCCTCTTTGCTACCACACCTCTATTCTAAATTTGTATCACAAGGTAGTGAGTGATATGCTGTGTGAGCTAATTTAGGGTTGACCTGCTTTTTTATGGCACTACATTGTGACCTCCCTCCTTAAAGGCAGGGCCTGTTCTTTTGCATTGGTACCCTGGGTGGGGTCTTTTGTCCCAGTGGCTAGAAGATAAGAGCTATTTGTTTAACGCATTAACACCAAGGCTCTGAAGAATTCACCCCCCCAAATCCAATTAAATAATCAGGTTATAATTATTTACTGTTTTTGCCAAAATTATCAACTTATAACTACTGATCTGAGCTACAAATGTACCTATATTAAACTCATAATATCAATCGGAACCAAAGCAATGTGAGGTTTTGGCAAAACTGTGCATCCTTGTTGTAGACTTTTTTTCAATTTCTATTAGATTGTTCAAAATATTGTAATAATTCAAAGATTTACTCAAATCTTTTTTAACCTCTAAGATCCCAGGCTTCCCAGGTTTAGGTAGCAAATTATGAACTAAAGATTAATTAAAGAGAATAAAGTGATACGTACTTTACATCTTGACAGTAGCCTTCATCAAAGAGTTGTACTGTTTCCAGGTAACTGTCTAGCTTTGCCAAGGCAGAGTCAAAACATTTGGTAAAGATACCATGAAATATCCATTTATTTACACATTATCTAGACAAAAACAAAAAAACAAAAAATGAGTTCTTAGTTTAATCAAAGCATTTACAGGTTGGGAAAGAAATGCTAGCAAGGCCTGAATGCTGTGATATTTTCATCAAGGACCACTGCAGAACATATACTCCTGGAGAATTCTATCAGCTTTCCAGACCAATTCACTGACTATGGTAAGGCCCTTAATGAAATCTGGTTTGCTACAAAGTAAATCTTTAATCGGCCACCACTCCAGCAGGCTCAGGTGTAATTTAGACCTGGAAAAGGAGAAACAGTGTGAAAAAAAAAAAAAAGATTCCATAACCATAAATAGTTAGGGAACTTCTGCATCAGACTACAAGGTTCTGCAGGAGAGAGAGAGAGAATTATGTCTCCATGACAACCTGAGATATTTTTACTTCTAGAGTTGGTAGGCTATACAGAAACATTTTTCTGGAATTTGAGGACTGAGAGTGAAGTATAAGAACATGTGTGGGAGTTGAGAGCTACTTCAAATTTGGATTTTTATCTTTATTCTTTAGCTTTTCCGTGAAATCCACAAGCTGCCAAACCCTGTTTTTTTTTAAGAGCAAAAAGGCAAAAATAATGTTATACCCCACATTTATATATAAATGTTATGTACATGTACATGTAACTATGTAACTTGATGAATTGGGTTTTGTTAAAGGATATGAGGATTCTTGAAGAATTGGAGAAATTTATGTCAATCAGTTGTTCAAAATAGGTCATTATAGTTAGCATACCCATTCTTAACTAAAAAACCAGAGGGTATCAGGTGGATACCTTACGCATCAGATCTATACTATATTACTTTTCATTTGACTTTATAACAGTTTAATCTCCTGTGTTTAATTTCCTCTGTACTGTTTCCCAAAGGGTGTGCATAAAACTCTGTTATATGTGTAGCATCTACTCAGTATATGAGGTTTATTCAACCAAATTTATATTCAATATTGTTTTTCATACAAAGCTGATGCAAAATAAAAGAAACATTTCTGCCTGTATTTTGTAACAGATACTTCACAGCTACCAGTTTAGTTAATCCTCACAATATTTCCTAAGTTTATTATCCCCTTTTTGAGATGAGCTAACTTCAAAGAGGTGATACATTTGCCCCATGCTACATCTGGAAGGAGCACGATCTGTCATGTCCAAGGTCTTCCCACTTCCTGCGCTACATTGAATCTCAATGTTCTTGTGATTCTTGAGGCGTAGACTGAGCTTATAAAGAAATTGTTTCGGGACATTACGTAATACAATATATTGGTATTTCCAGCTGTGGCTGTGGCGAAGGCCGGCGGCTACAGCTCCGATTAGACCCCTAGCTTGGGAACCTCCATATGCCATGGGTGCGACCCTAGAAAAGACAAAAACAACAAAAAACGGAAATCAACTGTACTTACACTGAGGGGAGAAGTGTCTTTCAAATGCATCTGATTTCCTTTACACAAGAGGAAAAAAAAACGTGTTCCCAAGAAAATTGCCCACTGCTCTCCCAAAGAGCCTATAAAAGTGGTCATCAGGCTTTCCAGAGTACTTTTCCCCCTATTCTTTCTCCATTTTATTCTTCCTCTCTCCGCACGCGCGCGCGCGCGTGTCTATCTGTCTGTCTTGGGAGAGTTCTCTTTCTTTTCCAAGAATCTAGAGTCCTATAATAAATTTGATAGAGATGGACACATACCACATACATGTACATTTAGCAGTGAACTCTGCGGATGTGTTCATCCAAATGTAACTGAAAAAAAATCCTTGATACCACTGTTGTATGGGAACCCAGAGAAGGGCATTTCCCCACCTTGCGCATTCGCCTTTGGAAACTCTGAAGGACGTTTTACACCTTTTTTTCTTTTTCGGGCTGCACATGTGGAATATGGAAGTTCCCAGGCTAAGGGTCAAATCGGAGGTGCAGCTGCCGGCTGGAATCCGAGCCACAACTGCGTAATGCTGGATCATCAATCCACTGAAGGAGGCCAGGGCTGAAACACGCATCTTCATGCTCAAGGATACTAGTCGGATGCGTAACCCGCTGAGCCACAACGGGAACTCCTCCCCTCCCCTCCCTCCCGCCTTTTTATCAGTAATTGCGCTGTACTCTCCCACAAACCTTGATAAGCCGCTCAGCTCTTAATTTATTTCCCCTGTTTCTTTAAGACGTAAGTCGGGTATTTTGCCCCATTCCGAAATGGCTGCCCTTGCTTCACATGCTCTGCGCATGCTTTTTGAACGCATCTGCGTAGAGGCAATTGAACCACTTTCGCGGCGCAAGATGGGGACTTGGCCGCTGGTGAGACTGAACCTCCCAGCATGCTTTGCAGCCCGGCTGGGAGGCCCGACGTCTAGTGATGGGGGCCCCTGGTGCTTTACGCCGCCAAATCCGCTTTAGAGGTTGAGGCTGATCCCGAGGCCTGGGAACTGGACGCCTGCAGAGGGGAAAGATGGAAGCGTGGCGCTGTGTGAGGAGGGGCTACGGCCGCTGTGTAGTGGGGAGAGGACGGTCAGTAGGGTTGGGTGGCGGGAGGGAGGAGGGAGGGGCGGGCGGCCTGGGGGCGGAGGAGGGCGGCCCGGGTTAACCCGGGGCGGGGCGGGCTGGGGTGTAGGGGGAGGAAGAGGAAGAGGGTCCGGGCAGTCATGCAGTTGGGACCGACCTCCGGAGACTAAGGGCTAGGTAAACTCGGCACAGCCGGGGGGAGTTCGGCCGACTGGGTCTGGGCCCCGGACGCGGAGCGCATCGGCCGCGGGCCCGCCCGGCTCGTGCCTTCCGGACCAGGTTGGCCTCGGAGTCCCGGCCCACTTTCCCCGAGCCAGCCTGAGCCTCCCGGTCCCTGGCTTCTCCGCCCAGTCCCGAAGCCCCCTCTGGGAACTGCTGGGAGGCCGCCTTCCGCAGTAGGTCCGGGGGTCGCCTGACCCCGCGGGAGGCGGGCGCGTTGCACGCTGCTCCAGGGGTTGTTAGTTTGTGGGCGTGTTAGTGCCTCTCAAACTTTTGTCACTGGTGTTCCACCCTTTACGATTGTTACGGAGTTCTCGTTCCACGCCTGACTTACTTACTGGCTATTTTTCATAAAATAGACTCACTTTAAAAAAATGCACTTAATTTTAAAAAAATTTTAAAACTTTGAAAAAATTCACTTAAAAAAAATAGGCACTACAGTTGGTGATGCCCATAATTAGCGTCGTCCTACGCAGTGTCCGAGAGGTCTTGGGTTTGATGTACTGATTTTTTTTCTTAATACACTTTGAGAGATACTTAGATATGTGAAATGTTCAGAGTTTAATTGTGTACCGTATGAAACCGACCGGTGTACCACACCTGGGAAGCACAGCACTGTATTAGTTTTTACCTGAGTTATGGGGATCTGCTTTTAACTGCTGTAGTCCTAGAACTTGTCCATTCAGTTCAGCGGTGTTTCCTGAGTACCAGCTGTGTGCCAGGCACTGTGCTAAGGCACCTGGGAAGAGACCCAGATTAAAATAAATCAGAAAGCTCTGGTCTTGAAGGAGCTCGTCATTTTAAGAGAAAAAGATTATGGGTATAAGGATCTGCAAATATGGAGAATAAGTTTTGCAGTGAAGTGTTGCATTTTATTATGGTGGCTTCTTGGGATAGAAAATGCATGGAGCAAGTGCCCACAACTCTACGGCTTTCAGAGTTGTTGCAAAGCAGGATAGACTGCCCATGTCATGCCTTTAAAGATTTACAGTCAAGTTGAATTCGGAGAACAGGGTGAGAATGCATAAGCTGCAAATATATAATTAAAAATGTTAATGCTGTTAAAATGAAAATAACATACATAAGCCAAATAACAGGGAATACAATTTAAGCAAAATTCCTTTGGCGATGAAATGAACATTATTCACACTCTCTTGAGAATATACCTTTAAGGAATTCTGGCAGGAAAGGATGGAAGTTTTTCTCAGAATCCTAGCATTTTACCAAAATAGTGTAGTGGAAAGAAGGTGATGCTTGAATTGTGTTGTTTCTTTCTTCTCTCTCTCTCTTTCTTTTCTTTTTACCACTGCACCCTGGGCATATGAAAATTCCTAGGCTAGAGTTGAGGCCTACACCACAACCACAGCCACAGCCATGGTGGATCTGAGCTGCATTTGTGACCTGCACTGCAGCTTGGGGTGACGTGGAATCCTTAACCCACTGAGTGAGGCCAGGGATTGAACCCACATCATCATGGACACTGTGTTGGGTTCTTACCACAGTGGGAACTCCCGTATTGTTTCTTATGAGAGCCTGAAAGCAATATATCTATTCAAAATAATGACACTAATTTAGAGCCATTTTTCATGATATAACCTATCATATAACTTAACTGGTATCAGATAATTGGTGTTGTTGGGTTTGGAGTGTTTGTGAATTTTTAGTAAGTAATCTTTCAATTTCCTCAAGGAGAGGCATGCTTTAAAGTTTTTTTTTTTAAAAGAGCGGAAAAATATATTATCTACCTAGTGATTAGCAAGAGAGGTAGTTTTGTGGAGTAGTGATAGAGTTTTGTTTTCTTAGCTATAAAAATGTTTGGAAAATAGAACCTTGGTATATAAAAAAAAAAACCTGTTGCAGAAACATGTTTTTACTACAAACCCAGGCTGGAGGAGAAATTGACTTTAATCGTAGTCAGCATATGTGTTCTATATTTGATTGAAGTGTTGTGTTGGCTGTAGATTTTATTTGTCCATTGAGTTTTATTAGATGCTAGAAAGCTACTCTGAATACAGTTTGGTGATTGATTCATCTCTCAGTTGAACTGGGTGGACTTTTCAAAGTGTATGTGG
>PVHT020000175.1:22580267-22613110 GCA_004024745.2 Catagonus wagneri
CAAAGTGTATGTGGTGTTTTGGGAGGCTAGTGGATTCTTTTAGGTGTTTAGAATACCATTCATAGTTGTTGAGGGAGAGTATTGAGATATTGCTACTAGTAGTTAAGTGATAGCTGCTTTTCCCCCATTCTTCACAGATTTAGAAGTCAGATTTTAAATATTAGTCATTACCTTCCCTTGAGGAAACAAAATTAGATTTTATGTGCCATGGCTGAACAAAAAGTGGTGCCTGAAGGAGTGTATTTATTTCTTTTAGATACCCCATGTTACCCCATCACCAGAAGAGTCTGGGCAGAGACTGGACTGCACCGTGGGAGAATCTGCAGAGGTGTTGCTGGAACAGACATATTTCTAGTTGTATGAGGTGGCCTGGACATTATTCTCGT
Organism: Catagonus wagneri; assembly: GCA_004024745.2. Classification (NCBI taxonomy): domain Eukaryota; kingdom Metazoa; phylum Chordata; class Mammalia; order Artiodactyla; family Tayassuidae; genus Catagonus; species Catagonus wagneri. The sequence goes on from PVHT020000175.1 coordinate 22,580,654, forward strand.
GCTCCTTACCCATACTTCAGTAGTAGGCATTTTTCGCTAAATTGGAGACCACCTTGTTTGTTTGAGTCTAGAACTCAGTTTCAGTACTGGAACTGGAGACCTGACAACCTGAGCCACACATCTTTGATTCATCTCTCTAGTTACATCATGAACTCTGAGGGAGATGAGCCTTCATCAAAACGGAGAAAACACCAAGGTAAAGGTGACGTTTATCTTGGTGCAAAAATAGACATAATCTGTAGACTAATCGAAACTTTCTTATTTAATCCTTAAGAAAACCTCCTGCAGGTTTTAGAGGTATTTGGTGTTTATTTTTTGCCAGTAGTTGTTTTGGCTTTTTTTTCCCCCCCTCTGTTAGGAAAGAGGAAATTAGTTTTAAAAATTCTTTTTTTTTTTTAAATCTTTGATTAACTGTGTATTTCTGGCAGTAGAAATAGAAGCGACTTTACATATAGACCAAGGTTGGAAGACAACGGAGGACTCGATTAAAACATTAAGTTTAAGAATAATTTTCAAATTCAGTGTTTTTGAAACAAACATCCATAAACTCCTTAGAAATTGGTAGATGTATTCCTGACAATCCACAGATCTGTTTTAAAAATGAAATACCATGTTTTATTTTTAATGCTAACGTGATTAAGACAAAAGGATTTCAATCATAATTGGAAGATTTTCTTACAGAATCAGATTTTAGCTTACCATAAATCTCATACTGGGGTCTATAGACATAATCTCAAGAGTCTCTGGGAAATCTTTTAACTATATCTTTTTTGACTTCGAGAAAGTTTTCTCTAGATAGCTTGATTATTTCTGTATTTCTCTTTGCTATTTAAACAGTTCACTAGGCTTTCGGTGCTCTCTGCCCTTCCCCACATTCCCAACATATGAGTTGTCTGAGTAAATTTGGAATTGCCTTTTTTCCTGAGCTATGGTTTTTTAGTGACGATCATTCCTCTGAAGATATTTGAAAATAGGCTGTGTGGGGAGCTGATGTAAGTTTGTCCAGCCATTCAGAGTGAGTCTCACTTGGAAGTCTGAGCTGGATTATTTAGTGCTCTTCAGAGTAGAACTTCCGCTACACATTTAGGTAGAAATTCTAAGTACTCGAAATTGGAAACCTATCTGTATAGCACTTAACCACCGCATGTGTTCATAAACAAATATTTGTTTGAATGGCCGGAAAGCGTGTTTAGAGACATTAAGATTAGGTTCCTAAGAACAGGCTGTGCGAGGACTTGAGATAGCTTCTCTCTCACATTTCCATTGTTATCAGGTCGCTCCTTTTCTGTTTAGACTTCTGCAAATCTGGTGTGCTCTAAGGTGGGCTGTAGCGTGGTGACACCGGCATGGGCATAGCAACCTCTCCCTGCTCTCATTCTGCGCCACCCCCAGTTGGGTGAGCTTGGGCAGGTTACAGAACCTCTCTGCTCCTTGGCTGCCTAGTGTAGAAGATTGCCTACTTTGAAAGCCTGTGGAGGATGAAGTGAGATTTGTCAAAGTGCCTAACACACTGTTGGCTTCATAGTAGGTACTCAGAAAATCATGGCGGTGTTGTTTTCCCTTTAGTGGATGGGGAATTTCGTTTATAGACTGTTAATCTTTGATTGCAACCTGACTCTTTATATGTCCGTTCTTCCTAGGTGTTGTGAATAAGGAAAATGCTCTTCGTTAAGCCACATTTGTGACTTCCGATATTTCACTAATACTACTTTTCCATCAAGAAAACAGCATTGCTAACTTGCCTGTCACTTTAAAGTGGTATTTGAAGGATTTGTGTGACACAATTGTGACTTTTTGATTAGGCACCCTAAAAACCTGATCAGGCCTATTGCTTACTTTCTTTGATTCATCTGTCTTCTCTGCTGTGATCACCTTGTTCCTCCTGACATGGAAGGTATATAAGTTTTTGTAGTGTGAATTTATGTTGTGCGGTATGTGAAGGCCAATGGCTGTCCACTCTCTGAGTGGTTTTCAGATTGTCTTCCATGGAACCCTGGCATTCAAACGCATTTTTGTATGTTTATTAAAAGCAAATGTGTTTAACCTGTCATCTCAGCTCCAGTCCCCACATTCCAGGGATTGATGCGCATGACATGGAAAGCATTGCCAAAGGGTTATACATTATACAGGCCGTAGAAGTCCAAAAGCCACTGTGTAGAGACTCTGATGGTCTCAGTTACTCAAGAAATGGAGTTGTAAAAAGAGTTGGCTAACAAACTCTTAGTTGCCAGGACTGTATAGATCTTAATGCTTGCATATTTTACAAGAAAATGTGAATGACTTCTTTAGCCTTTCATTTTTCATATTTGAATGTGGGGTACCACCAGGGTAGTGCTCTCTGTTTGTGAAGATGCTTACATTTTGTTTGCGTGACCCAAGCCCTTTCCATCTCGTGTACATGATTTGTGGCTAAGACCATAGGCAGCCCCCAGTTAATGAATGAATTGTGTTCTCAATAATCTCTTCTTGAGAATCAGTTCTGTTTTCCCCATAGAAACTATTTTATAAACTTCAGCGCAGCTCTGTAGTTAGTATAATGAGCTTTAGTTTTGGCCTTTGGGGGAGCGTTTTCCCTTTTTAGTGAAGGATAGGGAAGGGGACAGTTTCCTTTCATTTCCTGGGCATAGGATAAGCTCAGTGCTAAATTACGTAAAAGCTTTTGTAGTGCGAACTTGTGATGTAAATTATGTAATAGTTGAAGGCTTTTGTTTAGTTTGGTTTCTTTCCTTCCACCATTTTTCTTTACCTTTCTCCTTGGTCTCCTGGTACCTTCATGGTGTCCTAGTTCCAATGACCCTGTTCCACCCAGGAACATAACATGTTTTTTTTTTTTAATTAAAAACTATCTGGAGTTCCTGTTGTGGCTCAGCTCTAACAAACCTAACTAGTATCCATGAAGATGCAGGTTTGATCCCTGGGTTCGCTCATTGGATTAAGGATCCAGCATGGCGTAGGTCACAGACGTGGCTTGGATTCTGCGTTGCTGTGGCTGTGGGGTAGGCCGGCAGCTGCAGCTCTGATTCAACCCCTAGCCTGGTAACCTCCATATGGTGCAGTTGTGGCCCTGCAAAGCAAAAACAAAAACAAAACAAAACAAAAAAAAAACATTATCTATCTTCTGGTTAAAATTTCTGTTCCCTCGGTGAAGCAGATATCACCATTTAGATTTTGAGGAAAGCAATCTGATTAAAGTCCTTTACCAGATTTTTTATTTCTTTACTGGCATTTTTTTTTTTTTTTTTTTTTTTGGCTGTGGCATGCATAAGTTCCCAGGCCAGGGATCAAACCCACACCACAGCAGCAACCTGAGCCACATCAGTGACAGTGCTGGATCCTTAACCTGCTGAGCCACAGGGGAATTTTTATTGAGTGTGCTGATATATTTTTTTTTCTCCTAGTTTTTTTTGAGATATAGTAGATATACCAGCACTGTGTAAATTCAGGGTGTACAGCATGATTTGAGTTATGAAAAGATGACCACAGTAAATTTAGTGTACATCCATCATCTCATGTTGATACAGAATTAAATAGAAAATTTTTTTTCTTTGTGATGAGAATTCAGTATTTACTCTCAACTTTTGTTTAGAACGTACAGGAGTGTTAATTATATTTATCATGTTGTATATCATATCTCTAATATTTATTTATCTATAACTGGAAGTTTGTACCTTTTGATTGCCTTATCCAGTTCCCCGCTAGAGTGTATTGATATTCTGATTATAACTATATTGTCACTGTAGAAGATTGAGAAAAGTCTTCGATAGTCCTTCCATCCAGAGATAATTACTCTTTAAAAATATTGGTATATTTCCTTTTAGTCTCCTCCACCCCCCATGTATGGGGCAGTTTTCCTCAACTTTTGATTGGTGGCATTTTAGGCATTTCAGTCCTGTGGAAGTGAAAACCTTGCAGGAAAGGGGGGCTATTTTAGGGCTGAAATTTTTCATATAATCTAATCACGGTTGACAGTCCATCTCCAAGGCTGTTTGTTTCTCAAGTTTATCTAATTTCTTGTTTTCCCCTCCTTGGGAGCTCATAGATTCTCTAAAAGTTCCACAGTTCTCCTCCATGGCTTCCATGGCAGTAACAGTATCCTCTTTAAGGGTAGAGTGAGGAAGACAAGATCGAAGGGTGTGTGTGTATGTGTGTGTGTATACACGTGTATGTATAGTGGTGTCTATGTATATATAGCGACATATATGTAAATTTTTTCTTAGTGGTCTCTTCTAAATCAAAGACTGTCTATATAAGTGCAAAATCTCATGCTCTGTGATTCTGTTTTCATCACTTTTTCAGGATACATGGTGTCTTTGCAGAATACAAACTATCACACATTCCTGGTTGCTGCATGCTGGGTTTGTCAATCAGGCATTATTATTTACTAGCTTTCTGTAACTATGTTATATTAAACTTTTGCTTTGGTGTGCATTAAAAGATATTTCTTTTGTTCATTTGGTTTGCATTCTTCCAGTAAACACTGCTTCCATATATTGTCGTTATAATCACTTCATTCATGTCTAAACCAGAATTCTTTAGATGAGTTGTTTCTGGAATTTAGTTAATCATTTGATGGTCTTATATTAATAGGTAATAGAATATGTGGAATCATCTTGTTGAAAGGCCAGCTATGATATACAAATATATTATCATGGCTATGGAGTTGCTGAGCATGTCTGTGGCATAGCCACTTTGTAACCACACGGAAGTGAGAAACTATGACTCCTCTCTAGTCTCAGTTTTACTAACACACATTCCCAGCCTCCAGAATGGCTTGCTAGATCCTTTTAAGCCTGATTTATACAACAGTCACTATCATTTTACTGCCTTTGTAATCAGTTTGATGATAACTTCTAGTTACTAAGTGCTATGTTGAGAAACATTCCATTCATTGCCTATGGGAATTTTTAAAAGGCAGGGAAAATGAATGATTTGGTTTTTATTAATTTCTTGTATTTTGTCTAATGTATTTTAACAGGCACAATAAAACGGCATTGGGAATATATGTGTAACCATAACAAAGAAGAAACGAAGACCCGAGGAGAAAAAAATGGTGATCGCGTCTGTGAAGACAGTGAAGACAAGTTCGACTTCTCAGTGATGTCCTATAATATACTTTCCCAAGATTTACTGGAGGACAACTCACACCTTTATAGGCACTGCCGGCAGCCAGTATTACACTGGAGTTTTAGGTTTCCCAATATTCTGAAAGAAATTAAACACTTCGATGCAGATGTAAGTGCAAAATAATCGTCAAAATTCTTCATATAGGAAAAGTTGGATTCATTCCTAAACTAAATGGTCTTAGCCCTTTTGTTTGTGGGGTAAGAAGGGAGATGTTAGATATAGTGAAGGGACAGAACAAGGTGTCATGACTACTTCTTCTTCTTCTTCTTTTTTTTTTTTTTGCTTTTTAGGGCCACACATGCAGCATATGGAGGTTCCCAGGCTAGGGGTCCAATCTGAGCTACAGCCGCCGGTCTATGCCACAGCCACAGCAACATCAGATCCGAGCCGCGTCTGCAACGTACACCACAGTTCACGGCAACACCGGATCCTTAACCTACTAAGTGAGGCCAGGGATCGAACCTGCAACTTCATGGTTCCTAGTCGGATTCGTTTCCACTGTGCCACGACGGGAACTCCCAAGGTATCATGACTTTGAAGGAATAACTTGCTAATGGTTGTTGATGTAGTAATTATGTAACTTCTCAAAAAAATCCAAAAAGTTTTAAGACTCAGTTTTGAGACAGGAACTAGTGCCATATTAAGTGTTCAAAAATATTTCCTTTGATTCAGAATTTAAATAATTCATGCAAAAATTAATCTAGATGATGGCATTCAAAGAAATCATCTTTTAAGAAAGGATTTAGTACTAATGAACATGTAAATCCAGGAAAAAGATTCCTGACATATAAATTATAAATATATCCTTTGGGAAATACCAGTTTTGGATAGTAAGAGGGCTGTGTAATTAAAGGTCAGGGATTTGGAGAAAGATCAAATTTGGAGACATTAATTTGATACATCTATACAGTATAAGAAAAAAATTGTCTTTTATTTCAAATTTCATCGGTTTTTGGAATCTTAGAAGCCCATTTTTAAAGATAAAAGCACCAGAAAATTCATATTTGTATTTCTTTGTTTTAATTCAAGCCATTCTTTTCTTCTAAGGTACTTTGTTTGCAAGAAGTTCAAGAAGATCATTATGGAACAGAAATCAGGCCGAGTTTGGAATCATTGGGTACAATGTAACTTTTATGTTAGCCAGGTTTACTTTATGGGTTGTTAAAGCATAATTTGCTGAAAAGGTGTGTGGTGCATTTGGACTAAAAATCTTGTTTGCAAAAACGTCATTCCCGTTTCAGAGGATCAGGAAGAGATTGAGGTATTTCAAATGGAAACTTTTGTGTTGATACGTAATTTTAATTCCATTGGAAAGATGTGTAAGAATCTCTTAATAGCTTCCTTTTTAGAAGCTCTGTCCACTGCCGGACCCCTAAGATTCTGAGCTCGGTGAGGTCAGGGACCGTTCTGTCTAGTTCATCATCTTGTAACCCCAGTGAATCTACCATTCCTGACGGATAGAAGCTACAAACCTGTTTGATGAATGAACACTTCTAGAAACAGTTCATCTGTTTGAGAAATGCTGCCTATTTTGCACTCATTCATTCAGCAAGTATTTTTGAGTGTCTACTACAGACCAAGCACTGTTCTAGGCTGTGGGATAGAGCAGGGAGTGAAACAGATAACAAGTCTCTGTCTTTGTGGAGCGTAGACTCTAGTGGAGAAAGGCCAAGAATAAACCAAACATACAGGTAAATAGTGCATTAGAAGAGCACAGGAAAGGGGAATGGGTCAAGTTTCAATTTTAAACAGAATGATCAGAGAAGGTAACATTTGAGCAAAGACTTGAAGGAGGTGAAGGAACGAGCCCTGGCTTGAGCCTTCCAGGTGGCCAGAATAGCAGAGGAAAGGTCCTGAGTTTGGAGCACCTGAAAGCAGGTGAGGAGACTGCTGCATGGAGAGTGGAGCAAATGGGGAAGAATTAGAGGCACAAAGGTGAGAAATATGGGGTGTGGGGAGAGGGGACAGGTTATTATAAGGCCTTACTGTCTTTTCCATGACTTTTAATAGGATGGAAATGAGAATGCGATAGATAATGAACATTAGCCTGTATTAACACTGAAGTCTGCCAGTGAAGAGACCCAGTCCCAGACTTTTTTTATTCCAACAGTTACTAACATCTGATACTTCTAAGGTTTTGTAAAATACGCTTTGGTAAACACTGTCCAAAAAATTAGGAGAATTGTGTTTTGCCATATGTTTAAACTTTTTTTGCATGGCAAAGCACAGTTTTACTGTATATATTTTTTAAAATCTTCGTTTTTAAATTTCTTTTTTTTATAGGCTATCATTGTGAATACAAGATGCGGACAGGAAAGAAACCTGATGGCTGTGCCATTTGCTTCAAACATTCCAAATTTTCGCTCTTATCAGTGAACCCAGTGGAATTCTTCCGCCCTAATGTTCCTCTGTTGGACAGAGACAATGTTGGATTAGTGTTACTCTTGCAGCCCAAAATTCCAAGTGCTGCTTCTCCCGCAATCTGTATAGCTAACACACATCTGCTGTATAATCCGAGGCGAGGTGATATTAAGCTGACTCAACTGGCAATGCTTCTGGCAGAGATTTCCAGTGTTGCCCATCAGAAAGATGGCAGCTTCTGCCCCATTGTTATATGTGGTGACTTTAATTCTGTTCCTGGTTCTCCACTCTATAGTTTTATAAAGGAAGGAAAATTGAATTACGAAGGACTTGCCATAGGAAAGGTAAGCGCTTGCTTCCTCGTTTTTAGAAGGTGGACTTAGTCTGTCCGTTCGTTGGAAAGTGAGGGGTAGTCATCACAGGGCTATTTGAAAACCTTGGCTGACGGGGTGAGCCCGTACCCCCGTTTACCGAGCCGTGACGGTTATCCACAGCTGCCGATAAGTAATTATAGTCACTTGATTGGATTTCATATTTTCCGTCTATTTGTGACAACATTCTGCTTGGAGAAATTGATAGGCGGCAAAAAATTCAGAATGGGGGAGAAGAAGGAAAATAAAAGCCTTGGCACACGTGAGTGCTTCATACAGAAGGAGCTGCTCCCACGGTAGCGGAACAGACTTTAGATGCTGAGTGTGGACAGTACGGCTGACAGAGCAGTAAGGGAATGTTTACTTATATAACCTCTTCCTTCATACAGTGCTGGACATTTTAATTCTTTAGCTGAGTGTAGTTTGTCCCATGTTTTTATTTTCACTGTACTTTTTCCTGCTTACCTGAGATCATTTGATCTTTGGTATAGTAACCAAAATAAGTTCTCTGCCACTGAGTTTTGAGTGATAGCTTAAAATTTTATAAGAGTTGATCTCTCTTAGTATTTTATAAAACAGGAACTATATTGCAGGTAGCAGAAAAGGAGGAGCTCTGTTAGACCAAAGCTATAGATCATTTAGTTGTCCAAATCAGAGAGAAAACATACATATGAAAAGATTACCATTTTCATGTAATAAATGTTTTCTAAATTGTATGTCAATGAGATTTTATAGGCACAAATTATCATTTAGTATAATTAATAAAGGGTAGGATTTACCATTCTTGGATTCCCTGTTACGTAAGAAATAAACTTTTCAATATATAAAACTATTAAAAATCTATTCTAAGATACCTGTTGAAATTTTGTTTAGGTATCTGGCCAGGAACAGTCTTCACGGGGACAAAGAATTTTATCTATTCCAATTTGGCCCCCAAACCTAGGTATCTCACAGAACTGTGTGTATGAGGTACAACAGGTTCCCAAAGTAGAAAAGACAGGTAAGTGTTTCCAATACATTTGGGCAGTCTTATTAATAGTGTTTCCTTAGAAGACATAAAATTAAATTTTTAAATGGATAACATCTCAGTGATGAATATTCATATATAAAAACATATCGTTGTTTGCTTAGTCCTTTTTTCTTTTTTTTTGGTTTGTCTGTTTGTTTGTTTTTTAGGGCTGCACATGCGGCATATGAAGTTCCCAGGCTAGGAGCTGAATCGGAGCTACAGCTGCCGGCCACAGCCACAGCCACAGCCACGCAGATTCCAAGCCACATCTGTGACCTACACCATAGCTCACAGCAATGCCGGATCCTTAACCCACTGAGCAAGGCCTGGGATCGAATCCGCATCCTCGTGGATACTAGTTGAATTCGTTTCCGCTTAGTCGTTTTTTTTTTTTTTTTTTTAAGAGCTATAAGTTTTTTAAAGTTCTGTTTCCAAAATTATCTTTGCATGAATTACTTGCATGTTACTTTGGAAATGTTTGCAATTTATTTTTGCTAATTCTGGAGACCGTCAAAACATAGATTGCAGCATGAAACATTTAACATCAGTCTAAACTAGATGTGTCTTAAATATTGTTCCTAAAGTAAAAGGACTATTCTAAGGCAAACTAGAACAACACAAGACATGGACAGTACTAATGTATATATTTTTGTCCTTACAGGCAGTGATCTGACAGAGACACAGATGGACAAAACAGAGGTCCTAGTAACAGATGAAAAGTGAGTTCTGGAAAACCACAGTAGACATTTGCTGTCTTTAGTTGAATAAAAAAATCATTTCTCAAAAGTTACTTGGATAAATTAAGCTGATGGTGTTTTGTACTGATGAAGAATGCTGGCTCTTAAGTCGAGTAGACCCGAGTTCAAATCCTGACATTGTTACTTTTTTAAGCTGTGTGATTTTGAGCAAGAAACATAACATTTCTAAAGTTCAGTTTATCTATAATTCAGGTTGTTGTGAGGACTAGATGAGACAAAGCATGCCAAACTCAATATTTGACATATAGTTAGTGCATACGCAGTGTTATTTAAAGGAAGCAGCTTGTTTGTGGACCTGAACCAGCCAGTACTCTTTGAAATATATTGCTGTTACATATTTAAACAAAGGTCAAGATCACAGAAAAATACCTTTCAGATTTCAGGAGGATCCTTAGCTTCCTTTGACTTACTGGATCTCAAAACAGTCTATAGGGGAATTGATCCAAAAAAGATTAAAAATTAAAAAGGTAAATATTTGGAGTTCCATGGTGGCCAGCAGTTAAGGACTCAGCGCTGTTGCTGCTGTGGCTCAGGTCCCCTCCCTGACCCGGGAACTTTTGCATGATGCCTGGGTAAAGGAATGCCAAGTTGTGATATGGTCTGTTTAAATAAGATTGTCTTAATACCTGTTTTTTTCCTGAAAATTAAATGGAATTGTGCTTTAAATAGGAGGAATTATAAAAATCATGAAAAAGTTGATGGATGCTAAATATTTTTCTTTTCTTAGATTATCTTCAAGTTTACAGCACCATTTTAGCTTGTCATCTGTTTATTCACATTATTTTCCTGAGACCGGAATTCCAGAGGTGACCACTTGTCATTCCCGAAGTGCCATAACCGTGGATTATATTTTCTATTCTGCAGAAAAGGAAGGTGTTGCTGGGCAGCAAGGTAAAGAATGCATATAATCTTAAATTCTGCTTGAGAATACAGTAACTGAAACTTCAAGGCTGAAGTTGAGAAAGTTAGGTAAACATCTAGATGAAGTTCTGAATTTAGAAATGAAAATTTTAAATTGGTAATCTACTTGGCAGATTGGTAATGCATTTGAGTAAGTCGATTTTTCACCTGCAGAAGATGAAGGCAGTGAAACATCTCAGAGCAGATTCTTGCCCAAGAATTGTATCCTCAGCTCTACCCCGTAGTCCTAGTCAGCTTCTTTAGTTAACAGTGCAGGTGTCCCATATTGCCTTCTGGCTTTACTTGCCATAAATTTATTGGGTTTTTTTTGGTGACAGCAGCATTATACAGTTTTGTATTTAAATTTTACTAAAGTACGCTGCCTTCTTTGTAGGATCTTGCTGGTACTGCCAAGAGTGGACAGTTTTGTCATGTTGACTCTGGAATATTGGTTCTTTCTGGAAAGAGAAGTCTATATGTTTTCATATAGAAGTCTCTGTTTTCAAAACGCAAAGGTGATAGAAACACTTTTATTCATATATGAAAACAAGGTTTTAAATATTAAAGGATTTAATGCGGAGAAGAAAATTCCATTTAAAACTGAAAGTCAAAATTCAGAAAACAAATCTTAATTTGGTCAGCTATTTTTTTTGATTTTCCCTTTTTTTCAGTGCTGTTTTTCTTTCCCCCTTTCCTTTCTGTTTGTTTTTTTTTTCCTTCCTTCTGAAGGATAATCTTATTAGTAACACTCAGGAGATGGCTTACTCATCTCCACTGGGTGGACTCTACAAAATATGCCCGATGCATTGAACTTGTTAATAAGCTTCTGGTAGTTGTCATTCCGTAAACATTCACTAGGTGGCGGATGTGTGCTGTGGACCAGCATCTCCGATGTCAACGTTAAGCACATGCCCTCATTTACTCTACCTCTGTGGGTACTCATTCTCTGGGATCAAATTATACTGATTTATTTTGCAGTCATCTCATAAACTTCCTTCTCTGATGTGGCTGGGTATGTTTGCTCTTATATAACTACAGAAAAGTTGATGGGTGAATTTCTCGGGAAGTTGTCAATCTCAAATTACTCTTATTCTTATGTATTACATTGATATTTTCTTATAAAGATTATTTGCAGAACTTGAAATAGAAAAAAGAAAAACAAACATTTAAACTGATGTTTATTTGGGGATCATATTTAGGTTATAACTCAATGAAATTTTAACCAGATTCTAAAAATTGTTTAATATTAGACTTCCTGAGGGGTCCCAAGTTACATGTCATTACTGTTTAGAAAAAAAGACCTGTCAATAACCCTTTGACACACAGTTTCACCAAATATGTATGTGCTTCTTTAATGTAGGAGCTGGAGTTGCTTTGGTTGGTGGTTTGAAACTCCTAGCTAGACTGTCACTTCTCACAGAACAAGACTTATGGACTGTCAATGGACTTCCAAATGAAAATAACTCTTCCGATCATCTCCCTTTATTGGCAAAGTTCAGACTTGACCTCTGACTCTTCTTTGATTATGTATATACTTTGCTTTCTCATTTTTATTCTTTTTCAAATAATGTAAAGTTGTTCTTAGGAGTTTGCATGTTATTTATTTTTACGCTGTGGAATTTCTGAAGAGTTTATGTTAAATGCTTGAAACAGATATCAGAAGAAACAAGTTTACAACGATTTTCTTTTTTAATAATGAAAAAAATATTTTCCTGACAAGTGAGATCCAAATGCTCTTTATTGTAAAAGAATTGTAAATATTCTAAATTCCAGTAAAACTGAGAGTGATTTTTAAATACAGTGCAGCTGCTTTAGTCCTTATAGTAAAGAATTTCATTTCATGTTTTTGGCAAGTTTTATAAGTGGATCCGAAATATCGAGTTCTTGCAAACCACAGCTCATTTCCATTCCTGAACGCCTGATTTCATCATGAGAATCATGTTTGTTGAGCTCACCATACGTTTGTTGTTAGTTCATCTCAGACATCACTGGGTTGTTCATAAGTGACCAGTCAACCATTTTTGTTTGTTTGTTTGTTTTAGAGCTGCTCTCAAGGTATATGGAGGTTCCCAGGCTAGGGATCTACTCGGAGTTGCAACTGCCGGCCTTCGCCACAGCCACAGTAACACCAGATCCGAGCCATGTCCGTGACCTACATCATAGCTCATGGCAATGCCGGATCCTTAACCAAGGCCAGGGATCAAACCCACATCCTCATGGATCCTAGTTGGGTTCGTTAACTGCTGAGCCACAAAAGGAACTCCTAGTTTGTTTTTGAGGAGGCTTGATGATGTTTTTTGAAATTGTACGAATTGCTTAATCCATCATATTACTATCCTGAGCCATGTAAAATGCTTGCATTTTATTGGGAAATACATAGGTCCCTGTAACTAGGAGGATAAGGTGCTTTATACAAGCCCATTCTCCCTCCTATGATGCCTAAGACAGGCAGAGACTGGGGTTATGCCTCTGTTCCTCCAGTAATTGTTTTCTTCTTTTTCCTATTCGGTTTTAAGAAAAGACCTGTGGGTTGGGGGAGAGATTTTGTTTTACTGAACCAATCCTGTGGAAATTTATTAGGAAAAGTATTTGGAGCAAAGTGGCAGCTATAAGATTATTTTTATTTTGCCTCAAAAATAAGAGGAAGCCAGCAAAACTCTAGAGGGGAGATACCAACTTGGAGACCTAATACTTTAACTGTTTTTGTTTTGTTGTGGTTTTGTTTCTAAACTATTTTATCATGCAGCAGTGTGAGATGGTGCTGACATTTTTTATAAAGTGGTAAAGAGCAGGTCCAGAAACCCTCCCGTTGGCTCTGCGTGCGTGTTTGAATCAGAAGTTTTAAAACATAAGCGAAGATTTTCTCCTTTTTAGACATTGGGATCAAAGAATTACGTACATTTTTATTACTAAGTCGTAATTTTATATGGAATTATACTGATTATAAAAGTTTTTACAGTGAATTTTCTTAATAGAATGCTTCATCTTAAACTAGCAGTAGTTACTTTATAGTCTTGGACTTTAAAAATTTTTCTACTAATGTATTTACTACAATTATTAATAAATCAGTAAACCAGGTGAATATCCCCAAAAGGCATGTGGATTACAAGGATTTATAGTCCTAGTAAAACTGTAATAAGAAGCAAGTACTTTTACCTGTGTAATGTCTCACTTTTTTTTACTTACAGTATTAACTATAGTTCTAAGGTTTTACATGTTTTTGAGTGAGAGTCTTCAGAATATTTATTATGTGTCCTAGTTAGTAGATACTACCATCATCAAATAATGGTATTTATTCCCTTCTAGTATTGGGGAAAGAAAAATGAAGATTCATTGATTACTGCTTTGTATTGTGAGAATTTATTAATGATGAACTTTATATGTAGGTATTATTTATAAGCTAGCATCCCAGAAAACACCTGTGAAAACTTAACTTTTTGTATCCTAATTAATATATTGTGATATCAGGCACTTTTCATGTGCTTCACTTCAATAGAGTTACTCCATAAAATTGCTTTCTACTTTAGCTTATAGAATGAAGTATTATTTTATTATTTTGTATACCGAAGGCCAAAGGGTCAGTGTAATCTTCACAGGTTTTTAAAGCTCCATTGAAATTAACCGTCCACTTGTTTTTACTTTTTTTGGTCAGAAGAGTTGGTAACTCTGTGGAGCCTTGTATTTACCTGCCAAAAGCAATTAAGTTTGGTTACTTGCTGAAACCAAATCTCCCAGTTTCAAGTGCTCTGCTCTCCAAGTTTTAAATGGAAAGAGATATTGTGAGTGATTAAATTTTTGTTTTACTATAGCTTTTGATGTTAGTATGCATGTTTGAAATCTTATCTTTTTTTGAATTTAGCGGCTGTCTGCCTTTAATCCTTTGCTGCTGTCCTAAAAAGCCAAGTTAGAGATCCAGAGAGTTCAAAGGGTTGGAGAAACAGACATCAAGTCATATACACTTTGTCCCTATAAGTTACCTAATAAATTATTGTACTAGTACATCCGTGCCTGAAGTTTTGTGGGAAAGATACTAAGCTGTATGACTGGCTTGTTGCCTCTTCTAAACTATTTCATTACCTTTTTCAGCCTTTATTACTGAAGGTGATGCCAAAATATAAGTGAATTAAGATACAGCAAAATAGAGTGATGTTTAGCACAGAATCTGAAAATTGTGGAAAAGGACCAGGGTGAGAAAGTGAAAATTAATTCACTAGGACAAGTATATAAGAGGACAGGCGAAAAAAAAAAAAAAAAAACGCACTGTTTATGTTTTTAGAAGAAAAACAATCCTTGAGTTTCCAGGATGGTTTTATTAAAGCCCCATGCTGTGTATAAACATACAAGTGATGAGAAAAACATTAACTTGAAACATGCACTTATCTGGCATTCTCTAAAATACCATTATACAAGTTTTCATTTACTTAGAAAAATACCCCCTAAAACAATCACAATTTTTCTTAGAAGAGTTTAAAAAACTGTATTGGCCAGAACAAAGTCCAAGAGAATAATAAACAAGGTTCTGAATTGTATGTCAGAAAAACTGTACAAGGTTGTACATAAAACTATAGCTTACAAAAGCCTTGGGTATAGTAAGAATACTGAATTAAGATTTCCAAAGTTCTATTTACCAATATCTATTAATAAAATCCTTATGAAATAACTGACTTAGAAAAAGTGAAATGCTCATGACCTCAGAGTGTATAGAAAATACTAAATATCACTTTCTGAAATAAAGTGTACTCAAAACACATGTATTCTGGAATCAAAAATTCTGTCATTCATTTAAACTTTACATGTATTGCCATAATGCCTTAAGCATAAAATTTCTCTTGCATGAATAATTTTTTTAAAAAATGATTTTAAATCATTTCATATTTTTATTTTTATCATTTTAATTATAGCCAGTTTTAAAATCAATTCTAAGGGGTAAAATCATGTTCTGGGTTGGTTTTATGTTTCTTGCCTTATTATTGACTACTTCACTAGAATTTAGGAGTTTGGTGCCTTCTCATATCTTTTAGAAATTAACATTTCTATAGGCAATAAAACCAGAATAACAACTAAGCATTTAAAACTAATTTTTATGTTTCTTTGACTAACTCTTGCTTTGGGGAAGTGGATCTTAAAATCAAGAAGTGAGTGTGGAAGAAATCAGGTTACTAATTGAATCATCAGACCAGCTGGAGTTTGAAGGCTTATACTTCAGCATATTAGAAACAGTCTGCATAACTATTTTTCCCCCTTTTCATGGGGAACAAGAGACTGCAATCTATATTTTTGGATCAGACAGTACCTAATACTTTGAAAATCCTATTCTAAGCTCTTAAAATGATTGCAGTGTTGATAAGCAGTCTACTTATTGGATATAATAAATTTTCATATTGATAAAGGTCTATCTGTATAGATTTATCTCATATTTCATCTTGAGAGAGGGCTAAGACAGTATGTTTTAGATTGAGAATAAAATGATTCACTGATGACTCCAAACATCTAAATACATGTAGCCATGAGGCTGCACGTGGGTTTACCTTGTGAAGATACACAGAGACAACTCATCTTAAACTCTGATAACACTAGTTAGAAGAAAATGATGAAGTTCCAGGTTTTTAGCCTATGCTGTATTTTGGCCTGAGATGTACACTTTACTTCCCTGGTCCTTTTTCATGTAAAGGACATTAGATTTCCTTTTTCAAGAAAACTTTGTATTAATAATATTTAGGGTAAAGTGAACTCGGGTGCCCATGGCTGAAGGATGAGGTCATTTCTTTATTCAGAGATAATCTCAATGAGCAGATTCTTCTTTTTTTTAACTCCCTTCCCAAGTTACCTTCAGTCAAAGCAAGCCAGAGGGGAAGCGCTGAGACTGAAATACCGCTTTTGTTGGCTAGCAGACTTCATTTAAATGTGCCTTCTAGTCTCAGGAGTTGGCATGGTTACTCAGATCAAAAAGTGACTTAGAAGCTCATACCATATAGACTCTGAAGGCCACTAGAACTGCTGTGTGGTCTGCAGCCCGAAGTTACACTGTAACTACCCTATGCAGGCCAGATATTCCTACCGGCTTCATGGACTAAATCACACTATAAGGTGTAATCCTGTACCTGAAGACTTCCATTTTAAAAAGGTTCTGCTCTTCCAAGTCACTGTATTTTCCAATACCAGTTCCTCAATGTCATGAAGCAGTACCTAAAAGCAAGGTACTGGAAAATAATCACCTCGTGCCAGGTTTGGTCTTAATATAAGACATCAGAGCACTGTAACAATAGTGAGTCCTTCAGAATCAAGGCCTGACTCAGTTTAAAAATCAGGTGACGTGAACAGAAAGTTTATCTGGTTCTCAAGACCTACTGATTCACTCCTGGCCTCTGCCTTTCTGAATGTGTTATTGTCAGAGGTAATCACGATACTGCTGAATTTGGGGAACGGTGTATGACACTTTGTGCTTTTTGCTGGAGTCTGCAAAGTTTAAATGTTAGTGACAGACTGTAGACTAGCTTCTGAACGTGCTTTTTGTTTGTTTGGAATGAACAAAAACTGCTGTCAGTGGATGCTTTAAGAAAGGTTAACAACGAAGTAACTCCAAGATCCTGAAAATGGTTTCCCGTATTGCCCAAAGAATATCAGTGCTTTTTAGTAAAACGCTTGCATATAATACCTTAAATCTCATCGCATGTGTGCACCAGGAAAAAAAAAAAAATCCAAACCTTGAGGAGATCCCCATGGGAAATACCAGGGAAACAATACAAAGAGAATATAAAAAAACAAAAATACCATTAAATTTGCATATCTGATGTCAAGATGCTGAGGTAATACTGCTTAAAAAAAAACCACCAATCTTCGCCTCTGTTATTGCTGAAAAAGACATTAATACTGATTGAGTCACCTTACTCTATCAAAAGTGGGAGGGGGGTTTCATGAACATTGACTACTAGTGAGGCATACTGTTCAAAGCAAGTAAAAGAAAGTGCGAGGTAAGTGGGAAAATAAACTACAGTTGTGGTCTTACCCCTTCTGTCTGGAGTGAGGCAGACGTCCAACCCCAGCGGGGTTTATTACTTGGCCTTTTCATGGTTGTCCCTTCGTGAATTTTTTTAAATTGTTACCACCCACTCAGATTCTGCTTCCAAGTGAATGCTTCCAAATAAAATCCACAAGTTCTTAATAAATAGTCACAGTTCCTCCTGAAGATGCTGGGTAAAGTGCAGAGAGAAGCACCATAGAAGCCCTGTGGCTGGCTGTATGGCCAGCCTAAATTCGGATTTGATAGCCGACTTCATTCAGAGTGCTGAGATCAGCCACCTTCTTTTCAGGCAGTGCAGGCCTAGGGGTAAAGGGCGGAGGGGTGGATAAGAAAGGTTACTGAGTGTTGTCAGAGCCTCTACCCTTCTGGGGTTTGTCCCCATCGGCCTCCCCAGCCTTAGCTCCCAACTCTACCTCTTGTTCTTCAGTCCACCTTTCTAGGTTTTTAAGGGACATTTTAAACACGCTTTCAATGTAGAGTTCAAAAAAAATAGGTTGCTCGAAGTTTGTTCAATCTAAGCCTGCGTTTGGTTAGACTGTAGCTTTTTTTTTTTTTTTTTTTTTTGGCTTTTTAGGGCTGTACCTTCAGCATATGGAGGTTCCCAGGCTAGGGGTCTAATCGGAGATTTTGCTGCTGGTCTACGCCAGAGCCACAGCAATGCCAGATTTGAGCCGTATCTGCAGCCTACACCACAGCTCACGGCAACGCCAGATCATCAACCCACTGAGCAGTGCCAGGGATCGAACCCACAACCTCATGGTTCCTAGTCAGATTCGTTTCCACTGCGCCACAACGGGAACTCCTAGACTGTAACTTCTGAAACCTAGAGTACCTATAAGCCTTGCAAGGGTCTGCAGAAGCTCTACTACAGAAGAACTAACCATCTGAGCCAAATTCTAGAAACCCTGGCTTCCTGGTGTCATTTCTCTGGGGAAGCCCAGCGACTACAAGGTGTCTCAGGAGACTCAGCTTCTTGTGGAGATTCTCAGTCACTAGTCAAGGCTTGAACATATAGAATCAGGATGACTCTCTTAGAATTCAGCTGAAAAAGCCTCTCAATGTGGAAAACCATCCAGTGGCAAATACCTCTCCCTAGATACGTTTTCTCAAGTACTTTCCAATGTAACACTACACCCAAGCATGAATGCGCATGATGTCACGTAAGAAAATACTTCAAGGCAGGGAAAACAATCATTCAAGAGCACATCATCTGTCTTCATTAAAAATATTTCTTAGGGGAGTTCCCGTTGTGGTGCAGAGGA
Source organism: Catagonus wagneri (assembly GCA_004024745.2). Lineage (NCBI taxonomy): Eukaryota > Metazoa > Chordata > Mammalia > Artiodactyla > Tayassuidae > Catagonus > Catagonus wagneri. The sequence continues at coordinate 22,599,460 of PVHT020000175.1, forward strand.
AACAAATGCGACTAGGAAACACGAGGTTGCGGGTTCGATCCCTGGCCTCGCTCATTGGGTTAAGTATCCAGCATTGCCATGAGCTGTGGTGTAGGTCGCAGATGTGGCTTGGATTTGGTATTGCTGTGGCTGTGGCATAGGCCGGCGGCTGTAGCTCCGACTGGACCCCTAGCCTGGGAACCTCCATATGTCGCGGGTGTGGCCCTAAAAGACAAAAAAAAATTTTCTTAGGTAACTTCCCAATATAAAATATGCCTAAGCAGTCTCATGATTTATCTCACAGTTTCTCCATTTTTAAAATGAGCTTCTTCTCACCTTTGATAAGAGATAGCTGAGATTGTAAACCAATATGTCTAGTGAGGTTTTTTTTTTTTTTTTTTGTCTTTTTAGGGCCCACACCCCTGGCATATGGAGGTTTCCAGGCTAGGAGTCCAATCGGAGCTGCAGTGCTGGCCTAGGCCACAGCCACACCAGATCTGAGCCATATCTGCAACCTACACCACAGCTCACACCAGATCCTTAACCCACTGAGCAAGGCCAGGAATCGAACCCACATCCTCATGTATACTAGTTGGGTTCATTAACCACTGAGCCATGACAGGAATTCCTGTCTAGTGAGTTCTAATTCAAGTTTCAGATAGCCATTTTCTGTAAGAACATCAAAGGCATTGTGTGTGTGTGTGGAGGGGGGTGGTTCCCTTTGTGGCTCAGCGGTAACTAACCTGACTAGTATCCACGAGGATAAGGGTTCGATCCCTGGCCTCGCTCAGTGGGTTAAGGATCTAGCGTTGCTGTGGCTGTGGCGTAGGCTGGTGGCTACAGCTCAGTTCAGCCACTGGCCTGGGAATTTCCATATGCTGCGGGTGGAAGACCAAAAAACAAAAACAAAACTCACGACATTTTGGGGTTACACATTAACCTTGTCTTAAGTGTTAAGAAAAAAGACCAAAATGAAAATAAAATTTTTGAAAAGTTTCTCGGCTTATACCTTTCCAAGATTTCCTAACAGCAAATGGTCGTCCCCCCACCACCCGGCATGAATGTGATCCAGCTCATTCAGTGTTGTTAGGAGGTGAAACCAGCACGCTTGTACCTAGGGTGCTGCTTGATGAAGGACAAAGGTCAGTCTCGGCAATAAATTCTACCACCCGTCATATTCTCATTCATTCATTCTCTCTCCCTCTTGCCTTTCCTTCCCTTCTTTTTCTCAGAGACGCCCTATCTCTGAATAGTCGTTAAGAGCCCACAGTCACCCCCTCTGAAACTTCATGATTCAAAGTGGTCCAGAAACGGTCCCCGACTTGCTACTTGGCACTACTAAGATAACTGGTAGCCTTCCTGGAGTTCCTGTCATGGCGCAGCGGAAACGAATCCGACCAGGAGCCATGAGGTTGCAGGTTCGATCCCTGGCCTCGCTCAGTGGGTTAAGGATCTGGCGTTGCTGTGAGCTGTGGTGTAGGTTCCAGACGTGGCTGGGATCTGACGTTGCTGTGGCTGTGGCGTAGGCCGGCGGCTGTAGCTCCGTTTAGACCCCTAGCCTGGGAACCTCCACATGCTCCAAGTGAGGCCCTAAAAAGAAAAAAAAAAGATAATTTGTAGCCTTCCTTATCTCTGAGGCATAGGGCTTCTCAGCTTGACCATGTGCCCTGCTCTATTGATCAGAAATCACACCTCTCATTCCTGTTCTTCTCATGGTGTCCAGGATACGCAGACGCTGCTGATAAATACGGTGGACTGCGGGCAGAAATCCCAGTACTTCCTTGCATGCAGATCCTCACTGTATCAAAGAGCTTAAGGCTTCTGACTTTCAGGGCAATGGTGTCCTCCAGGCCACACGTGCCCCGGAGACTAGCCATTTCCCATAAACAGAGCCGCTGCCTATCAGCCTGGCAAGAGTGGCTCCTGGCGACCACGGCAAGGACCATTCTTGAGCTGATGGCTAAAGGGAGCGCACATTTGCTTGAGAATTCAGACGTGAACTTATATTTCTGCCTGAGTTCTCAGCCAACTAATGTGGCAAGAACTAGGGTTCTCGCAGACAAGCCAGGTGCACAGTTCATAGGTATCTTGTTCGTTTGGTCATAAAGCCTGAAATGAAGTCTCTGTGTCCTTGCCGGAGACAGTGCCATCTTTACAAACAGCTAATCTGGGACTTTCTCCCTCAAGCAGACTCCCCGTTAGTTAGCATCAGCCTAAGGCTAGTGTAGTTAGAAATTCAAATCTCCTTATCCCTCCTCAATGTGCATCACTTTTAGGAAATGCAAGTCAGATATTCACTGGCCAAAGATAAACTTCAAGTACCCACTTTCATTCCTTGCTTTAGAAAAGGATTCAATAGCGATCATTTCCTACAGCATTGAAATAATTTTCCACACTGCCTTTCCTGGCCTTATAATTATGCAAGTATGTACCTCTTATCCAAATATGAATGAACATCTGGGTAGGGTGGCTTTTTGGCTGTTTTTTTTTTCTTTTCTTTTCCGGACTGTGCTTGCAGCATACGGAAGCTCCTGGGCCAGGTATCGAACCTGCGCCACAGCAGCCACCCAAAGTCGCTGCAGTGACAATGCTGGATCCCTAACCTGCTGTGTCACAAGAGGCTGATGTTTTCAATGATCTGGGTGTGGCAGAGCCTGTGAGCTGCCCCTCAGCATCTGCTCTCAGGGCACAGAGCTGCCTAGAACACAAACTGCATTTCTCAGTCTCCTGAGCCGGGCACAGCCCTGGATTAAGCTGCAGCCAGTGAGACCGGAGGAGGGCGTGCTGTGACAGTCAGTTCCCGGGACGCCTCCTCAAAAAACAGCTGGCAGGTGCCCATTGCCTTCCTTCCCCTTCCTTTTCTTTCTGGTGGAAGCGATGGCTCCAGCCTGAGCCTCGGGGCGGCAACACTGAGGCGGCGGGGCAGGAAGAGGCCCCCCGCTCCACCTCTGTGAGCTCCTTCTACATGATGGGGAATCAGAGTCAAGCCAAAACTTCAGCCAGACCTTACCTATGGCCAAACCTGATCCTAACTAGCACCAGTTCTCTCCACCAACTCACTGGTAAGCAGCTAATTCAGACAGGACGCTAGTAACGTGATGCCAGTAACAGTGGCTGTTGAGGCGGCCTGAGGACGGGTAGCACGTGGAACAGGAGCATGTTCCAGCAAGTTCTCCACTCAGAAGAAGCGGCCACACCCTAAAGTCAGGAAGTCTGTTTTCTCCCCCCACCCGCGGGAGCCCTGTGCATGAGGTGGGCCCTGAGCTATGGCGGCTCTTTATTTATTTACCTATTTATTTATTTATTCATTCATTTATTCTTTTTTTATGGCCGAACCTGTGGCATATGGATGTTCCCAGGCTAGGGGTCGAATCGGAGCTGCAGCTGCTCCGAGCTGCATCTGCGCCCACCTACACCACAGCTTGCGGCAACGCCAGGTTCTTAGCAAGGCCAGGGATGGAACCCCAGTCCTCATGGAGCCTAGTCAGGTTCTTAACCCACTGAGCTACAACGGGAACTCCTATGGTGGCTCTTTAGATCTCCCATTGCCTCCGAAAGTTAAGCAAGTCCTTGTGCTTAACAAGAGAAGCCCCTGCTCTGTGGTCCTTGAAGCGCCTAGTAGTTAAGTTTCGAAACCTTTCCCGTGCATGCTTTCTTCCTGGCCTGGAATCTTCCTCAGTGCCGACTGACCCCCTCCTCCTTCTGAAACTCTGAGTGTGCTGCCCTTCGTATAAGAGACTACTGCCGGTTAAGACCTCGCTTCATATTGTTTCTTAGCTGTTGGAATAAATCTGCACTGGCCTGTTTTCCCTCCCTCAGTTGCACGGCCACCAGCACCTGCTGGAAAGTCAGTGACAGAACAGGACACAGAGACAAAACAAACGCGCCCCACGCAGCCCTGTGGGGGCTCCCTGGGGTCACTGCAACGATGTGCCGTAGGCATGAGCCACACGCGTGCCATCACCTCGGAAGCCGGGTTTTGGCCTCTCTCCTGGCGTCCTCACTTTGGAGCCTCTCAGCCCTGAGTAACAGAATTTCCATATTTTTTGTAGTTTCTGTGTTCCTAAAACTTCTCCCTTTTCTTCTCCCGTGTGCTGCTGTTTGGCAGCCTTGAAAATGGAGGCACTTTATTTTTTGTCTTTGGCCACACCTGAGGCATGTGAAAGTTCCAGGGCCAGGGACGGAACTTGCACCACAGCTGTGACCTGAGCCACAGCAGAGACCATGCCAGATCCTTAGCCAGCTGAGCCACCAGGGAACTCCTGGATGCACTTGAATTTGGAGCTCTTTGGCCTCCTTTTTCTAAAACCTTCCTTATCATTTCTACCAGTTCCCCATGCCTTCCAGGTGCTGAGAAATCACCATTATAAGCAGCTTTTCCTTATGAGGCACTGACTCTGTGCCAACCATTATTCTAAGCAGTTTATAGGGATGAATTAATTTTTACTAAACCCTTACAGGGGTGATACTGGTACTACCCAGCTGACAGAGGAAGAAAAGGAAGCACTGAAAGTTAGCTAACTTGCTCAAAGCAAAGTCACATGATCAGCAAGTAGCGGAAACCAGAATTCTCCCCCAGAATTTAGAGCCCATGCCTTTGACTGCCCCCTGTCCCCCCGCTTCCCACACAAAGCATCTTCCCATCTTCCTGAGGGTAACACCAGGCCACTCCTGCCTCTGCACCTCGGCTTATAGAACACCTGCCCCATGTCTTGTCACCTCTTCAAGGTCCAACCAACCCCAATGCCACTTCTCCCATAAAGTACTTCTGACTTCCCTCACGACACGCTGTTTCTTGCTCCGTGTGCTCTGGCATTTCCTTCTGTACTTCGGTTAACCCTGTGGGTTCCTAATCTTTGTGCCAGGCTCGGAGACTGCAAACAGCTTGAGAACAGGGATCAGATAATTCATCTGTGAAAGTCCAGTGCTGAATATCCTGTACCTCTCAATAAACTTCAGTCTAGTTCTAACATGTAAATGGCTAATAGGACTTCCTCGTGTTCCCTTTATCATGGAATATTTCCACGGAACAAAAGCAAAAGTTCTAAGCCAGGAATTCAAGCCACCATGACAACATTCTAAGAATGAACAAGTAGGAGGATTTTTTTTTTTCTTCATAAGAGAGGCTTTACCTTCTCTCTAAAGGCCACTTGGGGAACCTGCCTACTTGTACAGCTGAATGTGGTTCTGCAACGTCAGACAGTTCAGGGGCTTCCAAGGGAGAGGGATTACTAGGTGGTCTCCTTTCCTCACCCCTCCCACCTGCCCCGAGGGACCCAGAACCCAGGGGAGGAAAAAAGGCTGATACTGGCAGAAAATGACTTGAACTGCAATTCCCAGTGAACCGTCTAGAAGGTGAAACCTTTTTCTTCCACAGCAACACCGGCTGCAGTTTCCTGGCCTGGCAAAGGGCGGAAGTGGGTTATCGCAGTGTGCCACCTGCCCGCAGGCCCAGCCAGAAATACTGTTCGGCGCCTGCCAGCTCATGTCAGAGCCGCAGCTGGGGGAGCTTTTTGGAGGGGCCTTTTCCAAGTGCTCCCCCGGCTATAATTAGAACATTGCAAGGGGGGCTATTTTTACGAAACACAAGCACAAGGATGATGATTCAGCCGGGTCTGCACTTGCCCGGAACCTCACATCAGCTCCAGGGTTATTATTTTAGACCGAACAATGTATTTCTCCAAATCCTTCCCCCGTCCAAACAAGGAAAAGAAGTCAAAGGCTTCTCCTTCTAAAGGACTCTTGGCTGCCTTCTATTTTAGGGGGAGCGGGGCAGGGACTTGGGGTTTCCTTTGATGCGCTTTGTGGAAGGAAGGAGGCGGCACTTATCTCTGTGGCCAAAGAGATGCGCCCAGCCTCATCTGCTGTCACGTCAACGTTTCCAGGGTGAGCTAGGGTGACCACTTGATGGCCTGGTCCCAAGTCCACCCGCAACCCCACCCCCAGGCCCTCATCCCAGGAGCCAGCTGCTGCAGAGCTGTGCAGCGGGGGAGGGAGGACGGGGTGACCAAACCACGGAGAAGCTGTGCCACGGGGCAAGCTACTGCTATTTAGCACGCGCTGCTAGCATTTGCTAACTGCAGCTCGATAGTTCAGGGCGAGTGAACCGTATGGAGTCTTTCGCACACCCTGAGGCACAAAGAGCCGGGCTGGACTGGACGTTGGCACCAGTGAAGCCACAAGAAGCATCAGAACCAGAAAAGGATGGCAGCATGCTGGGGACGGAAGTGGGCCTGAACAGCCAAGCTGGTGTGTTATCTGTGTGAGGCTGGGTCTCAGGAAAGACGCAGGAAGTGGCAGGAAAGCCTATAGGGTTCCCCCTAAACCACCCAGACCCCTTTCTGTGTCTGGGGCATCTCCTCGCCTCACGTCTCATCCCCGACCCCAAGCTGTCACTGGGCACCTGGAGTGCAGGGCTCCTGAAACCTGCTCACTACGTACTCACAAGAATTCGTTAAGCAACGCTTTGTGCCAGGTAGCTCGCAGGTCTTGGAGTTGCCAAGACAAATGGCAGCCTGGCGGAGTTGGGGTTCTTCCAGTGGGAAAAATCTACCTTCTGCTAGGAGTGTGAGATACTTCGGGGACACGGCCCATCTCTGTCCCAGGCAGAGCTGCCTGATGGGGACGCACAAGCCCCCAGTCAGGTTCCTCCTGCTTCTCGCTCCTGTCACCCTCGAGGTCACAGGCCACCAGCGTAGCGGTGCGCTCACCCTCACGCTCCACACGCTTACAGCCTTGCCGTGTGGTCTCTGGATTCCAGAAAGGGAAATACGAACCTCTCGGTCCTCGGGGTTGAGGAAGAGGAGCGGGCCAGACCAGGGGCGATGCTTCCCGCATTCACAGGTTAAGGCGGGGACCCCAGGGCCCCTTCTCGTCTGGTCTGGGAGGAGCCGGCTCAGGCCAGGCCCCCGCTTTAGGACTCGGGGCCGAAGCGGGTAGGCCTTGGGGAGCAACCCTGGGATGAAGGGTGGTCCCCGCGCACCTGTCACCCTCATGCAAAGCCAGCCCCGCTTCACACTCACATTCCTTGCTTCCCAGGGCGGCTGGCAGCTGACGGGCGGACAGCTGAAGTCGCTACGCGAACAGACAGGCCTGAGCCGAGAGAGGTGCGGCCCTGAAGGGCTTCTTCTGCCCTTGCCCCTTGCCCTCAAGCCCTCCCCAGGCAGGAGGCCCCGGCCAGGGACCAAGAGCCAGGGGCCACTGAGATCCCCGGGCTCTGATCACACCTCTCCTTTCCGTGGCAGAGGACTGCTCTCGGAAGCCCGACCCTGGCTGGCGGCCGACACTCGCCAGCCCCGGAGGCTCGGCTCACTCTGCCAGAGGCGATCTTTCCTGATGGCCCATCACCCCATCTTGGTTTCCCCAGCATCCCCAGAGCCCTGGACCACGGGCAGTCCCCTGGGGAATGAAAGCAGGAGGGCCTCTCGGTTGCAAAGGACCTTCTCTTGGAAACGCCACATCATCACGGAGGTGGTCCTGCTTCTCCCTCCGTCACCTTTTTCCAGTTTTCTCTCCCTCCTGGGGCCCCTCTACTTTCCACTTTGGGGAAATTTTCTCCCTTCCGCTTTGGGGGAGATTTTCTCATTTGGAAGCTAAAGAGAATGACTTCTTGGGCCTCATTCAGAATATCCTCAATGTGTTTGGACCATGGAACCAAACCCCTGCTCGGTGACCTCATTTAGAAATGACTTGAAGGCTTGGCTAACCCGTTGTCTGGAGTCATCTTCATGCGCCTGGTGACAGAATGGGGCAGGAATTCCCTGGTCTAGCCATGGCCCAGCAGTGAAAGAGGCCTCTCACTGGGCTGAGTAGCCTCTGCAACCCTCCGGGTCTCCAGCAGGGTGAGCAAAACCCACTGGAACCAGGAACCACCCTCGAGATTAAAGAAAGGAAATCAAAGAGGTGGAGAAGAGTTGGGAAGAGCCAAGAAGAGAAGAGGAGGGAAAAAGGAGCCAGACAGAGGGACAGGTGAAAGACGTCCCCGTGGTCTGAGGGACTCTTGCCCAGTTTAGAAGAATGTTCCTCATGGTCACTCCAAATGGTGGGTGCTGCTTTCACGCAAATACAGGCAACCCAGCTGGACAAACACTGTTTGCTTACCACCCCCCCACCCCGGGTTCAGACTGCAGGCAGCAAGCTGGGAGCTGTGGACTAGCAGAGGTGGAAAGGACCCTGGGGCGCATTTGCTTTCTCAGTGGCGAGCTTCTGGTGTGGTGGGTGGAATGGTTCTTCGTGGGGGAGGCGGGTCCTGAGCTTTGCAGGGCGTTTCCCACCGTGGCCCCTGGGGCCGGGATGGAGAGCCTTATGGCTTAGATGAGCAAAACCCTCCCTCCCTCTGCATTTCTAACCCTTCTCCCCCAGGGGGCGCCCTGACCCCTGGTGAGAGCCTCTGCGAAGGTCAGGCTTTAAAGGATGCTGTAAAGCTGTAAAGAAGTCTATTTAAATTCACAGAAGGCCTTTGACACCTAGATCTCAATCCCTATCTCCCCGAGTCTTCACCACCGGAAACAACCTGACCCATCCTGTGTGGCAGGTTCTTTTAAACACTCCTAGGGGAGCAGAGCCTGCGAAAGGACCCCTGGGGCAGAGCGGTGGGGACTCCCTGTTTCTCTCTTGAAAGTATCTCAGCTGACACAAATGTAGTCACTGCTGCTTGCCCGCCCACTCAGCTGACTCCTTTGTCAACCCAGTGACACCGATCCTCCTTTCTAGAAGGATTCTTCAGACAAGTGCAAAAATGGAGAGGAATGCAAGGCTGGAAGTCGCTCCAGCTGTGGGGAGGAGGTGGCTGGGGACAGAAAGCCACTAAAATTATCCACGCACAGACAGCGGCTGGGACCCCACAGCTGATGGGCCTCTTGCCTGTTATGGTCATTTTCCACGCTTGGGGCCACTCCCCAGCTTCACTGTGGCACCCAACACATTTAGACATGACTTGATGGCCTTAGGTAATGCTGAAATAATAACACAGTGACAGTCACTAAGCCCTTCCTAGTCCCAACCATTCTCTAGTAGGATGCCCAGGCCTTGCTGGAGTTATTTGGGTCATAACCAAATTTGTCATTTTCCCGTTTCCAGGCCAAAAGCAAGATTACCCAGAGAAAAGCCTGCTTGGCGAAGGCCATGGGTAGAAGCTGAGAAGCTGCTTTTCTCCAGACACACGTGCAGGAACCAGGTTGTCCTGGGTTCTAGTCTGTTGCGAGGGCGGAAGCTGGGTTCGAACCCTCATCCTCATGGATGCTAGTCAGGTTTGTTATTGCTGAGCCACAACAGGAAGACCTTGACTTCGCTTCTTCTCTCTCTCCTTTCTTTCCTCGAGATCTTATCTTTTTTTTTTTTCTTTGTCTTTTCTAGGGCCGCACCCGCGGCATATGGAGGTTCCCAGGCTAGGGGTCTAATTGGAGCTGTAGCTGCCGGCCTACACCACAGCCACAGCAAGGCGGGATCTGAGCCATCTCTGTAACCTACATCACAGCTCACGGCAACGCCGGATTCTTAACCCACTGAACAAGGCCAGGGATCGAACCCGCAACCTCATGGTTCCTAGTCGGATTCATTAACCACTGCGCCACGACGGGAACTCCTCCTCGAGATCTTATCAAGCTATTTTTTTAACTGTCACTTCTGAGGAGGTGACTCCAGAAGCATGATCTCTACTCCCCAATACCCTCAGACTCCAGGTCTGCATTTTCAGCAACATGTACGACACCACCCCGGCTGCCCAAGGGGCATCTTGAAGCCCACAGTCCAGACTCGAACTCACCTGCTTCTTCCAGGTTTCTCGAACCACCACCACCACCACTGGGAGCTTTTGCCATCCTGACTTTTGTCCCCACAGTCAGTTTCTAAGATCTTATTGGCTTTACCATCCCTGGACAATCACGGTAAATTTTTCTGATTAAAAACTTAATATGTTCTGGGCTGCAAAGTTCCTGCGGATCCAAGTCAAATGACTCCAACAGGAATCGCCTTAAAAACCAACAGCTGCCATTCTGGGCATAAATCCATCGGGTAGAAAGCCTAGGGTTTCCTGGGCCCTGGACCCTGGCGTCCCGAGGGCAGGGCCGGGTTTTATGGGCTGCTCAACGTTTGCAGAAGAGGGGGAGCCCCTCAGAAAAGGACTCAGGCCTCCATGGGCAGAAAGGCTAATCCATCAGATTAAAGAGCCACCTCCTCCCCCCCGCTTCGGGAGCAACAGGATTCCTATTTCTAGGTCGCTCACTCTGTGCCAAACGGCCCTCGGGGAGGGGTTTACGTGCTCACAGTCCTCCGAGACAACTGCTGCTTTGTTCAGTGACAGCAAATGAATGGATGCCTGAATCAGAGAGGAGGTGAGACAGGGTTAGGGTCAGGGTCAAGGGCGTTGGTCAGCACCAGGGTCAGGGACCACGTACAAAAGCCTTGAAGCCATCCTTCTCCTGAAAAGGACAGATCTATGCTGAAGCCATCCTGACCTTCAGCCACAGAAGCCCCGACCCTGCCACCTCACCGTCCCCCTCCTCCTTCAAACCCTGGTCTCCAGGATTTTGCCCATGGCCTTCCTGGCTGCAGATGCGAAAGCCTGGGACCGGCAGCGGGAGGTGGAGACGGAGAGGAAACCTTCCTCGGGACGGTCAGTACTTCATCCTGTCCTGTTCTACCAGAGACGGAACCAGCGCTCGCCTCCTCCACCACCCTCCCAGAGTCAAGGGACCTGGGTTCTAGCCCCCGTCCCATCACTGACCAGCTTGTCACAGCATAAGGTAACACACTTTTTTCTGTGCCCTTGGGTTTTTTCATTGGAAAGTGAAAACTGTAAAACCCTCCCTTCTTCTCTACAGGACCGACGTGACGACGGTAACGCACGTGTCAAGGCATTCGCCATGAACAAGCTGCTCTCATCGCATCGTCTAACTTGATCATTCTAGCACCTTGTGAGATGGGCAAGAAAAGCATTTTATCCTGTCTGATGAATGCAGACACTGACGCTCCCAAAGGATTTGCCCAGGCTGCAAGGCTCAAGGGTGACGGAGCCCAAGCCCAAGCTAGACCTCTGTGCTCCGGTCCACGCAGTGCCCTGCCCCATGAGAACCCATGTGACACACACAGTGTGCTGCTGGTATTAATCAGAGGGGCATCTTCTCCTGGTGTAAATACGGCCACATATTTGCCAGTGGGCCATTACTGCTTGCTTTGGGCATCCTCAGTATCTCCGGGCTTTCATTTCTTTTTGTGTGTGTGTCATTTTGTCATTTTAGGGCCGCACCCGCGGCATGTGGAGGTTCCCAGGCTAGGGATCTAATCGGAGCTGTTAGCCGCTGGCCTACACCGCAGCCACAGCAACGCAGGATCCGAGCTGCGTCTGCGACCTACACCACAGCTCACGGCAACGCCGGATCGTTAACCCACTGAGCAAGGCCAGGGATCGAACCTGCAACCTCATGGTTCTTAGTTGGATTCGTTAACCACTGAGCCACGATGGGAACTCCCAGGCTTTCATTTCTGAAGTGCGGCACTTTGACCTAAGAAGTAAGTGCGGAATCACTGGCTTTGGGGCTAAAACAGGGAGGGCACAGTCCTCCAGGGAAGGGGAGGAGCCTCGTGGGATTTCAGCGCTTTCTGCTGGGCACAGAGGGCTAAGGTTTTAGGCAAGTCCATCATTTCTTTTTCTCTCTCTTTCTCTTCTTTTACAGCCACGCCTGAGGTATATGGAAGTTCCTGGGCCAGGGATCAAATCTGAGCCAGAGCTGCAGCAATGCCCGAACCTTAACCCCCTGTGTCAGGCCAGGGATCAAATCAGCAATGCCACAGAGACAAGCCGGATCGTTAGCCTACCGTGCCACAGCGGGAACTCCCATCGCTTCAAAACAAGCTCATTTGGGGTGAGAGAACTTAAGTCTGGAAAGGCCCCCTTAGCTCAGAAGTAGCCGAACTGGCTCTAGACCCAGGATTCCTAACTCTAAGACCAGTGCTCCCTCCGGGCTGCCAGGATTTCGGGCTCTTCTCCAGGTCACACTGTCCCAGACTTTTCCCCCCCAACTGTGTCCATCTCTGATAGTCCAGGAAGAAGCACACTGGGGTTGACGGGCATGGTGGGTCCTCTTCCCTAAGACACGTCCCTGGAGGAGGGGCGGTCCCTCACAGATTACCGTGTGGTTCGAACACCAAGCCCCCAGCTTTGCCCCCATGGGACGGGACCACCCACGGGCCTTGAGTTGGCCAAAGAGGAAACACTACTCACGACTTGTCTCGCCGGCCGAGCCGTCTCGGGGGGCTCGCCTGCCTCCTTCGGGGGGACAGGGATTTCCCCCGGCTTCTCACTTGGGTCGGAGAGTGGGCACTCGCAGGTTTCAGGATCTGGAGGAGATGCAAGAGGAATCAGCACGCCGGTTCCTAACAGACTTGCCCTCGCACCCTCCTGCAGCCCGGCAGGCCAGCCCCAACCCCATCCGTGAACCCGTGCTCTAGAAGGCCCCGAGCTGGAAGGCTTTCAGAAGGAGGTTCCGGACACACATGTGCCTCTCTCGGGCCACACTGGCAAGAGGCAGAGGCACCGCTGCCCAGAGAATGGTGTGCTCGCAGCCTGCCTGTCTCCCACGGCAGGGAGAGGAGCCTGGTGCCTCAGCCTCCGGGGGCTGTTGGGCTGCTCAGTAAAGTGCCCTCTTGTGATGGCCAAGCCCCATCTACATGGCCCCGGAAACATGGTGTCCTTCCTCAGCCCCTCCCTTCCTGCCCCACGCACAGAGTAGGTTCAACTGATCAAGCATCTCCATCCCAGGCTCTGCCCGGTGAAGGTGACAAGTCCCCAGGTGCGAAACACAACCAAGCCCGCATCTGGGGCAACCCCTTCCCCCTGTGGGCCACCACAGGCTTCCTCTCAGTAAGCCCTGGAGGGGCAAGGACAGACAGGCATCCTGTCACCTTGGAAGTGACATGGTAGAAGGAAGAAGGGCTCAAGTGTAGCTTATATAAAGCCCGCAGAGCAGACGCTGCTTGGTCTGCTATTGGGACACCGGGTCAGAATTTTACGCCAAAGGGCTTTGCAATTTACAAAGCAAAGCAGTGATAAAACACAACTCTAAAGCAAATTATACAGCAGGTGACCCATTCATCCTGGTTGGCCTAGAAATGTCCTGGCTTTAAGTACGGAAAATCTCAGGTTCTGGGAAAGCCCTCAGTTTCAGGGAAATTGAGATGACTGGCCACTTTCATTATAAAGATAAAACAGAACAAAACAAAACGAGAGCCTTAGCATAAAATCACCAACATTTTAGAATGACTCATCAAAGGAACTGCAAGCCAAGACATTGCTTTAGCTATAACATTTCTCTTGACTTTAGCTCTGGTTGTTTTGTGGTGGGTAGGGCTGCACCGAAGGCATGTGGAAGTTCCCGGGCCAGGGGTGGAACCCCTGCCACAGCAGTGACAATGTCAGATCCTTAACCAGACAGGCCACCAGGGAACTCAGCTCTAGTTGTTTTTTGTTTTTGGGGTTTTTTTTTGGTCTTTTTGCCTTTTTCTAGGGCCGCACTTGCAACATATGGAGGTTCCCAGGCTAGGGGGCTAACAGGAGCTGTAGCCGCTGGCCTACGCCACAGCCACAGCAACGCGGGATCTGAGCCGCTTCTGCAACCTACACCACAGCTCACGGCAACGCCGGATCCTTAACCCACTGAGCGAAGCCAGGGATCGA
>PVHT020000175.1:22613210-22639127 GCA_004024745.2 Catagonus wagneri
AAATAGCGAATAACTTTTCTTTTGTTCTAATAGGGTGCCAACTAAGTAAGAGAGCCTCACAAACCTCCATGGGGCATGGGTCGGCGGGGGGGGGGGGGGGGGCAGAGCGCTCTCCTGCATCCCTCACTGCCTTCTCAGCCCTACCTGCATCCTCATGTCCCTGGCGTACTTCTCCAGCTCCTTCCTTATGTCAGCCCGCAACATCTTTGAAACATTGAGGACCAGCTGCTTCCACTCGATGGGCTGGAAGCTATGAGGCTCGTGGGGGACGTACAGCCCGATCTTGACCTTCTTGACTGTGTGCAGGTATTTCTTGTAGGAGTCTTCGAAGTCAAAGATGAGGTCACTCAGAGTCCGAAAGGTCAGTGGCTTGTCCATCAGCTCAGCCCTTCGGCTCATGCCCAGCGAGCCGTAGCGGCCATTGCAGTAAATTCCCAGCACGACATGGTGAAAGCAGTTTCCTGAGAAGGAGGTTTTAAAGCTGATGGGGAATCGCTCGATGGAAGGCTGCCCGTTGGTTAAGTATCTTAGACAATCGGAGTCAAGGAAGAGGAAGCAGGCCTTAATTTAAGATTCCCGGAACTTGGACTCCCAGCAAGGTCAAGTGGCCCGCGCGGACAGTGGTTCCGCCCCTCTGCCTCTAAACGAGCCCGCACCTGACCTTTCCAGACTAATTCGCTTATAAAGGATTCACCTGATAGCTCTGAGTACCAACTGTATGGTGCATACCAAAGCAAGTTAATATGGGACACGGAGGAGTTCCCATTGCGGCTCAGTGGGTTAGAACCTGACTAGTATCCGTGAAGATGTGGGTTCGATCCCTGGCCTCGCTCAGTGGGTTAAGGATCCGGTGTTGCCATGAGCTGTGGTGTAGGTCGCAGATGTGGCTCGGATCCGGCGTTGCCGTGGCCGTGGTGTAGGCCGGCAGCTGCAGCTCCTAATTGACCTCTAGCCCGGGAACTTCCATATGCCGCAGGTGTGGCCCTAAAAAGGAAAAAAAAAAAAAGGAACAAAGAGGAAAGACTTACTATCTCCTTTTGTAATCAAATAAACAAAACAATAACAAGGTACTTTTTCCTCCCTCAGTGTCCTACAGGGAATAATGAGCTATTAAAGGTTGCCTTATGCCAGGCAATGGTGTTCTCAGTCGTTAATTCTGGCTGGAGTACGGGGCACAGACCAGGCACTGAAGGACTCTGCAGGGGTGTGGGGAGAAATGACGACCAGAAGCAAGGCAAGGCAATGGAGATGTAGGTGCGGGGTACGTGGGTACAGTTCTCCATTCTCCGAGAACATCACCCTTTCTTGCCCTGCTCCAATTTACTTTCCACATGGCGGCCAGAAGGATCTGAAACCAAAATGTGGTACGTGTCACTCTTCTGCTTAAGTTTTTCAGTGTTTCTCACCTTCTCCAGGACTTGGTCCAAATCCCCCAGGAAAGTCCTGCCGCTATTGGCCCCTACCCGCTGACCTCCAGGCACCCTGAGACTTGTCGAAGGACACGCCCTGAGACCATAAGGAACCCACAGATCTCTGCCCACTGCTCTCAGCACACATGAGAATATGAAGAATCCGTATTCAGAATATGAAGTCAAAGATATCTGAAATTTTTAAATGACCTTGACATTACAAAGCTATGAGATTAAAAAGACAAAAAAACAAACAACAAGAAAAAAACAAAGATATGAGATCGAAGTGACCTGTGAAACTTTAAAAAATATGCCCTAAACCCACTGCGTGCTACCCTCTGGTAGGATGTATGTGGTATATGTGCCTATTGTGGTGTAACTTCTTTCATGGCTTTACTCATGCATCACTCCTTTTTTTTTTAGGGCCACACCTGCAGCATATGGATGGTTCCAGGATAGGGGCTGAATCGGAGCTACAGCTGCTGCCTACGCCACAGCCACAGCAACGCAGGATCCCAGCCACATCTGCGACCTACACCACAGCTCACGGCAATGCCAGATCCTTAACCCACTGGGTAAGGCCAGGGATTGAACCCGCAACCTCATGATTCCTAGTTGGATTTGTTTCTGCTGCGCCATGACGGGAACTCGCACACATCACTCTTACAGTGCGAGGGACTCACACCTGGCAGGGGTCTTCAGGGTCCTCTAAGAATCGTGAGTGATAAGGACGCTACGGGCTTCTTCCCTCTGCACAGGCTGCATCTTGACCAGAAGAGCCTCAGTTCCTGGGTTAGAACGTCTCCAGACCTTCCTCAGTGTGCAAGTCTCCCCTGTGCCTTGCAAGGATTCCCATAGCGCTTGGTGCTATTCACCTGGCACTGTGTGTGTGTGTGTGTGTGTGTGTGTGTGTGTGTGTGTGTGTGTGTATCTTATGAGGGCAGTCGTGCTCTGCACCCCGTATTCCCAGCATTGCGCAGGTGCGTGTGGCTAATGCTTCTGCTGATAGGATGAATCTCAGAGGAGGACTCACTTCCCAATGCTTACAAGGACTGCGCTCGACAGAGAAAGCCAAACGCTGTATGATATCACTTACATGTGGAATCCAAAAAATACAACAAACTAGTGAATATAAGAGAAAAAGAAACAGACTTACAGAAAAAAAACTAATGGGGAGAAGGGGGAGGGGCAATGGGGGGGCAGGGGAGGCACAAACTATTGGCTGTAAGGCAGGCTCAAGAATGTATTGTACAGAAGGAGTTCCCGTCGTGGCTCAGTGGTTAACAAATCCGACTAAGAACCATGAGGTTGTGGGTTCGATCCCTGACCTTGCTCAGTGGGTTAAGGATCCGGTGTTGCCGTGAGCTGTGGTGTAGGTTGCAGACGC
This sequence comes from Catagonus wagneri, assembly GCA_004024745.2. Lineage (NCBI taxonomy): Eukaryota > Metazoa > Chordata > Mammalia > Artiodactyla > Tayassuidae > Catagonus > Catagonus wagneri. The sequence goes on from PVHT020000175.1 coordinate 22,616,007, forward strand.
GGCTCGGATCCCGCGTTGCTGTGGCTGTGGCATAGGCCGGCGGCTACAGCTCCTGTTAGACCCCTAGCCTGGGAACCTCCACATGCCATGGGTGTGGCTCTAGATTAAAAAAAAAAAAAAAGGAATGTATTGTACAGCAGGGGGAATACAGCCGATATATTGTAACAACTATACACGGAGAGTAACCTTTAAAACTGTATTAACATTTTTAAAAATAAAAATAAATTTAAAAAAAAGGACTGCATCAGTATGGGGCTAATCCAGGTACCCTTAAAGGAAAGATGCTTTGTCCTCTGCCCTCAATTTAATCACACATGGCTCCTTGCATTCCCTTCACCTTATCATGTGAGGTTAACTGGCAGCAAGTGAGTGAAATCACATCCTTCTGAGTCCTTTTACATAAATTCTTACTCGTGTTCCAGGGCGAGTTCTCAGGGGCTGAGATAAGGGCATTCCTAGCCGTTTAAACCAGTGTCACAAACCCTTATTAAGCATCTTCTGTGCCAGACAGACGTTAGGTCGGGCTGCGGAGACAGAGATGAAGAACACAGCCCTTGTCTGCACGTCTGGTAGGGAGACAGACTCAGGCTCAGAATGACAGGACGGTCGGTGTGGCAGTTCCTCAAGCCAACAATACTCAGAATTACTGCGTGATCCAGCAATTCCACCTCCGGGTGTACACGCACAAGAACTGAGAGCAAGGACTCAGACACTCGCACCATTATCCACAATAGCCAAAAGGTGGAAATAATGCAAGGGTCCATCAATAAATGAATGGATACACACGTGTGATTCATACACACGGTGGACTACTATTCAGCCTTCAAAAGGAAGGAAGTTCTGCCTTACGCTACAACACGAATGAACCTTGAGAAAATTACGCTACGTGAAATAAACCGGTGACAAAAGGAGAAATACTGGGCAATTCAACTTTTATGAGGTTCCTTGGGTAACTGAATTCATACAAACAGAAAGTAGAATGGTGCTTGCCAGGGGCTGGAAACGCCTGTGTTTAGCAGGTGTGGTGTTTCTCATTTGGGGAAAAGGAAGTTCTGGGGACGGACGGTGGTGATGGTTGCACATCACCGTGACTGTCCTCACTGAACCGTACATTTAAAAACAGTTAAAATGGTAAATTTATTTATTTATTTATTTATTTATTTATTTATTTATGGCCACCCCATGGCATATGGAGTTCCAGGGATCGGATACGAGCCACAGTTGCAAGCTATGGTGCAAACGGGGCGACGCTGGATCCTTTAACCCACTGTGCTGGGCCGGGGATCAAACCTTCGTCCTAGCGCTGCAGAGACACCACCAATCCCGTTGCACCACAGCAGGAACTCCAAAAAAGGTGAATTTCTTATGACTGTTTTACAATAATTCCAAACACCCCCACATTTGCAATATATGGGTCATATCGTTAAGCTGTGTGTCTTAAACTTACACAGTGCACTAAGTCAAATTTATCTCCATAAAACTGAAAAGACCTGGAGACAAACCCAGCCACCTCGGGGAGAGCAGAAACAGTCTCACAGGACAAGGAGAGTCAGCTGAGGGGAACAGACCAAGCGAGGAGGGGAACGGAGAGACCCCCAGTCCATCCTGTCACAAGTCACATGGAAGATTTGCCCAACGTCCAGCCTGCTGGGCATATGCCTGACCTGCCTCTGATAATGAACCTATTATTCTACAAATCATAGCATTTTAGCACCACAATTAATCCCTCCAGGGCCAGTAGGCCCTCTCCCAAAGAGCTGCCATGATTCAGAAAACATTTGCAGCCAAAAGTCTATCTCTCCAGCACAATCAAAAAAGCAAGATCAGGAGTTCCCATTGTGGCTCAGTGGTAACGGACCCGACTAGTATCCATGAGGATACGGGTTCGATTCCTGGCCTCGCTCAGTGGGTTAAGGATCCGGCATTGCCGTGAGCTGTGATGTAGGTTGCAGACACAGCTCAGATCCTACATGGCTGTGGCTGTGGCTGTGGCTGGCAGCTGCAGCTCCAACTAGACCCCTAGCCTGGGAGCCTCCATATGCCACAGGTACAGCCCTAAAAAGCAGAAAAACAAAGAAAAGAACTACCTTTCCAAAGTCTACACCTCCTCGTGTTCTGCCTCTGCTCCAGAGAGTTCAGCTGGCCGCCCACTGCCTTTGGAAAAAGTCACACTTCTCAGCACAGCATTCAAGGACCTACCTGCTCGAACCCAGAACCACTTCTCAAGCTCACATCTTGTCTTGCCACATTTCCATGGCCACTGCCCCTTCCAGCCATCTACCCCAGGCCTGGGAGTTTCTTGTTCTGCTGCTAGCTCGTGGTCTACAGCCACCACCAATAGTAAGTCAGCGTCATCACGGTTATTCGGGATCATATTCCCCCTCAGGCTGAGGACCCAGGAGTCCGGTGGAAAAATGGAACAGAAAGTGTGGAAAGACCAGACTCTTGCTTCAGCTTTATGTATCTATAGGGTCGGGACACCACATCATTGCTTGGGGTCCCTCCACAATCCACTCTTACGATTTTCCCTCGAGGTGGGTTCGGAAAATCCCATTTCCTCTAGTGTCTTTGCTGTTGCAATGCCAGATGAAGACAAGAAATAATAATATGCACTCTCTCATTCATCCCTTGAAGTTAGAATTCTTGTGACAGCGTGTCTGGCCTGGGAGTTGGCCTGGGAATTGGCCTAGATGCAGGCTTCAGCCCACAGGTTCCACGGAGGATGGTCAGATGAGTCAAGCTCTGATTTGGTTCAGCTCCGGATGGTGAAAGTTCAAGAGAATCACCAGGGGAGCTGGGCACTTTCCTCTAAGGAGACAATAGGCCTCATCTCTGTGGATCTAGGATGTTAAAGGCACAGCCAGGAGGTTCCTGTAGTGGCTCGGCGTTAAGAACCCGACTAGTATCCTTGAGGGTGTGGTTCGATCCCTGGCCTTGCCCAGTGGGTTAAGGATTCAGTGTTGCCGCAAGCTGCAGTGTAGGCCACAGATGCAGCTCGGATCCAACATTGCTGTGGCTGTGGTGTAGGCTGGCAGGTGCAGCTTTGATTTGACCCCTAGCCTAGGAAATTCCATATGCCACAGGTGCACCCCTAAAAAAGAAAAAAGCACAGCCAGCCCCAGAGTGAGACCACCGTCTATGGAGTAAGTTTATGCTTCTGTCACTTAAAGGATACATGCCAAGGATGACAGCTTCAAGGCATTTGATAGGCAAGGACTCTCGAGTCATTTCTTTCGCTGTTTCCATTAACCTGTGGGGTAGAGCACAGCAAAGGGTCTCAGGACTTCTTTAACTAAGCGGTCAGCCTGTGCATCAGTCCATCAGCCTGCCCGCCTCCGCACCAGGCAGCATGCAGGGATACGGCAGGGAACTCGCCTCGCAGGAGACTCGCAGAGCTTGTCTGAACCCCAAAGAACTAAATCCCTAAATTCTCCACCCCTCTCTCCAAAAGGGAATTCCAGGAGGTTATTTGCCTGCATCCCACAGCACCCTCCCATCAACCCAGTCCCAATGGAGCAACTGAAAAAGGCCACAGGAAACGCATTTCCCATTCCTCCCCCTCCCCTAAGTTAGTCTCCACCCCTGAGCTTAGCTGTCAGAGGGGCCCAGACCTCAGCCCCACCTCCAACCTGGCTCTGGGGAACCCCCCTCCCACCCATTACAAACCAGAATACTGGAGCACTGGGGTAATGGAGAGAGAGGGGGAGAGAAAGACGGCGGCTCTCAGACAGGAGCGTGGTCACCCGGCCCACGGATCATGCACCACTTACCCACTCAGCGGTCTCATTTTTCTAATTTCAAAGAACTGGGTCCCTGTATGATTGTATCTGTGTGAAGTATGTAAAGGGAAAGTGACAGAAAACTCCAAAGGTCCCAGTGATTCAGCAGGGGAAGCTGTGCTTGATTTCTCAAAGAGATGAGGAAGTGGGGGCTTTCCAGAAGGTGTCCCATAGCCAGAAGATCACCAACAGCATCTTCCTCCTCACTGGCCTGCCCTGGACATCTACTTTCTAGCATAGGCCCAGAGCACCTTGGACCATTATAATAGCTGTCTTCAAACTGCTCTGTATTTTGTTTAGTTGAATACGTGTCGAATTCACCTAGTGGACTATGAGATCTTTGAGAGTGGGAGCCATTTATTTATCATCTTTATATCACTCATAAAGCCTGGCACAAGCCCAACATTTTCCAGTTAGCAAATATTATTAATTAAATGAAGAATAAGTGAACAAATGGATGGATAAACGGGTGGATGGGTGGAAGGGTGGGTGGATGGAAGGAAGGAAGAGTGGAATTGATGGAAGAGTTGATGGAAGGCTGGCTGAATGAACAGATTAAAGGGTAAGTTAAGGGATGGATGGATGGATGGATGGAAGGATGGATGGATGGATGAAGGATGGAAGGATGGATGGATGGATGGAAGGATGGATGGATGGAAGGAAGGATGGATGGAAGGGTGGAAGGGTGATGGACAGAAAGTGGATAGATGGCAGAAGGGGTTCTCAAGAGCACACAGACTCTGCAGCAGAGCTCACTCTGGAGACATCGCTTTCATTTCGTGCTCGGACGGACACTTGACCTTGATTACTAAATCTAAGACGACATCACTACCCACAGCCTGGGATTTAGTTGCTTGCCCAGAAAGTTCTCAGGGGCTGGTAAGCCTGCACCAGCTCATTCTGAAGGAGACCAGATATTCTCCTGATCTCCCTGAGACTGCATCTCAATTTCTTTTCCTGAGCTTAAAGAAAAGTTGCTTTATGTTTCACTTTCCTGCCTCAAACAGATCCTGCAGAAAAAGTACCCATGGGGAAGGTGCTCGTGAAGCATAACGTGTAACCCCAGTGGGGAGGATGAGGTTAGATGTGTCCCCTTCTGTGGTATCAGCAGCTTCAGAAGGCGGCAATGATCGCCTCGAGGCACGGGACACCCTCCTGAGAAGGCTTGGGATGGTTGGGATTCCTCTCTTGGCAAAGACGTGCATGGCCTCTAAGACACAAGCAGGTGTAACAACCACCTGGAGACCTCGTTATAGAGCAGACCCAGGCCATGGTCTTAGCCCCAGAAGTCATTCAGAGTCACCCTAGCTGAGGCTGTTGTATTGGAAGTTCTAGGGTGAGGGCTAGGGGATAATTTTTTTTTACTGCAAATTCTCAAATTTATTATGGTTCTAATTTTACTGATATGAAATACAAATTTAGAAGATAGAAATCCATTAGTCTCTCCTGGCGCATTCCCTCGCCTTATTTCAACACTTATGTTCATTAAAATTTTGAGTAGCGATGATTTTAAAGCTAAGTAGCCCAGAAAGAATGTCTCAAATATGCAAAAATAACTTATTTATTTATGTTTTTAGGGCCGCACCCTAAAAAATCTCTGTGGAGATTCCCAGGCTAGGGGTCAACTCGGGGCTACAGCTGCCAGCCTACGCCACAGCCACAGCCATGCCAGATCCGAGCTGCATCTGCAGCTTACCCCACAGCTCACAGCAACGCCAGATCCTTAACCCACTGAGTGAGGCCAGGGATGGAGCCTGCGTCCTCACGGATCCTAGTCAGATTCGTTTCTGCTGTGCCACAATGGGAACTCCCTCAAAAATAATTTATAATACACAAAATTACAAACTAAGTTGTTTGTCTCTCTCTTTTTTTTTTTTTAGGGCCACACCCACTGCATATGGAAGTTCCCAGGCTAGGGATCTAATCAGAGCTGTAGCCGTCAGCCTACACCACAGCCACAGCAACGCGGGATCCGAGCCGCGTCTGCGACCTACACCACAGCTCATGGCAACGCCGGATCCTTAACCCACTGAGTGAGGCCAGAGATCGAACCCGCAACCTCATGGTTCCTAGTTGGATTCATTTCTGCTGAGCCACGTCGGGAGGGGGGGGGAGGAAGAGGAAGGGGAGGGGGAGGAAGAGGAAGAAGAAGAGGAGGAGGAGGAAGAAGAAGAAGGAAGCAGAACAAAGAGGCCACTCCCCTGCGAGGCAACCTGGAGCCTGATCCCAGCAGCATGGTGGGACCTTCCCTCCTCAGCCCTCTCTGCAGTCTGTGATCCAGGTCATGACCGTGACAATGAGTCAGAGAAGAGAAAAGCGAAAAGATCCTTCAGGACTGAGAATGCGCTGCAGGGTTCAAGGGGGCGGGTGGGCAGGGAGAGCAAATGAAATGTAAATCACATGCAAATTTGCCCCATCAATCCCTTCCTGGCCAGGCTCATCCTCTTTAATCGCTGGCTAGAAGATCCTTGTGAAGACCAAGTCCTAAATAGAAGAGGGGAGCCTTTCTGATTTGTCACCTTCTGGAATATTCTGTGAGGAGTCAGTCACCTCCCAGAAAGGCTCCGCTCTCTGGGTCTGGGCTGACGCCGGCAGTTTACGCTTGTGGGCTCCCCCAGTGGGTCCCAGTTTGGCAGGCAGCACACGCGCCAGGCAGCCTTTGCTGGGCCATGACTGTCCACCTGATTTCTGGTGGTACCTTCTCCCTCTACTGTGGCTTCAGGATCCCACGGGGAAGATGCATGCAGGGGAGCGCATGGTCCGTGAAGTGCGAGCTGGGAGGCTAATCAGTACTGCGCCCACCAGGCCAGCGGCAATTGTCGTCTGGTAGGAAGGACCCTTCCCTTCAAGGAAAATACGAAAATCCGCAGGAAAGTTTCTCGCCTACAGCACAGAGGGGAGGCTCTTCTGGGGCACGCGGGACATGGTTCGGTGCCCCGTGAAGTCCTTTCTGTAAAGTTCTCTGTCTTTTTTTTTCTTCTTCTTTTTCTTTTTACGGCCATACGTATGGCATATGGAAGTTCCCAGGCTAGGGGTCAAATCGGAGCTGCAGCGGCCAGCCTATAAACACAGCTAACCCACTGAGTGAGGCCAGGGATCGAACCTGCATTCTCATGGATGCTAGTCCAGTTCTTACCAGCTGAGCCACAGCGAGAACTCCTAAGTTCTCTGTCTTTAGGGAGGAAGAACAGAGGTCGGCAGAGGCCTGACCTCCTGGGCAATGTGCGGGGGGGCTAGGGCGGCGGCAGCTGCCCCAGTGGGGAGTCTGATGCTGGCTTAGTCAGATGCTCACTGATGCACTTGGGCAAAAGGCCTGTCCCTCTCACCTGTGCCTGTCAGCCCAGCTCCCACGTGACTCCTATCCCTGATAAAGCACCAGCTACAGTGAGTGCACCTTGGTTCTTACAAAGTAACTCAGAAATGATCTAATCCTGAATGTGAACACTGCAGGGGAAAAGGACCACAGGCTGCCTGGTCTGAACCCAGCCTGAAACCTCAGGGCTCCTCGGCTCTTCTTCAAACTCAAGTCAGGGGAGAGAGCCCCCCCAGCCCCCTGCCCAGAGCCCCGTTCTCTCATGCAGAACGGATCAAGGGCAACAGGAGACAAAGGTGTTGTCGGGTGGGCCTCTTCTAGCTGGTGGGTGGTGGGATAAGGCAAAAAAGAAAAGTACCAGAAGATTAGGAGGGAAGAGGGGAAAGAAAGCTGGTACAGGAAGAGGGATGGAGGGAGCCAACGGTGACCAAGGAGGAGGCGGTGCAGGAAGAGGAAGAGATGGAAGGAAGAGGGGCGCACCCTGCCTGCTGCGCCCCGCTGCCCCTTGCGTCTTGGCCCTCACCCTGCTTAAAGGGAGAGGGACCGATCGCTGCCATGACATCTCCCGGCACCACTCCTCCCAGACTCTCACATGGGGGGGTCCCTCCAGACGAGCCTCACCAACCTCAGACAGCATCTGATGACTGGCTGGGGTCAGACCAGCCTCGGCATCGCCATGCCTATCCCGTCTGGGTCTGCTCAGACCTGGTTGGAAGGATACTGTAGCGTCTTCATGTAGTTCTGGATTGCCTGGAGCCAGTCTGGGATGGTCATCGACAGCCTGTAGTTTGGAACCTGGGGTACTGAAGGCTGCAGAGAAGTACAGAGATGGTTTTATCCAGGAGACGCCCTGGGGTCCGGTGCCTGAGGGCTGATGTACGTCTTCTCTCTCTGCGGTCCCTGGGCGCACACTGCCCTGGGTCGTGGTGGCTCCCTATGGCCCTCCCTGTGTTGTGGTGTGAACACCGCCGGCCTCCCCATGGGAACCTGAGCGCCCCCTTGAGGCCAAGGACTACGTCCTACGATGTGCCGGCCCCACTTGGCCCCCTGACGCACCCGCCAGCCCGGCCCAGGAGGTTCAGAGCTGCTCTGCCAATCCTCACACACCGTCTGCGCTTCTGCTGCAGGGCCGGCCTGACCACGGCACGTGCCCCACTCCAGGGCACCGCTGTTCAAGACGCATGGCGCCCTCAAGGGAGGCAACACGGCGCTACAGTTGCCATTTCCCTTCCCGCCACCTCCTGCATCACCATCACACCCAGTCCCCTCTTGCCTCGACTCTTCCCAGGTCAGAGCAGCTCCTCCGACTCAGGAGCCGCCTTACTCTTTTACCCTCCCAGCTCCCAGTCACCCCCTTCCCTTTTTTTGGGGGGGGGGGCGCGGCACACATGCGGCGTATGGAGGTTCCCAGGCTAGAGGCTGAATTGGAGCTGTAGCCACCGGCCTACACCAGCCACCGCAACGCAGAATCTGAGCCACAGCTCATGACAACGCCGGATCCTTAACCCACTAAGCAAGGCCAGGGATCGAACCCGCAGCCTCATGGTTCCTAGTCGGGTTCAGGTTCGGCAACCACTGAGCCACGAAGGGAACTCCTCCCTTCAATTCCTAACCTGTCTCTTGGTCAACTCTCACCCACTGAGTGTGTGACCTTCCAACCCCTGCGGGGAAGAGAAGGGAGCAACGGCGGGCAGGCCTGGGAAGGGTAATTCGGAGCTGAGACACCACTCAGCTCTGGGCAGCCCTGCCAGCAAGGCCAAGAGCGAGAACCAGCAGTGCCCCCAATCCAGCCACTCCCGGGAAACAAGGGGCACTTTCTGTTTTGTTCCCCCGTCCGCTAACCTGGGGCTCTCTGGTGGGAGGGGGCCGCTGGTGACAGAGACACTCAGCCCACGTGGGCCTGCGGCTCTGGAAGGGGCGGGGCTAAGCCGCTTCTGCAGACTGATCGGTTCCATCCTCCAGGAAAGCGGGGGAAGGGAGGCCCTGGGGATTCAGTGCTTAGCTGGTGGCAGCCGAAGCTGCTGGCGAACAGATGTGGGGACAGTGCCGGGCAGCACCGGGCACCAGAGCCCTCACCCCCTACCCTGCCCCCCCACGCCTCCGCCGCCGACGCCCCCTCGCGACCCGAGCCCCACAGTGATGCCCCAGGCAGGAGGCTGTTCGCACTTCTACACCTTTCGCTGCTTCTACATAAATAAAAGCCACACACCCTATTTCACAGCCAAGGCGCAGTGTGTGTGTGTGTGTGTGTGTGTGTGTGTGTGTGTGCGCGCGCGCGAAAATGTGAGACCGTGTGCACACACACAGCTGCTTTTCAAACTACATCTTGTTTATCAACTCAAATCACATTCCTCTCTTGGAGAGTCATTTTTGGGAGCAAAATGTTCCCATCTGAACACGAGCTTACATGACCCTCCCCACAACCACCCCATCCCCAGCAAAGTCAAAAATCCTTGACTTTCTGTCCCAGGAAACATGAGGAAGCTTGTGCTTGTTTTCTGCAGTCACATCCGCTGATCTACTCACACCTGGAATTCTGAGCAGGCAGGCGCTGGGGCTTCCAGAGAAGTGGGGAGGGGCAGACGTGAGCAGCCACTGCTTCAGCGCCTCCTACAGTCTCAGCTCTGGGCCGAGTGCAAGGGGGGGGCACAGGCGCAGAGGAAGGGAGGTGAGCAATGACACGGTTTTTGAAGGCACGAGAATATTCCTATACAGAAAAGTGCTGTTGGAACCTCGTCAATAGAAAAGCTGATAAGCACAGAAAAGCGCCCCAGAGAATCGCCAGTCACCCAAGGGGTCCCCAGCAGGCCCCCCCCGCCCCCGCCAGAGCCCAAAGGCAGCCAGCGACTTGGCTTTGAGTCAGCGGTGGGGGCCGCACGTTACTTCAGCTCCCCCAGGCCCAGTGGAGCCCACAAGAGCCAGAAGACCGGGTGGGAGTCAGGCGGCAGCCAGTCCTCAGAATAGCAGCCCAGTGGCGCCCAAGGGCTTTGAAAAACAGCTGCCTGGTTACCTCAGCCCCGGCTGAGAGTGAGTGGGGGAGCCGAGGCCACATTCCCCAAACCCCAGCTGGGAAGCAGGGCTGTGGCGGGGAGAGGGCCGGGGAGAGGGGCCAGCACTGCTGAGCAGATGATGTCATTTGGCTACACCCACAGGGCTGTCTGGGGCTCAGGCTGGGGCTCGGCAGGGGCCAGCTCCCAACCAGCGCCTTGGACTACAAGCCAGGCAGGCTCCCCGGGGTGTAATTATGAGTCCCTGCTTTGTCACCTACTGCTGTGGCCCCTAGGCAAGCCGCACAACCTCTCTAAGCCTCTAGTTCCTTCCTGATAAAAGAGGAGACTATCACCCACTTCAAACCTTCTGGGCTGGATGTGAGATTTATATGACCTAATACACAATGCAGACAACCTGGGGTTTTGCACAGAGTGCTCTTTAAGTATTAGCTGTGTTGTTATTATTCATCAATAATGTGTTTTCAGGGGTCTAGATGGGGTTGGGGGGGAGGATCCTGCATGGTTTCTGTTTTCCAGTTCCTGGAAAACAGAATCAGCGGGGCCGGAATCCCTGGACCCTCAGCTCTGGAGCAAAAAGATACCTTCTCGCCCTGATGGGAAAAGATGAAAACAGCCACCTCCACCAGTGACTGTGAGTTAATATCCTTCATTAATGAAGAGTTCCTACAAAGTGATAAGAAAACGCTCTGGGCCTCAAAGAAAAGAAGATGGCCCCAGAAGATGGAAGCAACCCAAGTGTCCATCAACAGATAAACGGATAAACAAAACGAAGTAGACATACAATGGAATATTACTCAGCCCTAAAAAGGAGGGGCATTCTGGCACAGGCTATAACATGCTGGGCTATAACATGCTAGGCAAAATAATCCAATCACAGGCGGACAAATATTGTATGATTCCTCTATTGAGGGTCCATAGTGCTCAAATTCATAGAGACAGAAAGCAGAAGGGTGGTGGCCCGGGAGGGGAGGGAGAAATAGGGACTCCATGTTTAATAAGCACAAGTTTTAGTTGGGGAAGAAGAGAAAGTTCTGGAGATGGGAGGTGGTGATGATTGCCCAGCAGTGTGAATATACTTAATTCAAAGAACTGCACACTGAAAGTGGTTAAAATGGCAAATTGTATGTTACCACAATTGTTTTAAATGGCCATAAAAAGACAATTCACAAATGAAGAAATGCAAATAGTGAATTAACATTTGAAAAAATGTCCCAGGAGTTCCCACGATGGTGCAACGGAAACAAATCCAACTAGGAATCATGAGGTTGTGAGTTCAATCCCTGGCCTCGCTCAGTGGGTTAAGGATCCGGCGTTGCCGTGAGCTGTGTAGGCTGCAGACACGGCTGGGATCCCACATTGCTGTGGCTGTGGTGTAGGCCGGCAGCTGCAGCTCCGATTGGACCCCTAGCCTGGGAACCTCCATATGCCACAGGTGTGACCCTAAAAAGCAAAAAAAAAAAAAAAAGAGAGAAAAAAGAAAAAATGTTCCAGCTCACTAATAATTTAAGAAATGCAGATGAACGCCACTACAAAATGTCATTTCTCACCTCTCCAATAGGCAGAGGTACCCTGAAATGTGGATACTCAGTGCTGATGAGAATGCTCTCACCTGGCAAGAAGGGGAAATAAATCGGTAAACCATTTTATGAAAAGCCCAGGGTGCCCCCTTATTTTCGCCCTCCCTGAGTGGGGTCCTGATAGTCCCTCCTGTTATTTTCACCTGAAACTCCAGCTTAGAATTCCCCGGCCCTTCCCCTCCTGGCTCCCATCTGCCACCTGCATCCAGACCCCTTGGAGCCACAGCCCTGCTGATAAAGGCAGAATCTACAGGGCACAGATCAAAACCACCCTGTCCACACAGGCACTGTGCCTGCGGTGGGGGCAGGGCTCTGGGGGGCGGGGGAGGGGGAGTGAACAGGAAGACGGTTGTTCAAGAAAAATGAAACAAACCACAGGCTTTTGTGGACAGGCTCTCTTTCACTCCATTCTTGCCAAACACAATGACCCGTCAGAAGAATGCAAGGAAAAGGGATGTGGGCCGATAAGAGTGAGTGTCATCACCATGTGGAGAGCAGGGGAAGCCAGGAACGGAGCCAGGGAGGCCGCGAGAGGCCCAGGCACCAGGAATCTCTAGCAGGAAAGTGCAAGGAGAAGGCCAAACCTTTTACCGTCCCTGCTCTAAAAGTGTGGCATACACCGCGCAGGTGCCAGGCAGGAGAATTTTCTCTGGCAGTCTAGAGGGGAGCACGGGACATCACCCCCGGGCCCAGCATGGGCCCTAGGCCCCTGCATCAGGGGCAGCCAGAAAGTGTTGATGCCGCCCTAGTCCGGAGGTGCCCGTGTGAGTCGGCAGGGGGCAGCAGTGAGGCCCTGAGGTCTCTCCCCACAGCCCTCACACTTCCTCACTCAGGCAAAGCTGAGTCCTCCGAATGTGAATTACTTCCCAATCTGGGATCGACGCGAGAAGCACAAAAACGTGGCACCTGCAAGAAAGCGCTTGGTGTTTCCTGCTGAATCCATCCGGGTGCCTGCCCCAGGAAAGTCGGGCTTTGGCCAGTCGAGAAGCAGGAGGTGCCTTTTCCTAGTCGGCCCAGCTCTTTTTTCTGGGCCAGCCACCCTCTCTGCCCCTCCCTCCCCGACCTCTGTTATCTTCCAACACGTGCTGCGTTCACGCACTATCCCTGAAAAACCCTGGCCTTCACCGGGTCAACTGTTAACTCTAGGTCCGTTAACCACCACGGGAGAGGCCTGAAGTCACACATTCCGAGAAGCATGGCAGAGGGACACCTGCCGCTCTTTCCCCAGTTGGGGCACCTGGACCTTTGGGCAGAACTTACCATGGCTGTGAACAGAATGTCCTGTGGTCAAAGAAAGTGTCATTCCGTCCTCCCCTTAGGCCACTGACGCCTTCCCCTGGTCACTTCTTTTGCTTCTTAGTCCCCAATCCATTGCCAAAAAAAGGTTAATCTCCCCCAAATCCTCTAACCCTTTCACTGTCACCCCTCTCCTGTACCAGTTCTTCAGCAAGACACTGATTTGGTTAAAGGAAGAAAGGACTTGGATCTAGAGGAAAAAGTCGCAGAGCTGAGTGCAAGACTAGCTCTTGAGGTGTCCCCAGTGTGGCAGAGGGGGTTAAGAATCTAGTGCCGCCTCTGCCGGGGCTTGGGTTCGATCCCTGGCCCAGTGCGGTGGGGTAGGGATCTGGCATTGCTGCAGCTGTGGCGTAAGTTGCAGCTGTGGCTCAGATTCAGTCATTTGCCTGGGGACTTCCATATGAAGCAGGTGCAGCCAAAAAAAAAAAAAAAAAAAAGGAGAAGAAGAAGAAAGAAAGACCAGCCCTTGAATCAGAGAGGACTGGCCCCTAGAAACAAGAAGGTATCGGTCAGGGTTTGGGGAATGTTAGGACCAGGGAAAGAGAGGATGCTGGGATGGGGCTGAGGATGGAGAACCAAGCATTATGATGCAACGTAAGAGAGAGAGATGTGAAGCTCTTTATGTAGGTTCAAAAGGCTGATGATGCCCATGCTCAGGCTGAAGTTGTCCTGGCTTGGCTGGAGTTCTCATGTGACCTTTGGGTTACTATGAAAGTACAATGTGACGTGGCTTCTCTGTCTCTGTCTCTCTCTATATGTATGGCTGCTATATTTTTATGTATATAATATATAAATATGTGGTTGTCATATATATATATAAGGAATGCTCTTCTTTTAACAACCCAGAATTCAGTCACAACAACAGAAGTATCAGGAAGTAGTAGCTTATGTTCTAAGCTGCTCAGATAATATTTAGAATATTGTGTTTTATCTGTGCTTGTTTTCCAAGACTGACCGATGACAAACTAGCAACTGTCCTAGAAAGAGGACGAGGAAAGCAAGTTGATCTGGGAACTATGACACATAAGAAAAGGTAAAAGAACTACTTGTAGTTAAGGAAAGATGCAGAATGATGACACATCACAGTTCTGGGGCCTCGTAGCCCAGTGCACCTCTAGTGTCACACGGATCATTAAAAGCCTAGAGACTCACAGGTCATAACACCAAGGGATTTGAGAGTTGGAAAGAATTTTACATGAAATCTGATCTACTCCCATTTTATAGATGAGAAAACTAAGGCTGGAGATCAAGCGAGTGACCTAGATCACAAAGCTAGAGGTCGCATAACCAGGACTAGAACTCAGTCCCTTGATTTCCACTTCAGGTCCCTTCCTTACTCCAAGAGAACTGTCTCGGAACATTTGAGGGAGCTGTGAGTAGCATGGGAAGTCAATGTGTGCTGCCTTTTGGTTCTTGAACACAAGGATCGGTGGTGACACCTGACTCGGAGGGGTGGGGGGGGGAGTTCTGTTCAGTCTAAGAAAAGAGTTCCCTGTAACCAAATCTGGCCAGCTGCCCTGTGAGGCAGTGAGCCCCCCACTCCCTTGAGGTCTTCAGAAGAGGAAGGGATTCTGCTAAGAGGTACAAGATCGGTCTCCACCAACACAGACGTTCCCCGATTCCCACAGAGAAAGGGGTCCCCCACCACCACAAGGCTGGGAGAAGGATGAAGCCACAATTAGCAGCAGGGTGGGTGCTGAGGGCAACGAATGAGAAAGTTTCACCTAAATAAGGGCAAACGCCGAAGTCAGAACTGCATGCCAATACTCGGGTTGTCCTCAGGCTCTGAGCCCTCAAGGGGGACTCTGCTGGGATAATTACAGTTGACACTGAAGCGGGCAAGATTCTAGTTGGGCATAATGAAGATCTCCTTGACCAGCAGGGTTAAAACACTGTAACCAACTGCAGCAGGAAGCTTGCAGGCTCCGTCACTTCTCCCAAGGGCACACACAGCTTTCTAGCCTGCAGGGCTCAGATGCTCAGGTCACCAGGCTGGGGACTGGACCAGATGGCCTTCCAGGTCTCAGGTCTGGCATTCCTAGACCTGCCCAGGAATCTTCTCAGCCATACCAGGGTCCCCAGGGTGCAGGGGAAACCATCTGCCATGTTATAACCCCCAGGCTCTGCAGCATTTCTCTTCCAGTTTGCATTCTGATGTTTCATAAAGTGACCGCTGCACATCTCTCTCTATTTTACTAACATTATCCTTGGCCACCAAACCCAACTGGCTCCCTGGCTTCTCGCCAAGGTAGAAAGAGTTTCACTCCTAAGCCTCTTTCTCTATCCAGTGAGACTCATTCATCATGTGTACTGGAAAGTCCCGTTTAAGCCATAGTCAAGCTCTTTTTTTTTTTTTTCTCAGAGCCCAGATAAGCTGGGAAAAGAGTTGACTGTTTTGTAAGTTTCAGAGGTGAAAGTCACTGTCATAAAAAAAAAATTGGCAAAAAGTCTAGGAATGATTCATGCTGAGAAGTCTGCTTGCAAATTCATTCACAGCTTAATAAATCATTGAGGGGGGCGGGTGGTCAGGGCAGGACCAGGAGACTCCAAAGAGAAAAAGCAGGGTGGGGTCCCTAGGGGGCCTAAGCTTTCCTGGCATCACTGGTGCTGTCTGATGGCTACAGTTTTTGCAGAAGGAGGATGTACACGGAGAAGAGTAAATACTAGAATTTGGCTCTAGATTCAAAGAAACCTTGGCACAAGCCGACCACACAGTCCCAGGACAGCAAACCCTCTTCCTCTCGCTCCCTCATCCCCAAGGCGTCCAAGACAAACATCTCAATTAAGCAAAGGAGTGGGGGCTGGCGGGCAGAATGGGGAGGGGAGGGCAGTTTGCAGCAGGACCAGGAAAACAGAAATTGGCTTTATGTGCTAGCACAGGCTGAAACGGTCCCATCACTGACCATCCCACCCCCTTCCTTCGAAGCCACTAACCTTTGCCAAGAAGGTGGCGTTCCTGATGGCGCCAACCATTTCTCCTCCCTTGGGGTGCACCTTGGCCACGTGCATCCACATGCGCTCCCAGGTGTGGCTGTCGATGGGGAAGCCGCTCTTATTAACGTGAAACAGCACCCCACCGTCTTTGTCCTCCTCCTCCGAACCCCCGCTGGTGGCGAGGCTTACGGGCCGCGCGTGGCTGCTCCGGGACCGGGTGCCTTTGGCGCCTTTGGGGTGGGGGCAGCGGTGAGTGTCGGCCGCCGAGCCGGTCATGGTGGGGCCGGGGCTGGGGGGCGCGTCTCGGGGGGAGCGCGGCGGCGGCGGCGGCGGGGGGCGTGTGCGCGCGGACGCGGTGCGGGGCTCAGCGCCCCGTGAGGGCGGCCTTCTCCATGCTTCTCTCTGCGGCAGGACGAGCGAAGGGGGAGCGGCGGCTGGAGTTCCGCTTACGGGCAGTGCCTGAAATCAGTGAGACACAGCACACAAGCCGGCTAAGCGGGCACCCGGAGGAACCGCGGCGGGAGCCGTGGCCAAGGCGATGGGGCTTCGAAGTGTTCCCACCTCACCGCCCGCTCCCTTGCTGGCGGACAGACGTCCCCGCCGGGGAATCGCACAGGGAGCTTCCAGCCCTGCCATTACCCAGGAAGGCGACTTGAATTTTGCCACAAAGCTTCACACCCACCTCAACCGCGGGAGGTAAAATACGAGGAGCGTCGAGGCTGCGGAGTGGACGCGGTAAGAAGAAAGACAGCTCGTGCTGCCGGAAGGAACAGGAGGTCCCCGCAAGGCTCCATGCGTTCCTTGGTCGCCAGATGTGGCCGAGCGCGGAGCAGAGCCGAGAACGTGCCTGCACGTGAGCGCCCGGGGCGGCCGCGAGGGCGCAGCGGCTGAGCCGCAAAGGCTGCCGCATTTCTTCCAGGAAGCTCTCCGGGAAGCCGGGAGGGCGAGGGGCGGCCCCGGTCCACAGGCTCCAGTGGCAGTAGCTCCACCCGCCCCCTTCCCCGAGTTCCAGCGCCAGACACCCGGACTGCCTGGCTGGCCGCAGGCGGGGCGCGGGAAGAGCGCGCCGCAGCTCCGGGACCCTACCTTGGGACGCTCTGCTTCATGGCTGCGAAGCCTCTCTGTGCGGCGGGGGTGGCGAGGGCGGCTGCTGCTGCTGCCGCTGCTGCCGCTGCTGCTAGGCCTGGGCCTGGGGCTGCTAGGGGCTGCTGTGGCCGTCGCCTCATTCCATGTCCCATTCTCGAATGTTATTCTGTGACATATAACCGAGTCACCCGGGCAGCCGCCGATGTTCTGAATGCGTCCATTGGCCACCGCAACAAAGAGGGGCGGGTCCTGGGCGTGGGACTCTACAACCCAGAGCTCCGCGACGCTCTGATTGGCTCCGGGGGTTTCTGGGCGGGAGGGGAGGGGAGTAGGGGTGAGCTGGGCGGCCGCGCGAAATCCGATCGTTGTCTTGTCCTGGAAGCCCGGCGGGACTGGAGCGTTTGTTCCTGGGACTTAAGGCCGAGTTTCCCCGGGGCGGGGGGGGTCGTGGCGCTACGGGGGGTTGCAACTGTGGGAAACACAGGAGAAGTAAAGCCACCCAAGAAGTGACCCTGGGCTAGAGGAGGGCATGTCTTAAGACAGCATTCCTTGAAGAAGGCTGGGCACGGTCACCTGCTGCCGCTGCCTGGGAGGGAAGGATGGTTCAGGCAGCGGTGTTCACATGAAGGCACAATAAATCTTTTTTTCTTAATCCTACGTTACAAATTTCCCCAAACTAACCAGGAGATACAGCCATATACCCTCTGACATTTGGCACGCTTTATAAAGTCCCTTTAAAACCAAGCTGAGGAGTTCCCGTTGTGGCTCAGTGGTAAGGAAGCTGACTAGTAACCATGAGAATGCAGGTTCGATCCCTGGCCTCGATCAGTGGGTTACAGGATCCTGTGTTGTCCTGAGTTGTGGTGTAGATCTCAGATGAGGCTTGAATACCGCGTTGTTGTGACTGTGACTGCATAGGCTGGCAGCTGCAGCTCGGATTAGACCCCTAGCCTGGGAACTTTCATATGCTGCAAGTGCTGCCCTAAAAGCAAAAAAAGAAGACAAAAACAAAAACAAAAAGCTGATACGTGACACTAAAACTCAGGAGGTCAGCCAGGTCCCGAGTGTTCTGCCACAGGTACTGAATTAGGAGGGGCTGGAGAGAGGCTTCAGAGCCAGGTGAAGTGAGGGCTCTCCCACATGCTCCGCTCAAATACCTTTTCCTTAAAGGCATCTTCTGCTTCTTCTCCTCCTCCTCCTCCTCCCCTTTCCTCTTCTTTTTTTAAGAGAAGAGCAAGTTGAGGGGGAAGCACACCAGACTACTGACCTGAGGACTGGCTCTAAGTCCAGGTTTGTCACTTGGCTAAGCTGTGTGACCCAGGACAAGCCACTTGCCATTCTGGACCTTAGCATCTCTTTCTGAAAAGAGGAGAGCAGACCCCTACTCTCCAAGGTCTGTTATGGCTCCAAGATTCTGTGCTCCTTTAACTTCCGGTCTTGTGGACCCTTAGGAACTTGGCTGTAAGATCCTTTCTCTCTAAACTCCAGACCAGCATGCCAGCTTTGCCAGGCGGAAGTGGCTGGAGCAGCAATGCTAAGTTAACCTCAGATTAAGAATGCAGTCATCAGGAGTTCCCGTCGTGGCACAGTGGAAATGAATCTGATTAGCAACCATGAGGTTGCAGGCTCGATCCCTGACCTTGCTCAGTGGGTTAAGGACCCGGCGTTGCCATGAGCTATGGTGTAGGTCACAGACGCAGCTCGGATCCCGCGTCGCTGTGACTCTGAGGTAGGCCGGCAGCTGTAGCTCTGATTCGACCCTTAGCCAAACCTCCATATGCCTCAGGTGCAGTCCTGGGGAAAAAAAAAAAAAAGAATGCAGTCATCAAAGACCGCTGAGGACAAATCTGTTTCTGGATGCTTAGCCCTACAAGTTGCTTGTAATGGTACTGCAACCTCTCGTTCACGGGGGTGGTGGGGACACGGTGGGAGGCCTGTGCTAGAGTGTAGCTGAGAGCCGGGACTTGGGTGAAGAGACCTGGATTCTAGGCCAGGCCTGTACCGCTCCAGACCGAGCCCATGCCCAGGACTATAGGTTCTACAATGAGAAGGAGAACTTAGATCCAGATAAATAAAGGAAATGAACCTAATAATAATAATCAGAAAATAACCTGAGCAATTCAAGTGAAACAAGCATACCTGATAAAAATTAGAGAACTAATTATATATCGAGAGATGTATCCTCTCAGAATGTAAATGCCAAATGCCTCAGTTTTCATTTCCTGATGAGGAGAAAACATGCCTCTGAGGGCGACCTGTTTTCTCATCTCAAACATCCTTCCTCCCTTCCTTTCTGACTCATCTCTCAAAGGCATCCCTTTCTCGCTCTCCCTGGGCTTCAAGTCTAAGAGACTAGGATTTCAGGAGGCAGATCTGCAGGCAGAGGAGAGGATACGGCTTAACAGTCCCTAGGGGACAACTGAGCTCTCAAAGCTCAAGTCATCAGACCAGGTGGTGAACATCGAAGAATGTCTGGCAAGTGTCGCCGTCCTTGGCATCAACGCCCAATGTCCTCACTCAGGTCAGATCCAAACAACCACAATTTCCCTGCCGAATGAGGGCCTGGATCCTGCTTTACCTGAATCCAAATCCCAGGGCCCAGAGAGGATTGTTGGTTCATCTTCCTGCCCCGGGGGGCCTAGGACTTACCTGACAGTTGAGGTCAGCGCTTTTGTTGTTCATCTCCAATACTCCGGCTGTCCGTTCTCCTTTCTCCGGGGGATGGGTTGCCCTGGGAGCCAAGTGACATGGTAATGGAGGGAGCTGTGAGATCTGGTGACTTTTCCAAAGAGGTGGTGAGAAGGCTTCTGAAGTGAGCTGTGCTGTCCCTTTGAAAGGAGACGGCGGAAGGGCTCTCGGCTTTTGCATTCGAGAGTTGTGCTAAATGTGTGGACCGGCCAACTCTCTTCTCCATTTCCTTGTGTGTCTTGTGTTGCATAACACTCCAGTGAGCCCAGGCCAGACAGATTACAGGTTTTCAAAGCTCAGGTGGTTAGTAAGAGTGACATGGCCACGTATACACACAGCGGAGCAGGGCCAAC
Organism: Catagonus wagneri; assembly: GCA_004024745.2. Classification (NCBI taxonomy): domain Eukaryota; kingdom Metazoa; phylum Chordata; class Mammalia; order Artiodactyla; family Tayassuidae; genus Catagonus; species Catagonus wagneri. The sequence continues at coordinate 22,636,044 of PVHT020000175.1, forward strand.
TTGCAACTTCAACAGGGACACATGATAATTAGCTACTCAACCTCTGAGAGCATGGTCACGTTCATTCACTGTTACCAATGTAACAACTGGCACAGCAAAGACATGCAGTGGGAAGGTTTGGAAGGAGAGACACTGGTTTCCAATAGTAGCTTGTTATTCAAGTGCCAGTTGTCGGGGTCACAAAGATAAATAACACAAAATCCTAATCTGACGATCACATTTATAGTTCCATCCCCTGTTGATATTAATAGCCTCTTAATGGATGTATCAGACACATCTTATGAGCCTAACCACATCGACTAGAAGATCTCGCCTTTCTCCTGGCTCTGTTGCTACCTCCACAGCCGACCAAATCTGTGCAGTTCAGCCACCTGGGATTGAGAGCCCCTTGCCCAGTCAGGCCTTTTTGGCTGCCGCTGCTCAGCCAGACTGGCTCACTACACATCTGGAGCCTCTGACTCCTGCACCACTTCCGGATCAGATGAAATGCCACACTGCAGGATGTGGCTTCTAAGCAGCCATCAAAGTGGAATCCGAGGGGGTTAATTCCCTATGGGGAGCATTTTGACCAGAGAGGAACAGGAGATGAGAGGGAGCTGGGCAAATGAGCTCTCTTTCCCTCCCGCCTCCGGTGGACTGTGCTGATTCATGACTTTCTAACACAGCCAGTCTGGAGATGTCCCGCGTGGCTGGGCAGACATTCCTACCGCGTAACCTGCCGGGGCTCTTCGCAGTGGGTTGGGAAGCTGTTACCTGCATAACACACCGCCGTGTGCCGCTTCTCCTCCTAGCCTGCCTCCTTTCCCTCGTCACTCTTGCTGCCTCCTCAGTCAGCTTTAATCTTTGCTTCAGATTCTGTTTGCTAGAGAAACTGAGCTAAGACAGCTGGTTCCACAAGTGGTTCTAGAAAGCAAGCCCTCGCAGTGGATTTTGGGGTTGTATCTCCTAGCTGTCTGAAATCAGTAGAGTGCTTTGTGCTGATAAAGAGATGATCATAATTTTGAGCCTCCCTAACACTACAGCTTTTCACTTGTTGGCGTGAATTGGGTGGAGAGCAAGACATTGGGAGATCAAGTTGTGGTCCCCAATTAGTCTGGAAACAATGATAATTATAACGAAGCAGCGGCCTTGGAAACAGAAAATGACAGGCTCGGAGCAGTTAGATCCAACTCATGGAATGCTCTGAATGCCTGAGAGTGCCTATGGCTTTAAAAAAGAGAGTCTTATTTCTTGAAACCATAGGCAAGACTCTTGAAATTAAGCCCAGTGCCTGATCACAAGGTAGCAGAAACTGTAAAGTGAAATGTAATAAAAACATAATAAAATAAAAGACTGAATGCATGGCCTTGATGGGCATCCATGTCAAAGCGGAGCCCATACAGGGAGACACTCAGCCCTGGGGTCAGCATGGCTCCACGCTTGACCTTTTGACCCCTCAAATCCCCTGAGCCTTCCTGCCCAGAGAAGGTCCCCTTCTCCAAGGCTTGTTCTCCTCAAGACCTGGCCCCACCACTTAGTCCCTCCCCCCAAACCCAGAGTCAAGTTGTAGCACAGCCCACACTGGGAAGAAAAAGTCCTGTTCCAGGGAGAAAAGGCACACCTGCCAAGGAGCTTGTGGGACTTGGCTAACGTGTACTGGCAGGAACTGTAGAAATGTGTGTGGGAGTGGATTTGGGCGATGTTATATTTGGGGTTGGGGGTGAAGCAGGAAGCTGATTGGAAGAGTTCACAGATTTGGGGACACTTACATGGAACTCGAGATTTAGTGTTTTAACAAAAGGATACTTGGAGCTTGTCCTGGTAGTTTGCTGGAATGGCTCTTTGAAGCCTGGTCTCAACAACGGAATATTGTAAGCAAAGTGGAGAAGCCAGAATTCCCTGTGTAGTGTTGTGGAAGGGGGTCAGAAAACCCAAGAAGGAGGGAATATTAGGAGCATTTATTATATGTGACTTGAGATCCCACCACTTGACAAGTTCCCTGGGCCAGCACAGAGGACTCCCTTCACTGAAGCAATTAAGAATGGACTGGTAAGGAGGCTTTCTGAGCACGCAGTAGTGGCTATCTTTGTAGTTCAGGGTCAATGGCAGTGGGAAAGCTGCTCTATGCTGTTAGTGGAGATGATGAAAATCACAGAATTGCGCAGCCTAAGTGGGAGCACTTAATTCTAAAGGACAAAGTGGACGTATTTACCATGGCGAAGAGCAGGGAGGAGTGGGGATGGAGATGACTTTGCAGGGACTCGGGGTGCTTGGATGACAGGTCGTGCTGTGCCTAGGGGGAGGGTAGTCATAGACTTCATCGTCTAAACTGAGCCTCTTTTAAGAGTGGAAAGGGTGCCAGGAATGAATACGTGGGGAAAAATAGGTACACACCAGAACCATCCCAGTCAAACGGATACCTGTGGGCACCCTCCTGGAGGTGAGAGAGGTGAGGAGCTGATTAGAGTGTTGCTTGATTTGTACGATCAGAAAGAACTGAGAGCTGAGAGCCCGAGGCCAACTTCAGTCACCACAGTGAAGAATCACGGACCTTCACCTCATTTCCAAATTTGAACCGGATCTAGCCCGAAGCTATTGCCATTGCAGAGTGAGTCCAGCTGATGCTGAGGCCTCAATATAGCTCAAGGGAGCCAGGGAGCCACCTGGTGGTGGGTAAATTCCTATCGGACCTTCCACCTCGGAAAGAGCAGTGCCTTATCCTTACCACAGTGTAAACACCATATATGGGTTTGCCTTCCCTGCTCCAGGGCTTCAGCTAGTAACCCATCTGAGAATTTCCAGAACATTTTATCCCACTGACGTGTCACCCCATACAACATGTCTTCGGGGAGTTCCCATCGTGGCACAGCAGGAACGAATCCGACTAGGAACCATGAGGTTGCAGGTTCCATCCCTGGCCTCTCTCAGTGGGTTAAGGATCCGGTGTTGCCATGAGCTGTGCTGTAGGTTGCAGACACGGCTTGGATCTGGTGTTGCTGTGACTGTGGCATAGGCTGGCAGCTATAGCTCCAATTGCACCCCTAGCAGCCTGGGAACCTCCATATGACGCGAGTTCAGTCCTAAAAAGACAAAAAAAAAAAAAAA